>JAUMJM010000045.1:22720000-23212500 GCA_033558235.1 Neomorphus geoffroyi | reverse complement strand
TCCGTAATGCTAAATCCTAACTTGAGCTTTGACTCCTGACACTGATCCTAAAGTATCAACTTGATCCTGATCCCTGATACCTAATTCTATCTGTTACTGTAAACCCTAAATGCTAACCCATAACCGCAAACACTAACCACTAATGCTACAACTTAAATGTGAGACAGACTGTAACATCTAGACCCTAACTGCTTGACCCTTACTCCTGACTGTAAAGTGTGACTGTGACCCTTGGATCATGTACCTGACCCTATGTGTGAACCTAACTGTGACTCTGAACGTGAGTTTAGCCCTGACTGTAGCTGTAAGTGTAGTGTGTAGGGTTAAGCTCTAAGTCCTAAACTGTCGTGTGAAACTTATAGATGAAAGGCCTAGTCACAAAGTTGTAACTCCTAGCCTGAAAGTTGGAAGTGTTAGTAACAAGGTTGAAGCTGTAAGCAGTAATCTGTAAAATGGGAAGTGTGACTGCTAATATGAAAGGCCTAACCTGTAACATCTAAGCCCTGAGGCCTAATATGTAAGTTCAGACGTCTAATGTGTGGGACATAGTGGTAAATGATTCATTATTAATCATTACTGTTTCAGGCAAGTTGAAGTTATATCTATGAACTGTAGCTGTAAATCATCAGTATATAGTGTAATTGTAAAATGTGAGTCTAAGTGTAATGTATACTTTAAGTTCTAGAGTATAACACTCAAATTGTGAATCCTATGTGTAGTGGATCTAGTGTGTTATGTTCTGAGTTGTGATGTTGTATACTGTGTACTGTACTGTGTTAATCCTGTAACATGTACAAATATATGCTGTAGTTGTGAAGTGTAAATTTTATGTTATATCATGTGGACTTTACCATTAGAAGAAGTGGTAAAATGTGATATGTATGTTATGACAGTTACGTGTCATTTTGTTTTTGTGTTGTATTGTGTAAGTTTGTGGTATTGTATTAAGTTGTGAGCATACTGTGTTCTTTTAGAGTGTAGAAATGACTTTAGTGTTTGAGTTAGTGGTGGTATGTTATGTGTGGTTTTCTTTTGGTATGTGATGTTGTTTATGTCATAAGTTTTATAGAGATTTTTCTGTATTGTGTTTGTGTGAGGTTTTTTGTGATTATTTATTTTTTGATAATGTGTTGTGTGGTTTTCTAGTATTTGTTATTGTGGTGCATTTTATTATTTTTTCTATTTTGTTATTTTGTTGTGGGTTTTTTTGTGTCAGCCTGATAAATTCTTTTTATATGTTGTGTATATTTTTATCTTTTATTTCTGTTGTGTCGTGGTGTTTCCTTTTGTTATTGTAAGTCATTAGTGTGCTGTATTAGTGTGTAGTGTTTGTTCATGATATTAGTTTTGTTGTGTTTTTTGTAGTTGTGCAGCAATGTAAAGAGTTGGTGTTTTGTTGACATTGTTTATGTTTTTTGACATTTCTTTATTTAGTGTGTTGTCTGTGATTGATTTAATTTTTTTGTAGTGGTTTTGTTGTGTAATTATTTTGGTTTTAATATTTGTCATTAGGTTGTTTTTTTTGTTTTGGTTAAAAGTTGTTTGAGTTGTTTGTTTCTGTAGTTTATTGGTGTAATGTTGCTTTTTAAGTTTTATATATTTTTTAGCATATGTGTTTTTTCTTGTAGATGTATTCATAGTTTTTGTAGTTATTGTTAATGTATTGTTGTGTTTTAGTGTATTGTGATGTGTAGTATGTTGTTATTGCTTGTGGTGTTTGTGTTGGGGTTTGTTTGGTAGTTGTGGTGCTGTTTTGTTTTTTTTTATGTTTCTTTACAGGTAGTGTTGTGGTGTTTTACTTTTGTGTTCCTGTAGTGTTGTTGTGATATACATGTAATGTAATGTAGTGTTTTTGTTATTGTGTTTGAGCATGGTTTGTGTGGTTTATTTGTGTTATGTTGTATGTGGTGTTGTGGTGCAGTGTTTTGGTGGTTTTTTGTTTTGTGTTTGTTTTGTTGTTGTTTTGTGATAGAGAGCGTTTTATGTGGTGTTTGTGTTGGTGTAGTTGGGTTTTTTGAATGTTTTCTGTGTTACTTGTAGTCTGTAAGTGTAGGTGTTGTCTTTTTTTGGTTTGTTTCTGGAAGTTTACTGTGGTTAGTTTTTATTTATGTTTGTTGTTTGTTTTAATTTGAGCAATTTTTTTTGTTACATTTTGTGTTGTTGGGATTTTTATTGTAGTGTTGAGTTGGATTATTTTTTTGTTTGTGTTGTATTGTGTTTTAATTTGGTGTTTATTTTTGGTTTGGTTGTATATGTGTGTAGTAGGGTTGCTGTGGTTTCATTTTTGTTCAGGTGGTGGTGCAAAAAAATTTTTTACCAAATTTGCATAATTAATTGGTTAATGATGTAGTTAGTGTGTTTAGGTGGTAGTAGAGCCGTGTACATTTATTACATAATAGTACTTTATATAGTATATTAAAAGAATAAAAAAAATAAAAAATAATAAGTTTTTAGGGGAAACTGGGAGGAAAATTTTTTTTCTTTCCCATTTTCCCCTAATAGACGGGAGACTAAGGGAGACTAAGGGAGACTAAGGGAGACTAAGGGAGACTAAGGGAGACTAAGGGAGACTAAGGGAGACTAAGGGAGACTAAGGGAGACTAAGGGAGACTAAGGGAGACTAAGGGAGACTAAGGGAGACTAAGGGAGACTAAGGGAGACTAAGGGAGACTAAGGGAGACTAAGGGAGACTAAGGGAGACTAAGGGAGACTAAGGGAGACTAAGGGAGACTAAGGGAGACTAAGGGAGACTAAGGGAGACTAAGGGAGACTAAGGGAGACTAAGGGAGACTAAGGGAGACTAAGGGAGACTAAGGGAGACTAAGGGAGACTAAGGGAGACTGGACTAAAATATTAACACCACAACAATGGCGCAAAACAAAAAGACCACACAACAACGGCACAAATTTAATAAAGACCACCCCAGAAAGAAATAAACATCTTTATTCAAACCCTATGGAAATTCTATTTCATTGCTGAGATTTTATTATTGTTTTATTGAGTCACCTTTGCACAGGAACCCACATTGCTCTCATAATGCTTACATTGACCACAACACAACCAAAGGTACAGTTAGACATTCTGACAGTGCTGATACCAACTTTGACAGACAGTGCTAAACACCACTGGCCAATACTTCATTAACTCTGACTTGGGCAGGTGGACTCACAGTCTGTGATTTGATCTGAAGCTCCGCAGCGCCCCCGCCGGCCGTCCCGAGGCGCAGCTCCGCAGCGCCCCCGCCGGCCGTCCCGAGGCGCAGCTCCGCAGCGCCCCCGCCGGCCGTCCCGAGGCGCAGCTCCGCAGCGCCCCCGCCGGCCGTCCCGAGGCGAAACAAATCCAAACCTGTACTAAGTAAAGACACTGAACCAAAAACAATACTTTAGTATCAACCACTACCTACAGATGTGAATAAACAGAGTCATAACATCAAAGTAATGATGACATCCTCCTCCTTAACATGTTAAACTTCCCTGTGTCCAAAACAAATTATTTACAGCTAACACATTGTTCCAGCACCCTTTTTCTTATCTCCATTCCACAGTGCAATAGGAGTCCCCAGAAACACCCTTCCCATGACCCCCAAAAACTGGCCCTGCCTGCAAAAACCCCAGTCCCTGCTTGGTCTCCGCACAAACCTTGGCAATGAACATCACCTCACAGACTGGCCAGGACCAGGGAAAAAACCACCCAGTCAGGGGGAGAAAAAAAAATTTTCCCCCAACTGGGTTTTTTTTTTTTTTCTATGTTAATGTTTAAAAATGACCTGAAAAGCAAAACCATTAGTACAACACCAAAGCTAAGCGCACCCCCCACACCTCAACCCTCACCACACAGACAACCCTCACACCAAGCCCAACCATTACCATCCAAACCCCCCACCAGGCTCCACAGGAATGGCATTCCCAGGACCCGCAAAATTGGCCCTGCCTACAAAAACCCCGGTCCTGGATCAGTCTGCACCCAAACCTTGGCAATGAACATCGCCTCGCAGACCGGCCGGGACCGGGGAAAAAAAAACCCAGTCGGGGGAAAAAAAAAAAAATCCCCCGACTGGGGTTTTTTTATTCTATTTTAATGCTTAAAAATGACCTGAAAAGCAAAACCATTAGTGCATCAGCCCCCCCAACCTCAACACCCCCACTCACAGCCCCCGCCCCCGCCAACCCTCACGCTCAGCCCAATCCATACAGTCCAAACCCCGCACTGGGCTCACCAGGAACAGCGTTCCCGAGACCCACAATTATTGGCCCTGCCTGCCAAAACCCCGGTCCTGGATCAGTCTGCACCCAAACCTTGGCGATGAACATCGCCTCGCAGACCGGCCGGGACCGGGGAAAAAAAAAACCCAGTCGGGGGAAAAAAAAAAATCCCCCGACTGGGGTTTTTTTATTCTATTTTAATGCTTAAAAATGACCTGAAAAGCAAAACCATTAGTGCATCAACCCCCCCCACCTCAACACCCCCACTCACAGCCCCCTCCCCGCCAACCCTCACGCTCAGCCCAATCCATACAGTCCAAACCCCGCACTGGGCTCACCAGGAACAGCGTTCCCGAGACCCACAATAATTGGCCCTGCCTGCAAAAACCCCAGTCCTGGATCGGTCTGCACCCAAACCTTGGCAATGAACATCGCCTCGCAGACCAGCCGTGACTGGGGAAAAAAAAACCCAGTCGGGGGGAAAAAAAAAAAAATCCCCCGACTGGGGTTTTTTTATTCTATTTTAATGCTTAAAAATGACCTGAAAAGCAAAACCATTAGTACATCAAACCCCCAACCTCAACACCCACTCACCGCACCACCACACACCCAACCCTCACTCAGAGCCAATCTACAAACAATGACGCTATTCACACCCCTAACCTCACCCCCCCAAGCAAATCCCCTGAAGAACAATCCTCACTCTAAGCCCACACATTCTGCCACACACACCCCCACAGGCCTCCTCCTTAACAATGACCCCGAGGCCTAGAAAAATTGACCCTGCCTGCAAAATGCCCAGTCTGGCTCAGCCTGCATCTGACCCTTGGTGATGAACATCAACTTGCAGACCAGCCAGGGTGGGGGGGGGAGAAGTCCAGCAGGGAAAACACTAATCCCCTAACCTGTTTTTTTTTTTCTAATTTTTTTTTTAATGCTTGAAATACAGACAACTCCACTGCACCTACAACCTCAAAGGAAACAGAGGGAAATGAAGACCCATAACACGATCGCTAGCATGGCATAACATAGCATCAATGTGACCCATAACATAAACATGGTCACTGGCATGGCATAACATAGAACATTATCCATATTATAGCCCATAACATGCTCACTGCCGTGGTATAACAGAGCAGAACATGACCCATAACATAACGTAATATGCCCACTGGCATGGCATAACATAGAACATAACCCATAACATGACCCATAACATGCTGACTGGCATGGCGTAACAGAGCAGAACGTGACCCATAACATCACCCATAACATGGTCACTGGCATGGCGTAACATAGAACATAACCCCTAACATGACCCTTAACATGGTCACTGGCATGGTTTAACAGGGCAGTACGTGACCCATAACATCACCCATAACATGCCCACTGGCATGGCATAACACAGAACATGACCCATAACATGCCCACTGGCATGGCATAACATAGAACATAACCCATAACATGACCCATAACATGGTCACTGGCATGGTGTAACAGAGCAGAACATGACCCATAACGTAACACAACATTGTCACTGGCATGGTAACACACTCACTGCCATGACATCACACAACATAAGACACTCACTGGTTGGATGGCACTACATAACATGCTCACTGGCATTCAGGCAAGACACCTGCCCAGCTCTGCATCATCACCCTTCTGCACACAGCTGTTCCCTCTGCATCTGAAAAACACAACAGCAAACAAGTCACCCTGACCCTCAGAGCTTAACAATTCCAGTCACCTCGTTTCCATTGAGGATCATCTGTTTCACACTACAGCCCGACAGAACAAGAGGCAAACCCCACTAGAAATCAAACCCCGACACCCACACACATCACATGGAACACCCCAAGAATATCAACTGCTCTACTATCCCTCAAGTGGCTTCTCCCAGGCAGCTGCGGTCACCCCCTCTGCGGCTGCATGACCCCAAGGACGTGACACCTCTCTGTCTACTCCATGTACAGCTCTGTGTTCTGTAATGGACCCAACAGCCCTGGCCTTCAAACTCTAAATCTACAGACATATAAATTGTAGGACCAACACCACCGCTACTGAGCTACAGGCAGGGTGGCTCCAACCACACAGACACGCACAGACCGACACGGCACATGGACTGACAACACAAGAGACAAAAGGAAACTCTGAAAGAACGACTCCCTCGCCAAAGATGCCATCGGGCAACAAGACCTAGGGGGCTGCAAAGAAGAAGCTACGGCAGCCCTGGAAAAGCACGAGACCGTGGGCCATTACAAAGAGATGCAGCCACAACAGGAAGATGCACGTGCAAGAAGCCTCGCTTAAAGACCTAAAGACATCAAGGATGTGCAGAAGCGAGTCCAGAACAGGGATCCAAGACAACAAGATACTGATCATCAGGGATGCTGATGTGGGCTGCAATGCTACCCAAAAGATGACCAACCAGAAACTTCCAAGAGATGAAACCGATGCGCGCTTTAAGATCGACACCAAAGAGAAGCAGTGCCCAATTGGTGCTGTACTGAGGAGTACAGGCCTTGGAGACCCTACAGATGATGCCTGAGGCACATCCTGCGTGCCTTTCAAGTAAAGAAGAGATCGAGACCCGAGGAAGGTCCAAGACACAGCAGACAGACTACGTAAACCACGCAACAACACAGACACATGTGGGAACTGTCCTGCCTGGCACACGCTACTGTTGGGCTAAAAATCAACCCTCTCTCTACCTGCCCCAAGGGGACCCTTCCTGCACAGCCCTTTCCCCTACGCAACCTTTAAAACACCTCCCTTCTATTCACAACCTTCTTCCCATCCCCATCCCAGCCCTGCTCCCTCAACTTAGCTTTCAGAGAGCCAGAGGTCTGAAGCCGTCCCTGACGGAAAAACTTAATGTCAACAGCTGTCTGGCAGGATCCTGCCCTCACCTGGGACCTCTTGATCATCTGAAAGAAAACCAAATGGGAAAGTAAGATGCTGCCAACCGTCTGCATGGCACTGGCCGATGCCGCTGCCTGGAACGACACACACCTGAGTGTGAAAATACCACAACCTTCCGCTCACCTGTTCCAAGCTAAGTCCAACAGCAGATACTGCAGCTGTCATCGTCTAGGGAACCTGAAGTGACAGGAGACACAAAATTCAGTGTTGTGCAGGTGAGAAATGAACCCCACACTCCCTCACCCTACTGCCCAGCTCACCTCAAACACCCTTCCCATTCCAAAGGCAGACCGGACAGAACCTGCAAAATCAAAGGCAAACACTCAACCGAGTTGCCAGATTAGTCTTTGCCCCTACACCCCAAACCCACCAACAGCCTCCTCATCTTCTCAGATTGCTCCTAGACACAAAGCTTATCCTTTTCTGAGCCATGCAGCACCTGAAATTAAACCCAAAGATACATGATCAGGTAGCACCCAAAAGCACAGCCACCCGCAGGGAACCCCCAACTCCTCCTCCCTTACCTGTACCGCTCAGTGTCTCAGCCTCTGTCACCTCACACTGCCAGGTGGAGGCTTGTGCATCACCTGTAATACACAAACAGCAAGGGGTGCTTGTGACTTGTGAACTGTGAGACACCTGCTGCTTCAGGTAACTCATCATCACTCTTCTTGCTTGACTCAGCTGCGGTGTCCACGTTCTGCTTTGCTCAGGGCTCTGCACCTTTAAAATGGAGAAATAGGATCCCGTTCGCTGGTCCTACAGACACCAGTCACACATTCCCACCTGCACCGCAGCCAGCACACCTAGCTAGCAAGCTCTTCCCAACTCTCCCATCGTCAGCCTCTGGCGTGCAGCTTCTCCCTCTCCATCTGAAGAAATAACATCAGACAAGTCACCACGAGGCCATGTGATGGCTGAACAATTCCAGACATCTTGTTTCCATTGAGGAACATTGTCGGTTTCACACTACAGCCAGACAGAACAAGAGGCAAACCCCACTGAAATCATACCCCTACACCCACGCACAGAGAGAACACCCCAAGAATATCAACTGCTCTACTATCCCTCAAGTGGCTTCCCCCAGGCAGCTGCAGTCACCCCCTCTGCGGCTGTGTGACACCTCTCTGTCTACTCCATGTACAGCTCTGTGTTCTGTAATGGACCCAACAGCCCTGGCCTTCAAACTCTAAATCTACAGACATATAAATTGTAGGACCAACACCACTGCTACTGTGCTACAGGCAGGGCGGTTCCAACCACACAGACACGCACAGACCGACACGGCACATGGACTGACAACACAAGAGACAAAAGGAAACTCTGAAAGAACGACTCCCTCGCCAAAGATGCCATCGGGCAACAAGACCTAGGGGGCTGCAAAGAAGAAGCTACAGCAGCCCTGGAAAAGCACGAGACCGTGGGCCATTACAAAGAGATGCAGCCACAACAGGAAGATGCACGTGCAAGAAGCCTCGCTTAAAGACCTAAAGACATCAAGGATGTGCAGAAGCGAGTCCAGAACAGGGATCCAAGACAACAAGATACTGATCATCAGGGATGCTGACGTGGGCTGCAATGCTATTCCAAAAGATGACTGATGAGAAACTTCCTAGATATGAAACCAATGCGTGCTTTAAGATCTACACCCAAGAGAAGCGGTGCCCGATTGGTGCTGTACTGAGGAGTACAGGCATTGGAGACCCTACAGATGATGCCTGAAGCACATCCTGCGTGCCTTTCAAGTAAAGAAGAGATCGAGACCCGAGGAAGGTCCGAGACACAGCAGACAGACTACATAAACCATGCAACAACACAGACACATGTTGGAACAGTCCTGCCTGGCACACGCTAGTGTTGGGCTGAAAATCAACCCTCTCTACCTGCCCAGCCCTCTCCCCTACGCTACCTTTAAAACACCTCCCTTCTATTCACAACCTTCTTCCCATCCCCATCCCAGCCCTGCTCCCTCAACTTAGCTTTCAGAGAGCCGGAGGTCTGAAGCCATCCCCAACAGAAAAAGCTTAATGTCAACAGCTGTCTGGCAGGATCCTGCCCTCACCGGGGACCTCTTGACCATCTGCAAGAAAACCAAACGGGAAACTAAGACACTGCCAACCGTCTGCATGGTGCTGGCTGATGCCACTGCCTTGCACGACACACACCTGTGTGCAGAAGCGCTGCAGCCTTCCACTCACCTGCTCCAAGCTAAGTCCAACAGCAGATACTGCAGCTGTTATCACCCAGGGAACCTGAGGTGACAGGACACACAGAACTCAGTGTTGTGCAGGTGAGAAATGAACCCCACGCTCCCTCTCCCAACTACCCAGCTCACCTCAAACACCCTTCCCCTTCCAAAGGTGGCACCTGCAAAATCCAAGGCAAAGTTGCCGGACGATATTTTGCTCTTCAACACCAACCCAGCAACAACCTCCTCACCTTCTCAGAACACTTGTAGGCACCAAGCTAGGCCCCTCAGAGCCAGGCAGCACCTGCGATTAAAGCCACAGGTACATGCTCAGGTAGCGCCCGAAAGCACAGCCGCCCACAGGGATCCCCCATCTCCTCCTCCCTTACCTGTACCGCTCAGTCTCTCAGCCTCTGTCACATCACGCTGCCGGGTGGAGGCTTGCGCATCACCTGTAACACACAAACAGCATGGGATGCTTGTAACTTGTGTACTATGAGACACCTAAACAACAACCGCTACTTCAGGCAACTCACCATCGCTCTTCTGACCTGACTCAGCTGCAGTGTCCATGTTCTGCTTTGGTCAGGGCTCGGCACCTTCAAAGCGGAGAGAAAGGAACCTGTTAGCTGGTCCTACACACACACACACCCACCCACCCCCACACACACACACACCAGTCACAGGTTCCCACCCGCACCGCAGCCAGCACACCTTGCCAGGAAGATCTTCCTGACTCTCCCATCGTCAGCCGCTGGCATGCAGCTCCTCCCTCTCCATCTGAAGAAACAACAATCAGACAAGTCACCACAATGCCGTGTGACAGCTGAACAATTCCAGACATTGTGTTTCCATTTAGGTACATCTTCTGTTTCACTCTACAGCCATACAGCACAAACCCCACTGAAATCATACCCCAACACCCACACACAGCTAATACAACGCCCCAGGAATTTACACTATCTACTGTTGCTCAAGTGGCTTCTCCCAAGCAGCCGAGCTCATTCCCTACTGCTCCATAACCCCAAGGCAAGGACTCTCTCCATCTCCTGCATAAACAGCTCTGTGTTCTGTAACAGACTGAAACAGCCCTGTACTTCAAACTCTACACCTAAAAGACATGTAAACTGTAGGACAACACCGTTATTCTTCTGCTGACTACTGCTCCTGTGCTACAGGCAGGGCAGCTCCAACCACACAGACTGACACTGCACACGAGACTGGTGACACAACAACCAGAGACAAAAGGAGACTCCGTAAGAACAACTCCCATGCCAGAGACACCATCGGGCAACTAGACCTCAGAGGCCGCGAGGAAGATTCTATGGCAGGACTGGTAAATCAGAAGACCGTGGGCCATTAGAGACACAGCCGCAACTAGGAGGATGCATGTGCAAGAAGCCTTGCTTAAAGGCCTGAAGACATTGAGGATGAATGGAAGAGTCCCAGAATGGGGATCCAAGGAAGCAGAGGACTGATCAGAGATGCTGATGTGGAATACAAGGCCTCTGCAAATGCGGACTGATTGGAAGCTTCCAAGAGAGGAGACCAATTCACACTTTAATACTGTCATGCCAGAACAGCACTAATGGCAATAAGAATGGGCATTTGATACCCAAGAAATGGCACATGGAGCACACGAGATGTGCCTTCCACAGCACAAAGAGTACATCGAGATCTGCAAAAGATCCAAGACACAGACTATGTGAACCACACAAAAACGCATACACCAGCTGGAACTGCCCTGCCAGCATGTGATAGCCTTGGGCTGAGAAGTAATCCCCTCTGCCTGAACCTGCCCAAAGGGAACAGCTCCGGCACAGCCCTCTCCTCTGTACCTTTAAAACCCCTCCCTGCCCTTCCCATCCGCTCCTTTCTTCCAAAACCAGCCCATCCCTGTCCCTCAACTTAGCTTTCAGAGGGCCAAGGGCCTGAAACCATCCCTGGCAGGAGAAGCTGAAGTGGCATCAGCTGTCTGGGACGAATCTGCAGTCACCACCCTCCTCTTCACCACCTGCAAGAGGACCAAATACAAAACAAAAGCGGAGCTTACAGACAGCCTCACACTGCTCAGTGCCAACATATTGTACGAGGCACAGCCCCGCTACAAACCTGCTGTGGGCTTCTGCTCACCTGGTCCATGCCGATTCAAACAGACACTGCAGCCATGGTCACCTGGGGCACCCAAAGTAACCGAGAGACAAAGTTACCATTGGGCTTACGAAAAATCAGTCCCACGCTCGTTCTCACTGCGACCTGGCTCACCTCAAGTGTTCTTCCCTTTCCAAAGGCAGCCCAAATGGTACCTGCAAAACCAAAAGGTAAATCTCAACTGAGTTGCCATATCATCCTTTTTTCTTCCAGACACCGATTCAGATGACAGTCTGCTCACCTTCTCAGACCACCTGCAGGCATGTGGGGTCGCCCCTCTGAGGCTCCGTGCAGCATCTGCAAAAATCAAAGACTACAACATGCTCACATGCTACCCAAAAGCATCGGCTGCCCTCAGCGATTCCTATTTCACACCCCACTATCTTGACTGCTCGCCCACTCAGCTGCCATCATCTCGTGCTGCTGTGTTGAGTCTTGCACAGCACCTGCAATACAAATAGCAAGGATGCTTTTAGTATTCACCGATACCACCACCTCAACAATAACCACTGCTTCGGGTAACTCACCCTTGCTCTCCTTGGCCAAGTCAGCTCTGAGGCCAGAATTCCACTTCACTCGTTGCTCTGCATCTTCAAAGTAGGACAAAAACCCAACCTAAACTTAGTTATCCAGTCACATCTTCACACCGACAGCACAGCCGACCCACCTTGCTATTGCACCGTACCCACCTCTCCATCGTCAGCACTTCCTGCGCAGCCCCTTCCTCTGCATCTGAAAAACACATCAACAAACAAACAGGTCTCCCTGATGCTCAGCGATACCTTAACAACTCTGAGCATCTCATTTCCATGTGGGAACACCATCTCTGTTATACACTACTGCAAGGCAGAATAAGACCCAACCCAACCCAAATGCTATGCCCCATGCGTACCAGTGGTAACGGCCTTGGAATTTGAACTGTTCCCCTTTCCTCGCTCAAGCACTTTGTCACACACACCTTTGCTCATCCTCTCTACATCTAAATAACCCTACAAACTCCCACCACCTGCTTATTGTACGGCTGCTGGTTCTGTAATGGATCCTACGGCCTTTGCCTACAAGGCCTGGGCTTATCAACTTAGAAGGCATAGAATCTTACTCTTATTCTTCTAGCCAATTCCATTCCTTCTATGCCTGGGGCAGAGCAGCTCCAACCGCACACAGACATGGAAAGACTGACACTGCACACGAGACCAAAGACACAACAATCAGAGACAAAACTCTGTAAGAACAACTCCTACTCCAGAGATGCCATCGGGCAACGAGATTGAAGGGGCTGTAAGGAAGAATCTACAGCAGCCACAGAGAAGTGAAGACCGTGTCCCGTTACAGGGAGATGTGGCCGCAACTGGGAGGATGCATGTGAAAGAAGCATCACTTAATGGCCTAAAGACGTAGAGGATGCATAGAAGAGAGTCGCAGAAGGGGCATCCAAGACAATGATAGTGTAACTGGCAGGGATGCCTACTTGGGCAACAATGCCACCACAGAAGATGACCAACTAGAAACTTCCAAGAGAAGACACGGATGCACACTTTAAGATTGCCACGCAAGAAAAGTGGCACCCAGTGGGCACTCTACCGATGAGTAGAAGCATGAAGACGCTACCGATGGTGGCTGAGGCACATGCTGCATGCCTTTAAAGCAGAGGAGATCAAGATCCGAGGAAGGCCCTAGACACACCAGACAGACTACACAAACCACACGACAAAGCAGACACAGGCTGGGACTGCCCTGCCCGTGCTATATTTGGGCTGAAAAAAAATCAGTCTGCTGTCTATCTGCCCCAAGGGGACCCTTCCTGCACAGCCCCCTCCACCACAGACCTTTTAAACCCTTCCTTTCTATTCACAACTTTCTTCCCTCTTCCCAACCGCATTCCAGCCCTGTTCCCTCAACTTAGCTTTCAGAGAGCCAGAGGTCTGAAGCTATCCTTGACAGGAAAACCTCAACACACATCAGCTGTCTGAGAGGATCCTGTCCTCACGGGAGACCTCTTCACCATCTGCAAGAAAACCAGACAGCACACAAACTCTGCTAGTCTGCAACGCGCTGGCCAATGCCAGTGTCTCAGATGACAACTTGCTCTGCAGAACTGCCACAGCCTTCCGCCCACCTGCTCAGATACTGCAGCTGTCATTGCCCAACCCAGGGTGCCTGAGGGAACAATAGACCTAAAATTTACCCTTGTGCAGATGGAAAATGAATCCCACGCTCCTTCGCTCTACAACCCAGCTCACCACAAACACTCTTCCCCTTCCAAAGGTGGCCCATATGGCACCTGCAAAATTAAAGGCAAATGCTCAGCAAAGTTGCTGGACAATGTTTTGCTCTTCAACACCAACCCACCACCAACCCACCACCAACCTACTCACCTTCTCAGAACACTCATAGGCACGAAACTGCACCCCTTGGAGCCATGCAGCACCTGCAATTAAAGCCACAGATTAATGCTCAGGTAGCACCCAAAAGCACAGGCCACCCACAGTGATTCCCCAGCTCCTCCTCCCTTACCTTTTCATTCAGCCTCTCGGGCCTCCGTCATCTCACACTGCCGGGTTGAGGCTTCCACATCACCTGTAATACACAAACACCAAGGGATCCTTGTAACTTCGTGGACGATAAGACTCCTAAACAATAACCGCTACTCCAGGTAACTCACCATCGCTCTTCTTGCCCGAGTCAGCTGACATTTCCACATTCTGCTTTGCTCAGGGCTGTGCGGCCTTCACAGTAAAAAAAAAAAAACACATTAGCTTGTATATAAGTGCCAGTCACATATTCCCACCTGCACCACAGCCAGCCCACCTTGCTACGAAGCTCTTCTCGCTTCTCCTGTCATCAGCCTCTGGTGTGCAGCTCCTCCCTCTCGATCTGAAGAAACAACAACATCAGACAAGTCGCCACAATGCCGTGTGATGGTTTACCAATTCCAGACATCTTCCTGCCATTTAGGAACATCACCTCTATTTCACACTACAGACAGACAGAAAAATAGGCAAACCCCACTGAAATCAAACAATAATACTCAAGCATACCAGCTATAAGGCCCCAGGGATATAAACTGCTCTACTATCGCTCCAAGTGGCTTCTCCCAGGCAATTGTGGTCAACCCTTCAGCGGCTGCATAACCCCAAGGAAATTACTCTCTCCATCTGCTACATGTACAGCTACTTGGTCTGCAATGGACCAAACAGCCCTTCAAACTCTAAGACTGTAGACATATTAAACCATAGGACAACACCGTTATTCTTCCACTGACTATTGCTTCTGTGCTACAGGCAGAGCAGCTCCATCCACCCAGACACACACAGACCAACACTGGGCACAAGACCTACGACTACCACCAGAGACAAAAGGAACAATTCCTGCACGAGAGACACCATCAGGCAACAAGAGCTAGGAGGCCACAAGGAACAATTTACAGCAGCCCTGCAAAATTGGAAGACTGTGGGCCAGTACAGACAGATGCAGTCGCAAATGGGATGATGCATTTGTAAGAAGCCTTGCTTAAAGGCCTGAAGACAAAGATTCCCAGAATGGGGATCCGAGGAAGCAGATGACTAGTCAGAGATGCTGACGCGGGCTACGAGACCTCTGCAAAGGCAGACTGATCGGAATCTTCCAAGAGATGTGGCCGATCCACACCAAGATTGCCACGCAAGAAAAGCGGTACCCAATTGGCACCTTACTGATGGAGTACAGGCATTCAAGACCCTACAAATGGTGCACAAGGAACATCCTGCACGCCTTTAAAGCAAAGAGGAGATTGAGACCCGAGGAAGGTCCGAGGCACAGCAGACAGACTACATAAACCACACAATGACACAGACACAGGCTGGGACTGCCCTGCCCGGCATGTGCTAGCATCAGGCTGAAGAGCAATCCGCTCTCTATCTGCCCCAAGGGGACCCTTCCTGCACAGCCCTCTCCACTATGGACCTTTAAAACACCTCCATTCTATTGTCAACCTTCTTCCTTCTTCCCATCCCCGTGCCAGCCCTGCTCCCTCAACTTAGCTTTCAGAGAGCCGGAGGTCTGAAGCCATCCCCAACAGAAAAAGCTCAACGCCGTCGGCTGTCTGGGAGGATCCTGCCCTCACCGGGGACTTCTTCACTATCTGCAAGAAAATCAGAGACAACGGAAACACCAGCGACCTTCTGCATCGCGCTGGCCAATGCCAGTGCCTTGCATGACACCTTGCTCTGCAAAACTGCTGTGGCATTGTGCTCACCTGCTCGAATGTTCGATGCTGCAGCCATCATTACCTGGGGCACTTTAAGTTGACAAGAGGAATTAAACTACTCTTGCACTTGTGAGAAGTCAATACCACGCTCCTCCTCACTACTATTCGATTCATCCCCAACACTCCTCCTGTTCCACAGGCAGCCCAAACATCATCTGCAAAAACAAAGATAAATGCTCACCTGAGCTGTAAGATAAGACCTTGCTCTTAGACACCAATCTCGCTGACAACCTCCTCCCCTTCTCATACCGCTTGGAGGCACGAAACTTCATGCCTCTGAGATTGCATGCGGCAACTGCAATTAAAGGAAAAAGGCACATGTTTAGACAGTATCCGAAAACCACCCGCTGCCCACGGTGATTCCTCAGCTCCTGCTCTGTAGCTTTGACCACTTGTCTGCCAGGACTCCATCACCTCGTGCTGCCGTGGTGAGGTTTGCACGTCACCTGTAATACAGAAAAAGTATAAAACGCTTATAGCTTCACAGGCAACACAACTCCCGAGCAAACTGCTACTTCGGCCCACTCACCGTCGCTGTCCTTTCTTGAGTAGGCTCCGGTGTCAATATTCTTCTTTACACATTGCTTCACTCCTTCAAAATACAAAACCTCAACCTACAAGCTCCCACGTGGCCACCGATCAAATCTTCCCTCCAATACTGTGGGCCGAGTCACCTTCTTATTGCTGTGCTTCCTTCTGTCACCCTTTGGTGCCCGGCTCATCTCTTTGCATCTGAAAACAAAACCAAATACATTGATCAGATGCTGATCAATAACTGAACAATTCCTATGCTCTCGCTCCCATTTAGGAACTCTGTCTAGATTCCAACTACAGCCAGCCATAGAAAAAAGCGCCATACTTTAATGCTTGTACGTATAGGTCTTCACACCTTTGAGAGTCAGTCTGCTTCCTACTGCTCATCAGCCCCTCCCACGTAGCTCCAGACACTCCCATAAAACACTGTTGAAATGACTTCCCTTGCAACCTGCGGATGTACTGGATCCAAGAAGACTGAGCAACTTCACCTAAACGGCCTCGGCATATCATCCTAATAACTACATACTCTTACTGCTCTTCCACCTAGCCCTGATTCTACACTGTCAGGCAGAGCAGTGCCGAGCCGCACACACACAGACTGACACTACACAGAACATTAAACAGTGCAACTCAAATGATGAGAGAAGTCAGCGATAAGAACGACTCCCGGACTGGAGGCATGGTCTGGCAAGAGGATCTACAGGTCCACAAGGGTAAGGTAAGCAGGCTGCGTAGCAAGGCCAAAGATAAGCGTCATGGCTTGTAAATAAGAAACAGCCAAAACTGAGCTGAGGTACGCACAAGAAGCCCGTTTTCAAGATCTAAAACTGAGATAACACAGAGAAGACATCCCGATGCACAAAGATGAATGACTGGAGAGCAGGGGTGCTGGCACTGACAGCAATACTGCCACAAGAGATGACTGTAAACTAAAACCAAACTAAGACTCAACCATGCGATTCAAGAAAAACAACTGGCACTGTGCCAATAACTACAAGCATCCCTGGGGATGTTACCTGAGGAACACACAGCATCCTTTGATCACAAAGACAATAAAGACCCAAGAAAGCTCTAAGACACAGCAGACAGACAAACAGACAGACAAACGACAGACACAGGCTGGAACTGCTCTGCCCCGCACCTGATTGCATCGTGCTGAAGAGAACCCCACTCCCTATACCGACCCAATGGGGACTCTTCCTACATTGCACTTTTTCCTACACTACCTTTAAAACTCCTCTCTGCCATTCCCACTCTTCTCTCCTTTGCCAAGCCCCATCCCAGCCTCGTCCCTTGACTTAGCTTTCAGAGGCCAAAGCCATCCTCAAGAAACTGATGAACCCACCTCCCTTTCCTAAACTGCATCCTAGTCCCAGAGTGTTAGAAAGTCCTTCTCTATTCAGGAGTTGTCAGATAAAAATGCCCGCTCCTTCCTAACAGCTCCTGTCCTATACTTGTGCTTCTCAATCCTTCTGTGACCTTTCTCACAAGCCGCGCTTCCGAGCCCTTCCCTGCATTTTAACTGCCTTTCTTACCTTCTGTCATCCTAAAGACTGTGGTGCCTGCTACAGTCTGACAGGGTAAGCTGACTTTCAATTCCTATGATCTGAAGGATGCCCGTTACAAAGCATAAAGCCTCTAGGAACAATGTATTGTTCCACGGATATTGAGTAACAGCAGCAGGTTACCCCATAGCCAAGAAATCCAAGCAAACAGAAAGCACCTAATATAATACCTAAAAAAAGTATGAACTATTAACATATCTTACCGTGGCTGGACACCTAGTATAAAATTACTGACCTAAAAAAACCATACACCTCCTACATAAAATAATTGTATTTTCTAATACATGTGCTGCTTAGCCTTGACTCAGCACAAAACTCTTGCACCTAACAGACTCCTCTACTCTTCTAAACTAAAAAAACATCCAAAAAACCTAAAACAACTTAGCCTATTCAAAAGGCTACAATGAACTGAAAAAAAAGAGGAGAACACTGATCTCAAGAAAGACCAGAAACTGAATGAACCCTGGATGAAAGGCCTGAGGCTTTTAAACCCCTGGGCCTCCCCGCCCGCCACCTGGGAGTGGGGCGTGGAAAACCCCACAAAGGGATAAATAGGACCAGCTGCGGAGTTCTCATTTGCCTTGCATTTACAAGAACAACATCGAGTGGAGAGGCGGATCCTTACCAGAAACACAGGTATGTGCTCATTTATTACAGCTATGTCTATCATCAAAGTTTATCTCTGACTTGACTAATTTTGGCAACTAAAGACACACAGCCAGGTTCCCAAAATCACCGTGCCCCACCCTCAGGTGAAGGGGAAATGAAAACAAGAGTAGAAAGGCTTGCAGAGTGGAAACTAAACCTGCAACTTAAATGAAATTATGGTACTATAATACTAATGATTAAAATAATTACATGGGCATAAAAGACATACAAATATCTAAGATTACACTCTCCCCCTGCCCTCGATGACCATAAGTCACCACAAATGCTGCAGAACAGACGTGGGGTAACAGGTCCGCGAGAACCAGAAGAGGTGAAACAAGAGACAGAGGAGTACAAATTGAGGTTAATGGACACTGAGTATTAAGAGACACGATGCCAGGAAAAACTAGGTTTGCTGTAAACCTAAATGCCTCTCACAAAAAATAATACGAGGAATCAGAAGTAAAGCTGGTGTTGCGATCCCAAGACATAGGAGGGCAATTATTTGGGACTCTAGTGGGAACAAAGGAACTTTAGACCCAAACCGCCTCCTTGAGAATCAGGGAAAAGCTCAACCGCTGAGCTCCAATTAAAATGGAAGAAACAAAAAGGCCCTGAAAATACCCATTCTGTAACCATGTGCAGGTTATTTGCTGTGGAACGAACCAAGATCCGAGAGATATATCCATGGCAGCCCTCAGAATTGCAAGTAGAATATTTAGGCTGAGTATCGTTGGGAGGGGCCCAGGTTCTGCTAAATTCATCTGAGGCAGAGGGGTACTATGGCCTGGGAGTCCTTTCAGCCCTAGTGCCAGATGACTGGAATTGCTCTATAACTGCACAAGTAACACGTTGGCCTTCAGGATTAAACCCATAAGGAAAAGGGGAACCTTTGGCAATTATAACTGATGGGCTTTCAGATTTAACAGCCTCTGTACAAAAGGCTGCGCGCACACAGGTCACAGAGAATGCAGGGAGAGTAGCTGAATCTCCTGCTACAGCTCCTGTGCACTTTGACCGATTCACCTCACCGACTTGAGGACTACAAGACAGCCTAAATACGTTTTTAGCCTCCATTCAGGACAAGTTAAGGACCAGGCGAGCCCAGATAGGTGAACCCTATACCTGGACACAGTCTGAGATACAATCGGTTAAGCGAGACGGGTGGGGTGGACCTTACAAGACCAAAACCCTAGAGAATCCGTTAATCCTAAAGCAGTGAATGGGCAAAAAAGGATCAGAGCATAGGAAGAAGAATCCCAGATAGACCCACTTTTGATTCCAAAGGAATTAAGTTGTCAAAAAGGGCGCTAGAATTAGGAATCCCAAAAAAAGCTTGTTATATGGGGTATCGACAACAAATTTGCAACAATTAGTGACATTAGTGAGCCAATAAGGTTTGGTCCCCATTCCCTGAGCGCTCCACTGCCAGTACCAACCGAATGAGATCTCATTGGGTTAGAAGATGCTATGTCAAAAAACAAGAGACCCCTGGAAAGTTGTTGGGGCAGCCTTGCGTCCAGGTAATGAATATCCAACAGCTACCTGATCCTTTTTGAACCTGCTGTCGTTTTACCGGTGGGCGAGCGACAACTACCTTTTCAATTTTTAATGGACACTAGGACCCAGATGTCATTCATAACGACCCACGCCACGGCTTTATTAGAATTAAAACGAGGAAATCTAATTAAGTTTTCTGGAACAGAGGGTGTTAAAAAAAAAAAAAAAAAAGTCTCCCCCACCACAGTGACTAAAATAACCCTCCCTGAGGGTGTTCGAGCTCCTGTGGCATGATTTTTAGTCTTGGACTTAATCAAAATGAATATTTTGGTGTTCAGTCTATCAAAGGGCCAGTGTTGGAAACTCCCTAGTGGAACTGTATGGAGTTTTGCTCATTGGCCTCCAAAACCACAGGCACAAAGTAGATAATTAGAAACAGCCATTGTATTACCCTCTTCCACAGTCTGTAACTTGAAACATTAGCCTTTACCCACAACCAGATTAGCAGGTATCAGTGATGTAACCTCATTTGTGGAATCCCAGAAAATAATATCCTGAACGCATTCACCCGGTAACTCCTCCATTTGGCCAGTGGAAAAGCCCAAAGGGACCTCGAGGCTAACGGTAGATGCTAGGAAGCTAAATGCTAAAACCGAGCCTCTTACAGCCGCTGTCCTGAATATCACTGAAACGATTACTCGGATTCAAAGTCAAAACCGTAGTCGGATGGCAGTCGTAGATGTAAAAATACATTTATTTTTTTTTCATGGTTCCTCTCCAGGTCAAGGAGAAAAGCGGTTTGCATTTACATTTAAGGGCATCTAATATACCTGTAACTGACAACCACGAGGCTATCAACGTTCACCTATGATAGCTCATAATGCCCTAACAAAAACATGAGCCCAATCAGGTGTAAATCTGGGAATAACAATTTACCAATATATCAATGACATATTAGTAGTGGAAACGTGCAAGAATCTGTTCGAGAGCAAATGACAAGGGTAATAGATGAATTACAAAACCTAGGACAGGAAATCCCTCCCTCAAAAATACAAGGGCAGGCACAAGAAGTGACATTTGTAGGAATAGGGCAAATCCAGGGCACTAGATCTCTCCCACCGGATTCATGAAAAGAAATAAAGGATAAACGAGGCCCTTGTTCTCTAACGGGACTAAAGGAAGTGTTGGGAATCCTCGGGTACCGGAGGAAATACATTCCTGGGTTTTCCACCGTTACCTGACCACTGTACAGCCTGCTACAAAACAGAGAGAAACAGGAGTGGGAGAAATTGCCTGAACGAGCTTTGCAATTTTGGTTTGCATTGGCCTGCATCGGCAATAGTGTGGCCAGTACATCTAGAGAAATTATCATCCCCTTATACTCAGCACAGGTCAGGCTGCACCTTGAGTATCCTGTTCTGGGCCCCTTGGTTTGAGAAAGATGTCGAGATGCTGCAGTGTATCCACAGGAGAGCGACAAGGATGGGGAAGGGGCTGGAGCACAAGCCCTGTGAAGAGCGACTGAGGGAGCTGGGGTTGTTTAGGCTGGAGAAGAGGAGGCTCGGGAGAGACCGTATTGCTCTCTACAACTGCATAAAAGGAGGGTGTAGTCATGTAGGGGTTGGTCTCTTTTCTCGGGTGACCGGTGACAGAGCAAGAGGACACGGTCTCAAGCTTTGCCAGGGGAGGTTTAGGCTTGACATCAGGAAAGAATTCTTGACTGAAAGGATGATTGGCCATTGGAATGCGCTGCCTGGGGAGGTGGTGGAGTCACAGTCCCTGGAGGTGTTTAAGGAAAGATTGGATGAGGCACTTAGTGCCATGGTGTAGTTGACAAGTAGGAGTAGGTGTAGGTTGGGTCATAGGTTGGAGTCGATCTCAGAGGTCTCTTCCAACCTTATGATACTGCGATATTCACAAGGGATAAAAATCTCATTACCTGAAAAGCACGCTGAAGTTAGACTACGTCAGAATTGTTGCACTAATGCTTTGTACAAATAGCTGACCTGTCAAAAGCTAACAAATGAGTGTGATTCCTACACGTATTGAGGGCACATAGAAGTTACCTTTCTTGAGGTACAAAAGACATTGAATTCTTCTTTAAGTTTTCAGAATGAAGATTAAGATTTTTTTTACTCCATGGAAAACTGAATTTAAAGGTAATAAAATAAATATCTATGCTTGTTGAACTGACAAGGTAAGAAGTAAAGGTACAGGTGTATTTGAGAAAATATGAATGAACAGTTTTGAAAACACATCCACGCATGTGAATAACAGTTTTTGTAGCTAACGCAGGAAGATGAAGAGCACAAGTATAAAGAAAAGCTACCAGTGTTCTCTTAAATATGGCAATATCTTTACTCTGAGTTAATTGATTCCTTAAGCTTTGGCACTTGAGTTCATTTAACTCAAGATAGATGAATTATTTTATTAATGGAAAACATCCAACTGCATTGCAACTTATAATTAGTAAGCTCCAGACACTCCCATAAAACACAGTCCTAACCGCACAAACAGGGAACATGAGCTGCTCTTGCAGTGAACCACTTTTTCAGCTCAGGGACACACACACATTGAGATCCCATGAATCACAGGAAAGCCTCATTAACTTCAGTGGAGCTACACAGATGTCTACAGGTGTGGGTCTGGCCCAACATCTTAAATATGTGACAATTAAAAAGGACAATGTTAAAGTAAAAATCTGTTACTAGGGGTTTACGTGCTGCTACACTTGCACTTCTGAGCATAACATAGTAGTTTTATTATGCTTTATGACAGTTACCAGAGCACTCGGCTTGCATACGTATCCCCAAGCGAGCTCATCGGTGATTGGTTAATCCAAGAAACTAAAATTTTGCTGAGAAGTAAATCTTACCCAAATATAATCTCTCATACCTCGTACATCTTACTACACACATAGTTCTGAATTGCTAAATAGTAGTGAGAAGTGCTATGGAATTTATAAGACCTGCAGCATTTTTAAAAGGAAAAAAAAAAACCCTATAATTTAAGATTTTGTAGTACGTGGTTCCTGTTTACAATTCTTCAGCCTTCCTGGACCCATTTATAAAAATCATATCGAGATTAAAATATTTAACCAGAAAACAAACAAGTAGGCATTGCCCAGACAGGCACTGTTTTTCTCAGTTTTATTCTTAGGTTACTTCTTCGTTCAAAACCTAACCCGATATTTGGAATTGCACAGTTTTATGTTGAAAGGGGAGAAATCCATGCACTGGGAGCTATACAAATCCAAACATAGCCATTGCCTGTTTGTTGACCTAATTTCTATGAGCTTCTCAAAGGACTGGCTGAAAAGGAAAGATTGATTTCAGCTGTCACATAACTAAAGGAGGAACAGAGGGGAGAGTTATACTTCTACAGCCTTGTAGACTGCTGCAAAGCACAAGGGAAGTTCTCCTGGCACGGTGCAACTACTGCTTCAGTGCACTCACTCACGGGAGCTCAGCGCACAAGTTATACACCAACACCTCCTAGGGACAATGCAGGGATTTTTAACGCAAGTTTCAACTGTCTTTGAAAGCCCCAAAAACATTAGTTGGGAGTAAGATGTGGGGTAAGAAACTACAGCTTTAACTAGGCCTGCAAGCAGACAGGTTGAAGGACTGCTCTGTGCCTTCCCATATTTGTGTTTATGGGCCAGCTAAGAAATGAGCTTTATGTGCCACCTCCCTCTACCTAGCACTTTACAGCAGGTTACGGATGTGTGCATTGGAACCTGACATTCATGAATAATTCATTCCTTAGAGAAGTACTGTCACAGATGTTATTATCCACAAATCAAACTTGGAGCGCTCTAAACATTTGGAAGGAAATGAAAAAACTAATTTCCTAGTTTTAGCATAGGCAGTTTGTTTACAACAGAAGATGGCTTGAAATCAGAGCCAGAATCAAACCCCTAAAAATTCCAGTTTTGTTGAACTACCTAAGAAATTCTAAGCTAGGTGTAAATTTGGATTTTAGTCTTGCCCTGATGCTGACCATCAATATCTGAGTTGATGTTTCAGTAGCCTCTCTCTAGCTTTCACACTCAGCCCTCTAAGTGCTTGCGCAGCAGAAAAAATGATTCTTGTGAATCAGTCCTAACAGCTTTGTGTTTCATCACAAGGGGTTTTGTGCGTGTAATAGCCCCCATTTTCTCTTGAAATTCCCTCCATCATACAACTGCTCATGCTACTCCCAGCATGAAATGGATCGCAGGAGGCAGAGCCAAATGGAGGACGTTTTCAACCTGATTTACGATACGCAGCAACTCGAGCAGAGAGATGTAAAGTGAAACGGGCCCAGCAGTGGCCTCTGTGTTAACTTGCAAAAAACCTCACTGCAGCACAAGGTGAAAAATAGTTCATCCTGCTCCATTAAATGCCTTTATGGAATAGATGGCCAATTTTATTAAACTCTGCCAAATCACACATGATGATTTTGGGACAACTTCTAGGGTTGGTAAATACCAAATTACGACTGAATGGTACTTACTGCAAAATTGCAGCAATTTTGTTCTGCATCACACTCTGAAATTTCATGTAATGAGATATATAAAATGGAAATGCTGAAAACTATAAAGGAACTACTCAGATTTTTATCCCAAGAGTACTATCAGAAAACCAGAAAGTATTTGGATACAAGTGCATATTAAATCATCTGTTTTCCTAAAGTGAAAACACACCATTGGAAATGCCATAATGGAAGTTACGGAACACATAACAGCACACAACTTAGAGAGGAAGAGCATTATTCAGCTTTTATTTTGCTTACTTGAATAAAAAGTAGTGTCTCTGGACGAGATTAATTCACCCCATCTGAACAACCTTAATTCCTCTGCAACGGTTCACTGTTCATTGGTTTTTACACAATATTTTCTACATAAATCTATTTGGAACAGTAACACACAAATTAAAACATTCTCTAAAAAATAATATAAAAATGTAGTTTCACATAAATAGGCACTAGATTTTACAATCTCTTACATTTTCAGTACTCAAAACATTTTCAAATTCTAAGGAGGAGTTAAAAAAAAACAACAGAAACGGACAAACCAGGGCAGAAATCCTCCTCTCCTCCTCCAGCATACTCTGGGACAATACAATGTATAACTGCTTCTCAAACAAAACCAAATTTAAACAAACGAGCTCTGGGAAGGTCATTAACAGCTATCACTAGAACTACACTGGGAATCTCATTTAAATTGAGCTTCAATCCTTTGTGCCCCTATGGATTAACAAGAATAAAAAACTAAACAAAACCATCCCTACCTCTAATAATAAAACAATAACAAAGAAAGACAAGACAGTATTGACTGCAAATATTTGTGGTAACACATCTCAGAAGTTGTCACATTCCAAACCAATTTTGCTTTAAGATTTGAAAGTAAACCCACAAGTAAAATTATTATCTTACACTTACAGAAGAAATGATCACAGTCAGCTCAAATGCACCACAAAGGAGAACACGCAACTCCCCAGAACAAAGCAAAGAAATGAAGACTGCTCTGACCCCCGACTTCACCTAATCCTGCAGCAGCAGGTGAGAACCAGCTTTTAATCAGGCCTTTTAAGGGGCAAGCCTCTTCGCCTGTACCAAATTGGTTAGCACAAGTGTGGCACAGATTTAGCCAATGTAATTATTACTTTCAGATGCTTTTTAACAAGATCCACTCTTTTAATTCCAAGTTTAGCATCTACTTACAATGGGTAATGAGAAATTAATCCTAAATATAACACGTTCCTGGTTTTCTGAAAGTGGATATATCATTAAAAGAGCCAAGCTTGATTTAAATTATGTAAGTTAATAGCACATACATTATCAAGCAGATAAATAGCCAATTTTCCTTGTTAAAAACCTGTCCAGTTTCAAAGATTCATTCCACATTCTACTCACTGAGATAGAATGCTTGGAAGTATACCAATAACAGTTTGATATAATGGGCTTTACATAAGCATATTGTCTTACCATCGCGTGCAGATATGGGTTAAGTGTTGTCATAGTGCTAAAAAGTCAAGGCTGGAAAGTCCAATAAAACTATCAGAGAAGCTAAAAATAAAAGCAGATCCTAGATCTGAAAGAAAAGTCTACAGACACAATCATTGCTGATGTCAGCTGAGTTGCACCCCTTCCTTCGACGGAAGTAACTGTGATCACTGCTGTAATATCATTAGTCAGGCTCTGATTGCAGGGTCCTGCGAATCCCAAGCACATAAAGAAACTCAGCTGGGGTCCCATGCCTCTGAGTTATAGAGGAGGAAAAAAAATAAACACAATAAAGCTCTGTGACTTGAGACATCCTGAGGAGATCAACACGCATTGATCTTGCCACTGACACTTCTCTGAGCAGAAACTTAGAAAAAAACCCCAAGGACGGGAATCTTATAAAGCCGCATGTTAAGAAACACCACCTTACTCAATGAACTAATGAGACCAAAACTAGTGGGAGCTGCAGTGGTACCACACAGCTGTCCTGCTCCCCAGCACTCCTCCATCAGGAAGCAGTTGCTCTCGCTGTAGAAAGCTGTTCTCACCTTTGTGTAGCATGTGAGAACGGACAAAACCCTCTCTCCGGTTCCCTGCTGCTAAAACCAGCCAGGGATTAAATAATACAAACTGCTGGTTTTTTCCCCTGTTTATCAAGGTAGAGAAGAGTCTTTCGATCTTTCCCAAACTAAAGCTGGAATCTGAATATGTTATAAGGCCTCAAGTTTCACAGGCCTATGTTATGTAAACATAAAAGCTCTGCTTGTCAAACACAGAAGGCTAAACAACAATTAGTTGGATATATGTGTTTTCCTACATCGCAGCCTCCTCGGCAATCTTGCACTATCACAGTATCACAGTATCATAAAGTTGGAAAAGACCTTTGAGATCATTGAGTCCAACCTATGACCCAACACCTACTCCTACTCCTACTTGTCAACTACACCATGGCACTAAGTGCCTCATCCAATCTTTCTTTAAACACCTCTAGGGACGGTGACTCCACCACCTTCCCGGGCAGCGCATTCCGATGGCCAATCGCCCTTTCAGTAAAGAACTTCTTCCTAATGTCGAGCCTAAACCTCCCCTGGCGAAGCTTGAGACCGTGTCCTCTGGTTCTGTCGCCGGTCACCAGAGAGAAGACACCAACCCCTGCCTGACTAGAACCTCCTTTCAGGCAGTTGTAGAGAGCTACAAGGTCTCACCTGAGCCTCCTCTTCTTCAGGCTGAACAACCCCAGCTCCCTCACTCGCTCCTCACAGGCCTTGTGCTACAGCCCCTTCCCCATCCTCGTCGCTCTCCTCTGGACGCACCCCAGCATCTCAACATTTTTCTCAAACCAAGGGGCCCAGAACTGGACACAGTACTTGACATGCGGCCTTACCAGTGCCGAGTATAAGGGGATGATGACCTCTCTAGTCCTGCTGGCCACAC
The DNA here is from genome assembly GCA_033558235.1 of Neomorphus geoffroyi. NCBI lineage: Eukaryota > Metazoa > Chordata > Aves > Cuculiformes > Neomorphidae > Neomorphus > Neomorphus geoffroyi. The sequence goes on along the minus strand of JAUMJM010000045.1, from coordinate 23,185,116 downwards.
TATTCCTGATGCAGGCCATTATATACCCACATTCCATCCGCTCACTAAGGACAGGACTTCCACTAGGGCTGGGAAAGCTGGAAGTGTGCACTTAGGCTTGAGAGGTGTAGTACAAAGAAATTTACCGAGGGATGCAATAAACACACATGGAAAAAGCAATAAACATATGTACAATAACACTTTCAATCGGGTGTCCCACTCCTCCTGCCAGGGTATTAAACCACTCAGCTAGCCAGGCATCCAGTAAATTGCTTCACGTTTGATGCACCAAATCATGGCTGGCTCATTTATCAGTTGTGTTTCACCAACACACACCTTTGAAATTGAAGCAGAATATATTGAAAGGAAGCCACACAGTATGTGAAAACTCGCAACATGTAAAGCAGTGTCTTTGCGCCAAGTTCAAAAACAGCCCAGAGAGAACGCGATATATTTTAATGGGGTTTTTCTGTCACGTGTACATAATAAAAGAGAGAAAGAGACCCAAACTGAATCTTACCCAATACGAACTCTTTACACTTAAGATCCTCTAAATGACGTCCGCGTGAAAGTTTCACACGGAAAAGCAGCCCAGGCACAGCGTTACTGTTAAAACGTGCTCCACCAGCCAGATTTACAGGAAAAGGGCAGCGAGAGGACTGTAGGGCGCAAAACGCTTCTACAAGCACGGCCGCCGTGAACCGGGCTGAGAACACATGCAACGCTTCCACGTTTGCAGGCAAGATCCACGTCAACAGTTCAAATGAACGACTGTTTGGGCAGCTCCAGGTTCAGGCTCTGGCTGCACAGGGGACCGGAAGGTGTCATCCGGAAAAGGTGACGCTGCGAGAAGCCGAGGTATTTCTGAAATTGAAAAAGAGAAAGGAAAAAAAACCAAACCAAAACAAAAAAACACATCAGCAACGTTTTCTCCCCAGGCCTCATCCCAACAGTCCCTTCCAGCGAGTCACCAGCTGAACGACTGTACTTAGTTCTGCTGCCAGCTGCAGCTTTTGTCCTCCAGCCCGGCAGAGCCCTCGGTCCACACCGAGTTCCGTGGGCCACGCTGGAGCGGCTCGCAGATGATGCGATCCCGGCCAAGAGAAGAAGGCCGAGGAAACCGGCTTGCAGCAAGCCATTTGCCAGGGAAGCGCCTCCCAATCGGAACGGCCCCAGCTATAAACCAGCAGGTTTCACGCTCTAACGCGCACACGCCTGGCAACGCGGCGTAGCCAGCTCGTGTGCCAGCTCTCTCATCGCCCTAGGATGGATCCCACCCGGCCCCACAGATTTATGAGGACGCAAGTGGCTCAGCAGGTCTCTGACTTCTTCCTCCTGGACTGCAGGGGGGCTCTATCGCGCCCTGACCCCATCCACCCCTTCACAAGACCAGCAGTCCAGCGAACAATCTGCCTTACTGTTGAAAACGGAGGGAAAGAAGGCGTTAAGTGCCTCAGCCTTTTCCTCATCTTCAGCTACTCTACTTCCCTCCATATCCAATAAGGAGCGCAGGTCGTCGCTGCCCTTCCTTCTGCCATCAACGTATTTGTGAAAACACTTCCTATTATCCTTCACAGAAGTGGCCAATTTGAGCTCCAGCTGGGCTTTCGCCTCCCTCATTTTCTTCCTACGCGACTTAACGACACCTTGGAACGTAACCTGATTTACCGGACGGGTCCCACGTTACAGACTGAGTTACGCTTCCCTGCTTACTACCACAATGTTACTCATGTATTGCTCAGGAAAGCTCGCAGCTCACTGCCGGCCTGCGCGCACGGTTGCTGTGTGCAGGCTTCACTCTCCAAGAAAGAACAAGTTTGCTCCTCACATTAAAAGCAACGCTTCCCTTGGCACGGGTTCGGCTGGTGAAGTACATTTCAGCCCAACGCCGTTCTCTTGATCCGGCATTCCCTAAACACGATGCCATCGCGTGCTACGTTGAAGCGGAAAACACTCCAGCCACAGCCGCCAGCGACATCAACTGTCATTAGCAGCGACAAGCCACGAGAAAGCCACGTACCCGAACGCCGTGAGGGTGGACTGGGGACTTGGGAGGGGACGGGGGGCTTGGGAGGGGACTTGGGAGGGGCAGGGAGTTGGGAGGGGACTCTGGGACTTGGGAGGGGCAGGGACTTGGGAGGGTTCTGGGGAGGGGACTTGGGAGGGGCAGTGACTTGGGAGGGGACTAGGGAATTGGGAGGGGCAGGGACTTTGGAGGGGCAGGGACTTGGGAGGGGGAGGGACCTGGAAGGGGACTGGGGACTTGGGAGGGGACTGGGGAGGAGCAGGGACTTGGGAGAGGACTGGGGACTTGGGAGGGGCAGGGACTTGGGAGAGGACTGGGGACTTGGGAGGGGCAGGGACTTGGGTGGGGACTGGGGACTTGGGAGGGGACTGAGGACTTGGGAGGGGACTGGGGACTTGGGAGGGGACGGGGAGGGGACTGGGGACTTGGGAGGGGACTGGGGACATGGGAGGGTCAGGGACTGGGGAGGGACAGGGACTGGGGACTTGGGAGGGGACTGGGGACTTGGCAGGGGCAGGGACTTGGGAGGGGACAGGGGACTTGGGAGGGGCAGGGACTTGGGAGGGGACTGGGGACTAGGGAGGGGACTGGGGACAAGGGAGGGGACTGGGGACAAGGGAGGGGCAGGGACATGGGAGGGGCAGGGACATGGGAGGGGCAGGGACTTGGGAGGGGCAGGGACTGGGGAGGGGACTGGGGACTTGGGAGGGGACGGGGAGGGGACTGGGGACTTGGGAGGGGACTGGGGACATGGGAGGGTCAGGGACTGGGGAGGGACAGGGACTGGGGACTTGGGAGGGGACTGGGGACTTGGCAGGGGCAGGGACTTGGGAGGGGCAGGGACTTGGGAGAGGACTGGGGACTAGGGAGGGGACTGGGGACAAGGGAGGGGACTGGGGACAGGGGAGGGGACTGTAGACAAGGGAGGGGACTGGGGACATGGGAGGGGCAGGGAATTGGGAGGGGACCGGGGAGGGGCAGGGACATGGGAGGGGACTGGGCACATGGGAGGGGCAGGGACTTGGGAGGGGACTGGAGAGGGGCAGGGACATGGGAGGGGACTGGGGACATGGGAGGGGCAGGGACTTGGGAGGGGACTGGAGAGGCACAGGGACTTGGGAGGGGACTGGGACATGGGAGGGTCAGGGACTGGGGAGGGACAGGGACTGGGGAGGGGACTGGGGACTTGGGAGGGGCAGGGACTTGGGAGGGACAGGGACTTGGGAGGGGACTGGGGACATGGGAGGGGCAGGGACTTGGGAGGGGCAGGGACTTGGGAGGGGACTGGGAACTTTGGAGGGGACTGGGAACTTTGGAGGGGACTGGGAACTTGGGCGGGGACTGGAGACAAGGGAGGGGCCTGGGGACATGGGAGGGGCAGGGAATTGGGAGGGGATCGGGGAGGGGCAGGGACATGGGAGGGGACTGGGCACATGGGAGGGGCAGGGACTTGGGAGGGGCAGGGACTTGGGAGGGGACTGGGGTCTTGGGAGGGGCAGGGACTTGGGAGGGGCAGGGACTTGGGAGGGGCAGAGACCTGGGAGGGGACTGGGGACATGGGAGGGTCAGGGACTGGGGAGGGACAGGGACTGGGGACTTGGGAGGGGACTGGGGACTTGGCAGGGGCAGGGACTTGGGAGGGGACTGGGGACTAGGGAGGGGACTGGGGACAAGGGAGGGGCAGGGACATGGGAGGGGCAGGGACATGGGAGGGGCAGGGACTGGGGACTTGGGAGGGGACGGGGAGGGGACTGGGGACTTGGGAGGGGACTGGGGACATGGGAGGGTCAGGGACTGGGGAGGGACAGGGACTGGGGACTTGGGAGGGGACTGGGGACTTGGCAGGGGCAGGGACTTGGGAGGGGACAGGGGACTTGGGAGGGGCAGGGACTTGGGAGAGGACTGGGGACTAGGGAGGGGACTGGGGACAAGGGAGGGGACTGGGGACAAGGGAGGGGCAGGGACTTGGGAGGGGCAGGGACTTGGGAGGGGACTGGGGACTTGGGAGGGGACTGTAGACAAGGGAGGGGACTGGGGACATGGGAGGGGCAGGGAATTGGGAGGGGACCGGGGAGGGGCAGGGACATGGGAGGGGACTGGGCACATGGGAGGGGAGTGGGGACTTGGGAGGGGCAGGGACTTGGGAGGGGACTGGAGAGGGGCAGGGACATGGGAGGGGACTGGGGACATGGGAGGGGCAGGGACTTGGGAGGGGACTGGGGACATGGGAGGGGCAGGGACTTGGGAGGGGACTGGAGAGGCACAGGGACTTGGGAGGGGACTGGGGACATGGGAGGGGACTGGGACATGGGAGGGTCAGGGACTGGGGAGGGACAGGGACTGGGGAGGGGACTGGGGACTTGGGAGGGGCAGGGACTTGGGAGGGGCAGGGACTTGGGAGGGGACTGGGGACATGGGAGGGGCAGGGACTTGGGAGGGGCAGGGACTTGGGAGGGGACTGGGAACTTTGGAGGGGACTGGGAACTTGGGCGGGGACTGGAGACAAGGGAGGGGCCTGGGGACATGGGAGGGGCAGGGAATTGGGAGGGGATCGGGGAGGGGCAGGGACATGGGAGGGGACTGGGCACATGGGAGGGGCAGGGACTTGGGAGGGGCAGGGACTTGGGAGGGGACTGGGGACTTGGGAGGGGCAGGGACTTGGGAGGGGCAGGGACTTGGGAGGGGCAGAGACCTGGGAGGGGACTGGGGACATGGGAGGGGACTGGGGACATGGGAGGGGACTGGGCACTTGGGAGGGGCTGGGACTTGGAAGGGGACTGGGGACCTGGGAGGGGACTAAGGACTTGGAAGGGGACTGGGGACTTGGCAGGGGCAGGGACTTGGGAGGGGACAGGGGACGTGGGAGGGGCAGGGACTTGGGAGGGGACTGGGGACTTGGGATGGGACTGGAGACAAGGGAGGGGACTGGGGACAAGGGAGGGGACTGGGGACATGAGAGGGGCAGGGAATTGGGAGGGGCAGGGAATTGGGAGGGGACCGGGGAGGGGCAGGGAATTGGGAGGGGACTGGAGAGGCACAGGGACTTGGGAGGGGACTGGGTACATGGGAGGGGACTGGGGACATGGGAGGGGCAGGGACTTGGGATGGGACTGTAGACAAGGGAGGGGACTGGGGACATGGGAGGGGCAGGGAATTGGGAGGGGACCGGGGAGGGGCAGGGACATGGGAGGGGACTGGGCACATGGGAGGGGAAGGGACTTGGGAGGGGACTGGAGAGGGACAGGGACATGGGAGGGGACTGGGGACATGGGAGGGGCAGGGACTTGGGAGGGGACTGGAGAGGCACAGGGACTTGGGAGGGGACTGGGGACATGGGAGGGGACTGGGACATGGGAAGGTCAGGGACTGGGGAGGGACAGGGACTTGGCAGGGGACTGGGGACTTGGGAGGGGCAGGGACTTGGGAGGGGACTGGGGACATGGGAGGGGCAGGGACTTGGGAGGGGCAGGGACTTGGGAGGGGCAGGGACTTGGGAGGGGACTGGGAACTTTGGAGGGGACTGGGAACTTTGGAGGGGACTGGGAACTTTGGAGGGGACTGGAGACAAGGGAGGGGCCTGGGGACATGGGAGGGGCAGGGAATTGGGAGGGGACCGGGGAGGGGCAGGGACTTGGGAGGGGACTGGGGACTTGGGAGGGGCAGGGACTCAGGACGGGACTAGGGACATGGGAGGGTCAGGGACTTTGGAGGGGACTGGGGACATGGGAGGGGACGGGGGACCTGGGAGGGGACTAAGGACTTGGAAGGGGACTGGGGACATGGGAGGGGACTGGGGACATGGGAGGGGACTGGGGACTTGGCAGGGGCAGGGACTTGGCAGGGGACAGGGGACGTGGCAGGGGCAGGGACTTGGGAGGGGACTGGGGACATGGGAGGGGACTGGGGACTTGGGGGGGCAGGGACTTGGGAGGGGACTGGGGACTTGGGATGGGACTGTAGACAAGGGAGGGGACTGGGGACATGGGAGGGGCAGGGAATTGGGAGGGGACCGGGGAGGGGCAGGGACATGGGAGGGGACTGGGCACATGGGAGGGGAGTGGGGACTTGGGAGTGGCAGGGACTTGGGAGGGGACTGCGGACATGGCAGGGGCAGGGACTTGGGAGGGGCAGGGACTTGGGAAGGGACAGGGGACTTGGGAAGGGACAGGGGACTTGGAGGGGACTGGGGACTTGGAGGGGACTGGGGACTTGGGAGGGGACTGCGGACATGGCAGGGGCAGGGACTTGGGAGGGGACCGGGGAGGGGCAGGGACATGGGAGGGGACTGGGCACATGGGAGGGGCAGGGACTAGGGAGGGGACTGGGGACATGGGAGGGGACTGGGGACATGGGAGGGACAGGGACTGGGGAGGGGACTGGGGACTTGGGAGGGGCAGGGAATTGGGAGGGGACCGGGGAGGGGCAGGGACATGGGAGGGGACTGGGCACATGGGAGGGGACTGGGGACTTGGGAGGGGACTAGGGACATGGGAGGGGAATGGGGACCTGGGAGGGGACTGGGGACCTGGGAGGGGACGGGGGACGTGGGAGGGGACGGGGGACGTGGGAGGGGCAGGGACTAGGGAGGGGCAAGGACTTGGGAGGGGACTGGGGACATGGGAGGGGCAGGGACTTGGGAGGGGCAGGGACTTGGGAGGGGCAGGGACTTGGGAGGGGACTGCGGACATGGCAGGGGCAGGGACTTGGGAGGGGCATGGACTTGGGAGGGGACTGGGGACCTGGGAGGGGACGGGGGACCTGGGAGGGGCAAGGACTTGGGAGGGGACTGGGGACATGGGAGGGGACTGGGGACATGGGAGGGGCAGGGCATTGGGAGGGGACTGGGGACTTGGGAGGGGCAGGGACTAGGGAGGGGCAAGGACTTGGGAGGGGACTGGGGACATGGGAGGAGACTGGGGACATGGGAGGGGCAGGGACTTGGGAGGGGACTGCGGACATGGCAGGGGCAGGGACTTGGGAGGGGACTGGGGAGGGGACGATCCAGGTAACTACAGACCTGTCAGCCTGACCTCGGTCCCAGGTAAAATTATGGAACGGATAATCCTGGGTGTGATCATGCTGCACCTGAGGAATGAGGGAGAGATCAGGCCCAGCCAGCGTGGATTTCGGAGGGGCAGGTCCTGCCTGACCAACCTGAGCTGCATTTACAGCCGTGTGACTCACCTGGTGGATGAGAGGAAGGCTGTGGGTGTACCTGGACTTCAGCAAGGCCTTTGACGCTGTCTCCCACAGTAGACTCCTGGAGAAGCTGTCAGCCCGTGGCTTGGACGGGAATGTTCTGTGCTGGGTTAGGAATTGGTTGGGTGGCCGAGCCCAAAGGGTGGCAGTGAATGGTGTCCCATCCAGCTGGCGGCCGGTCACTGGTGGTGTCCCCCAGGGTTTGGTGCTGCGCCCGGTCCTGTTCAATATCTTCATTGATGATCTGGATGAGGGGATCGAGTCCTTCATCAGCAAGTTCACAGATGACACCAAGCTGGGAGGAAGTGTCCATCTGCTGGAGGGTAGGAGGGCCTTACAGAAGGACCTTGACGAGAGACGGGCTGACTCCAACAGCATGAGGTTTAACAAGTCCAAATGCCAGGTCCTACACTTTGGACACAACAACCCCATGCAGAGCTCTGGGCTGGGGACAGAGTGGCTGGAGAGTGCTGGTGGACAGGAAACTCAACATGAGCCAGCAGTGTGCCCAAGTGGCCAAGAAGGCCAGCAGTATCTTGTCCTGTGTCAGACACAGTGTGGCCAGCAGGACTAGGGAGGTCATCATTCCCTTCTCCTCGGCACTGGTCAGGCCGCACCTCGAGTGCTGTGTCCAGTTCTGGGCCCCTCAGTTTGAGAAAGACGTGGAGATGCTGGAGTGCGTCCAGAGGAGAGCAACGAGGATGTGGAAGGGGCTGGAGCACAAGCCCTGTGAGGAGCGACTGAGGGAGCTGGGGTTGTTCAGCCTGGAGAAGAGGAGGCTCAGGGGAGACATTATAGCTCTCTAAATGCTCCAGCTTCTAAAATGCCAGACTAACCTGTGCTTTAAGCGTGCGATGCAAGAGAAGAAACCCAGGTGGCCCTGAGCCAACGGCTACAGGCAGGTAAGACTCTGGACACGTTACCTGAGGAACACGCAGCCCCCTGCGATCACAAAGATAATAAAGACCCACGAAAGCCCTAAGACACAGCAAGCAGACAAACAGCCAAGTGACAGACTCGGCTGGAACTGCTCTGCCCGGCACACGATTGCATCGTGCTGAAGAGAACCCCCTCCCTGTATCTGCCCAAAGGGGAATCTTCCTACGCCGCCCTTCTCTCTATGCCACCTTTAAAACCCCTCTCTGCCGTTCCCGGTCTTCTCTCCTTTGCCGAGCCTCACCCCAGCCCTGCCCCTTGACTCAGCTTTGGAGACCAAAGTCACCCTCCACGGACCCACGGACCCACCTCCCTTTCCTCAACATCACAGTCCTGAAGTGTTAGAAAATCCTTCTCTACTCACCCCCTGTCAGAAAAAGATGCCCCCTCCCTCCTAACAGTTGCTGTCCTGTCCTTGTGCTTCCCGACCCTTCTGTGACCCCGCTCCTCAGGAGCTGCCCTGAGCCCTTCCCCACATTTTAATGGCCCTCCTACCTTGGGTCATCCTTGGGTCATCCAGAACCTTCTACAGGCTGGCAACGGAAGCTGACTTTCTGTTCTTGCACTCTGCACAGCCCCCCCCCTTGCACTCTGCACAGCCCCCCCGCGCACTCTGCACGGCCCCCCGCGCACTCTCTGCACAGCGCCCCTCGCACTCTGCACGGCCCCCCTCGCACTCTGCACGGCGCCCATCGCACTCTGCACGGCGCCCATCGCACTCTGCACGACCTCCCTTGCACTCTCTGCACGGTCCCCCTTGCACTCTGCACAGCGCCCCTTGCTGTCTGCACGCCCCCCCCTCGCACTCTGCACAGTCCCCCTCACACTCTCCAATGCCTCTGAGAACAACGTGCAGTTCCACAGGCATTGAGGAACAGCCGCAGGCTACCCTGTAACCAGAAACACCAAGCAAAGACAAAGCAACCAGCCTGACACCTAAACACCCCACAATGTGAACCATTAAAGCACCTCCCCACACCCAGATACCCAACACAAAAAGGACCGACCTGAAAACAACCACGCACCCCCCACTCACAACAACTGTACTTTCTGCTGCCTGTGCTGCCCAGCCTGGACTCCCCACAAAGCTCTCACCTCTCACAGACACCTCTACTGTCTGACATTCAAACACATTAAATCAACACCCAAACAGTTTCACCTGCTGTAAAAGCTGCACTGAAAGCAGAGCAGAACGCTGACCCCACAGAAGAGCAGAAGCTGACAAACCCCGGGCCTCCCCACCCCCCCCGGGAGTGGGGCGGGGAAACCCCCCCCCCCCGAGGGGTAAATGGGAGCAGCTGCGCGTTCTCTGCCCTGCTTTGCGTTTGGAGCAGGTACAGCGAGGGCAGAGGGACCTTTATCTGAAACAGAGCTCCCTGCTCTTTATTACAGCTTTGCCTGTTGGCAAAGTTCATCCCTGACCTGGGGAATTTTGGCAACTAAAGCCACGCAGCCGAGGTCCCGAATTCCCTGTGCTCCACCCTCAGGTGAAGGGAATGAAACCCAGAGGGAAAAGGTTTGCAAAGTGGGAACTAAAGCTGCAACTTTAATGAAATGACAGCAATGACAGCGCTAACGATTGAAATAAGTGGGTGGTGATGAAATCCATGGAAACACCATTAGGCTCTGTCAGTGTTCCCGGGGCACACACGGCTTCAGAGGGTCTGCACAGGCTCTGGGAACCTTATTGGGTCTGTTGGGCCCTGCAGAGGTTTACTGTGCCCTATGGAGGCCCTCTATGCTATAGAGGCTTTACAGGGGCCTATTATGCTTCGTAGAGGCTCTCTAGGGGCTGTCCAGGCTCTCCAGCTGTTCTAGAATCTTTGCGGAGTCGCGTGCGCGGCTCCCAGAGCGGGCCCTTTCCGTTTCCGGCGTCTCGTGACCATAGAGTTTGCCCTCCAGCCGCGCAGACCGGCTCCCGCGTCACTACAGAGACCGTACGCGGCTGCCAGAGCGGACTCTTCCGTTTCCGGCGTCTCGTGACCATAGAGATTGGACTCCAGCCGTGCAGCGCGGCACCCGCGGTACCAAAGAGAGCGTACGCGGCTGCCAGAGCGGACTCTTCCGTATCCGGCGTCCCGTGACCATATGATTAGCCCTCCAGCTGCGCAGAGCGGCACACACGTCACCATAGAGAGCGTGAGCGGCTGCCGGAGCGGGCTTTTCCGTTTCCGGCGTCCCGTGACCATAAGGTTTGCCCTCCAGCCGCGCAGAGCGGCTCCCGCGTCACCATAAAGAGCGTGCGCGGCTGCCGGAGCGGGCTGCTCCTTTTCCGTCGTCCCTGTATAGAGTCTGCACGAGTCTATTAGGGTCTATACAGGCTCTTTACAGGTTACAGAGGTTTTATAGGGGCCCATTGGGCTCTATAAAGTCTTTACAGGGACACACACGGCTTCAGAGGGGCTCTGTACAGGCTCTAGAAACCTTACTGGGGTCTATTGGGCTCTACAGCAGTTTACTATGCTTTATGGAGGCCCTATACGTGCTATAGATTCCTAATAGGGGCCTGTCAGGTTCTATAGAAGCACTATACAGCCTATAGAGGCCTTGTAGGGGCGTATTAGGCCCTTTAGAGGCTCTGTAGAGGCCTAATAGTCTCTATAGAGGCCCTAAACAGGTTATAGAGGCTTTACAGGGGCCTGTTAGGCTCTATAGATTCTTTATAGCGGCCTATTAGGCTGTCTAGAGGCTCTCCTGGGGCTATAGCGCCTTTATAGGAGCCTGTATACAGTCTGTATAGAGCCTCTATAGAGCCTAATAAGCCCCTATAGAGCCTCTGTAGTGCCAAATAAGACCCTATACTACCTAAACAGTCTCCAAAGAGTCTCTGTTGACCCTAAACAGCCTGTACAGAGCCTCTATAGAGCCTAATAAGCCCCTATAGAGCCTCTGTAGTGCCAAATAAGACCCTATACTACCTAAACAGTCTCCAAAGAGTCTCTGTTGACCCTAAACAGCCTGTACAGAGCCTCTATAGAGCCTAATAAGCCCCTATACTACCTAAACAGCTTCTACAGAGCATCTACAGTTCCTAATAAGACCCTATAGAGCCTCTGTAGCCCCTAAATTGCCTCTATAGAGTCTAATAAGCCCCTATAGTACCTAAACAGCCTGTATAGAGCCTCTGTAGACCCTAAACAGCCTGTATAGTCTATATAGCCTAACACACCCCATACTATCTAAACAGGTTCTAGAGCGTCTACAGTTCCCAATAAGACCCTATAGAGCCTCTGTAGCCCCTAAACAGCCTCTATAGAGTGTCTATAGATCCTAATAAGTCCTTATAGCGCCTCTCCAGCCCCTAAACTCTCTCTATATTGCCTCTATAGAGCCTAATAAGCCCCTATAGTACCTAAACAGCCTGTACAGTCTCTGTAGACCCCAAACAGCCTGTATAGTCAATATAGCCTAATAAGCCCCTATAGTACCTAACCAGGCTCTGTAGTGTCTCTAGAGTACCTAAACAGCCTGTACAGAGCCTCTATACTGCCGAATAAGCCCCTATAGAGCCTCCATTGAGCCTAAACAGCCTGTATAGAGCTTAATAAGCCCTTATAGTACCTAAACAGCCTGTATAGAGCCTCTATAGAGCCTACAGTTTCTACATAAATCTATTTGGAATCTTCACCATACAAGCAAAAAAAATCCTCTAAAATCTAAGATAAAAATATGGGTTTGCATAAATAGGCACCAGATCTAAAATCTCTTACAATTTCAGCACTCCAGTCACTGAGATGCAGGGCATTAATAACAGTTACATCAAACAGGCTTTGCATAAGCACACTGTCTCACCATCGCGTGCAGATGTGGGTTCTGTGTTGTCACAGGGCTAAAAAGTCAAGGCTGGGAAGTCCAATAAAACGATCAGAGAAGCTAAAAATAAAAGCAGACCCCAGGCGTGAAAGAAAAGGCTGCAGACACAATCACAGCAAAGCTCTGCTGCTCGACACATCCTGAGGAGATCAACACACGTCAATCTCGTCACCAGCACTTTTGGGACAGAAACTTAGGAGAAAACCCCAGGACAGGAATCTCATAAAGCCACGTGTTAAGAAACACCACCTCAATACATGAATGAACGAGACCCAAACCAGTGGGACCCGGTGCTCCTCCATCGCAAAGCCGTTGCTCTCTCTGTAAGAAGCTGTTCTCGCCTTGGTGTTGCACGTGGGAGATGACAAAACTCTCTCTCCGGCCCCTGCGCCTGCTCTCTCTGGTTTTTCCGGCCTCCGCTGGCACGCGCTCGCGGTGGTGACGCCGCAGCCAATGAGAGGCAGGAGGGGGCGGGGACACGCAAAGACGACGGCGCGACGGCCAACGGGAGCGGGAGGCACGGGAAGCGGCCAATAAGACGGCGCGCGCCGAAGACGCCGGGCACATGCAAACGAGCCGCCGCCGCAGCCAATGGCATCGGGGCTCTCCAGGAACTGACAGGACGGCGGCGCGCGAGGGACACGCCCGGCCCAGCGGAGGAGCGCCCGCTCGGCTCCTCTCGGATTCGCTCGGCTCCACTCGGAAACTCTCGGCCGCCCTCGGCTCATCTCGGCCCGGAATCGAGCGGGATCGAGCCGAACCGAATCGAGGGAAACCCAACCGAGGCGAGAGGAGCCGAGCGGAGCCGAACGGAGCGCGGGGGGCTGAAGACGCAAAACAGCGTCAGCCCAATAAGCGTCAGCCTGCTCCAAGCAGCGCGTGAGCCCTCGGCGGCAGCGGCAGCGGCGCGATGACGGCTACGCACGGGGGCAGCGGCGGCGCCGCCTCACCGAGCAGCGGCCCGGAGCGCCGTCCCCCGCCCCGCAGCGCCGGCACTGGGTGCGGCGGCGCAGAGCGCAGCAGCCCCCGAGCTGCAGTACCGCGGTGCGGCCACAAGGCGGCAGCACAGAGCTGCGGGCGAGGGGGCATCACCCCCCGCCAAGCGCCACTCACGGGCTGCAGTACCGCGGTGCGGCCACAAGGCGGCAGCACAGAGCTGCGGGCGGAGGGAGCATCACCCCCCGCCAAGCGCCACTCACGGGCTGCAGTACCGGGGTGCGGCCACAAGGCGGCAGCACAGAGCTGCGGGCGAGGGGGGCATCACCCCACCAAGCGCCACTCACGGGCTGCAGTACCGGGGTGCGGCCACAAGGCGGCAGCACAGAGCTGCGGGCGAGGGGGGCATCACCCCCCCCAAGCGCCACTCACGGGCTGCAGTACCGCGGTGCGGCCACAAGGCGGCAGCACCGGGACCCGGCACCGCCTGCCCCGCCGCCTGCCGTTGCCCACGCCGCCCGAGCAAAGGCGCTGAACCGGCCGCGGCCGCAGCAAACTCAGCCTTGCTCACAGAACCCTCACCCCGCTGCTGCGCTTCGCAGACACGGCACTGCAAACCGTGCCTTACACACACACGTCAAAGAGCGCTGCCTCAACGCTCAGCTGGAGCAGCGGGCTCTGCTCGTCAGCCAGGAGCACGCATTGCACACCTCTTTAGAGCCAGCAAACATCACTCACCTGCACCAGGCACCTGCTCTCCAAAGAAAAGCTGAGATACACACGTTGCCTTTCCACAGGAAAGTCAGCTCTCTCCTCCTGCACAGCTCCCAGAATGCATTCTCTGTATGATGCAACCTTGAGAGGGTCATGCCAAGACGACGCATCAAGCTGGGTACGTGAACTCATCCTCTGTACAATGCGACCTTGAGTCAGGCTGGGTGCTGACGAAGCCCCAACACACACACTGTCACCCCTGAAAGTCACACCCAGACCTTAAGGACAGCCCCATGGGCACCACTCATTACTCAGCACCCTGCTAGACAATGAGTTGCCAGGTCCCTGTGCTCAACATCAGCCCTTACTGCTGAGGATCTGCCACAGCTGCCTCCAGAAGCTGTATCAGACTCTCTGCTGAACACAAAGAGTCTCTGGAGCTTGGTGAGGTGATGACTGCACCGGGCAGTGCTCCCCTCTGCAGGGAGAGCCTGCGGAGTTGCTTGGCCGTGTTCCCCACTAATTTCTGCTCCTCGCTGTGGAAGGAGAGGGGAAGAACTACCCCAAAATCATCTTTGCTGGCGTTCTGGTACTGTTGGATGAGCTCCTTCCCTGCACTGCAGATGAAACGAGAGGAGACAGAAGGACTCATTGAATATTCCTGCAGAAGACTTGGAGCATCTTTTCCTGAGTGGTTCTAGAGACCAACTCAGAGAGCAGGTATGTGATGAAGAAGGGCTCCTAGTTCTCCAGTGCCAGAGCCGGGAGCTGGCAGATCTGCCTATACAACATACCAAAAGGGCAGTGGCAGAGGGAGTAAGATAGCATCTTTCAGGTGCTCAGGGACTGTGTCCAGTAAGGAGACATCTGGATGGAACAAAGCAGCAAAGCCCCAGCGCAGGATCAGCCGCAGAGCCATTGGGCAATGCTCCAAGCAGTGGTGAAGGAGGTGTAGCAGGGAGCAGAGAGCATAGAGGTGGCATCCCCAGCAAGGTCACCAGCTCCCAGTCTAAGATGAGCACCCCACATACTGGAAGCTTGCAGAGCAGCCCTGCAGTGGCCTTGGCCAGCAGCCTGACACCCACCCAGCCACTTGCCTGCTCCCCCTCTACAGTAAAGGATGAGGAAATATAATAACAAACCCGGTGGGCTGAGATAAAAGACAGGGAGGCTGCTCACCAGTTAACAGCCCAGCCAGAACAAACCAAATTTGAGCAAAATTAACTTGTTAGCAGCTAAAATACAAACACAGAAACAGGTTAAGCCCTCTTCCCGCAGCCCCACAGCGCAGATCCTGCTCACCCTCAGCTGCACAGCATCGGTCACCACCCCAACCCGTGTCCCCAGAGCAGAGGTGGGGGGGGGGGTCATCTGACCTGCTGCAGGCCAGGAGAGCTGGGGCAGGGCCGGATGGGGCGCTGGGTGGGGGGGAGGTCCTTGAGCCCCTCATCTGCGGATCACAGTCCCCAGGCAGCTCCTTTGCAGGGCAGGGTCAGCGGGGCCAGGGCCAGCAGGGCTGGACACGCAGGGGCTGGGAGTCACAGCACCTTCAGAATCCAGATGAGACGTGCCCAGCCAGCTCACCAGCTCTCCCCATATTTATCTCTATAAAGTTTCGATAAAGATATAACAGAACTGTGGATAACTGCATCCTGTAAAATTAGTGAGCTGGATTTTACCTTTCAGGATATGGCTATAAGCAAATAACAAACGTGAAAACACTCTGCAGGAAGAAAGCATGACATGAAACAAACATTTATTAAAAAGGACTGTACAGACCAATTAAACAGGTACCACACTGTTACTCCTACTGGGCACAGGAGTAAAATATCTAAAACACAGAAACCAATAAAACACCAGATATTGCTAAAATACCTAAATACTAAAATGAAAAACTGTTGGAGGAATTAGAAAACGGTAAAATAAAGGAAAGCACTTTTATGTATCTAAAGTGCT
Source organism: Neomorphus geoffroyi (assembly GCA_033558235.1). Classification (NCBI taxonomy): domain Eukaryota; kingdom Metazoa; phylum Chordata; class Aves; order Cuculiformes; family Neomorphidae; genus Neomorphus; species Neomorphus geoffroyi. The sequence continues at coordinate 23,169,557 of JAUMJM010000045.1, read as the reverse complement.
AGTAAAGTCTTAATTTCTTGAATAGTCTGCTGTTTAGAGTAACGCATCAATGGCTATTTTTTCAAAACTGGGTTCTGTAACTTGAAGCCATTGGCAGGTTCAGTTAGTTATCATCCTGCTCAGAAAGCTAAAGCGGAATTCAGGAAGTGCAAGTATTAAAACCTGGCTTACATTTTATCTGTAGTTAGTGGGGCCATTGGCACTTAAGTTTGAACAACAGATCTGCCCCAGCTTGGGTACAGAAACTGCTATAGCAAAGCCGTTACACACACTGGAGTGCTCACATCCTTTCAGCACGAGCTTAAGGTGGAGGGCAGGGAGTGAGGCTTTTCTCTTTTTTTTTTTTCCATTTGGTTGCTGAACAACAAAAATAACCTTTGAAGCAAGCGACAAACCAGGAAAAGATCCTGGAAGCAAACGATAACAAAAGAGAATTCAGTGATTTTGGTGTTGTTTGAATACCTGTTGAAGAAGGAATGACAAAGCCAGGGTTAAACCAGAGTTTAGTAATATAAAAGTCTTGTAAGCTTTGAGCAGGGTCTCTCTGTGGCTACTAAGAGAATTCAATTCAAATAAGAATGAATTTAAGCCAAGTGAAAATGTATCCTCCAAGAACCTTAGGTACAAAGAAGAGGCCATTGTTGCTCAATGGAGCAAAAATGCAGTAGACTTGTGGTAAAAGCTGTTCTTCAGACAGCTTCCTTCTCTGACTAAAAAACAAGTAATCAATACTTCATCATCTTCTCTCTAGTCTCTTCAGAAAGGTGCCTGGGATAAAAGAGCCCAGGACTGAAATGAGAATGCTTTTCAGTGACACTTCCTTAATTAATCTATAAGAGAAAAAGAGAACGCTGGTTCCCTATGAAAGACACTGCTTCCCTCCCTCCGCCCATCCCAGGATCCCTTAACACATAATACAGATTTTGTCTCCTTGCAATAGTGAGAATCATAGAATATCTCAAGTTGGAAGGGGTCCATTAAGGATCATCCAAGTCCAGCTCCTTGCTCCTCACAAGGCTACCCAACACTGAACCGTATGACTAAGAGCACCATCCAAGTGCTCTTTGAACTTGACAGGTTTGGTGCCGTGCCCACCTCCCTTGAGAGCCTGTTCCAGTGACCAACCATCCTCTCAGGGAAGAATCTTTTCTGAATGTTCAAACTGCATTTCCCCTGAAGCAGCTCCATTCCGTTTGCTTGTGTCCTGTTGCTGATCACCAGAGAGGAGACCAGCACTTCCCCCTCCACAGCCCCCTGAGGAAGGTGTAGACTGTGATGAGGTCACCCCTCAACCTTCTGTTCTCCAAGCTGAACCAGCCCAGTGACCTCAGCCGTTTCATGCAAGTCCTGCCTTCGAGGCCTTTCGCGGTCTTGGCTGCCCTCCTTTGGACACACTCTCATAGTCTGATGTCCTTCTTCTATCGAGGTGCCCAAAGCTGCCCTCAAGACTTGCAGTGGGGCTGCACCAGGGCAGTGCAGGGTGGGACAATCCCCTCCCTTGACTGGCTCGTGATGCTGTGCTTGATGAACCTCAGGACACAGCTGGCCCTTTGGGATGCCAGGGCACAACACTGACATAGTCAGTCAGACTGGTTCTCACACTATTCATATGGCAGAACTTCATAAAGGATGTGAAAACCAGGTTTGTAAACGCTAGCATACAAGTTATACAAACACAGTATGTCACATCCACATTTTTTCTTATTTTAAAAAACCAAACCTTGTTAAACATGAGGCCACAAGTGACTACTTTAAAAAAAGTAAAAATACAAAAATGCCAGGCTAAATTAGTAAATGGGGCATCCTTAAGCATATTTCAGTTTAGAGATCTCCCAAGAAAGAACCTGACACAGTAACAATGAAGTCAGAGCAGTTATGACAAAACCCGTTTATTTCTGAACTGTAAGTCAAAGTTTCTATAAATCTATCCTTCTATTTGCACTACTTCATTGCAGGCCATTTGCCTGTTCTTCACTGTCACTGCTCCTTAAAATTTACGTACTACTGTCATCAAAGTATGCTGCTCTCATGCACGCACTCTGGAGTAGTCTGTATACTGTCCTTCAGCTCTGTGTGCATTTTCCCTTTAGGCTCAATAGGAATCGCTCTGAACAGGGCACACAGCGTGTGGCTCCTCTGACTGCTAAAAGTAGCATCCCACGTTTGTGTTAGGAAACACACATAACAACAGAGTTAGTGCATACCGCTGTTTGCGGCACACCGTCAGACTACCCTCCATTATTGCTATTTCACAGATACTGAAGCCCAGTAGTTCAGCCAGCAGAATCTGCTCTTCGCAGGAGCATGTGGTCCACATACTTTTTCCGCTATTCACAGATGCTTATTTGGCTATGGAACATCAAAACAGGAGAATACCAACTGAACTTGGCCTGAATTATAGGGCTCTATTCAATAAAATACTTGTGTACTTTATGGTGAAGTTGGGAAATTGATGGCAAGATATGTGACTTGGCCAGTAAAATTGGTTTATGCGTATTCGTACAGTCCTCACCATTTGCCAAAGTGCTGACCAGAGACCTGGGGCTTCCCTGTTCTTTCTACTGAACAAGCAGAGTTCTCAATATAACTACTCCAGCATAACAGTACAAAAAAACCCAGGCTAATGAGAGAAGAATGTAAACCGGCAGTCCTTGCCTGCTGAAGTTAGTGAAAAGAATATTTAATACTTGAGATCAATTTAGACAACAAAGGCAGTGACAAAACTGGAAATAGATAATAACAAGCTTTTAAGCCCTACTCTATAGCTGGGTCACCGCCATCCTCCCCACTGGAGGAATTGCTGTTACACGAGGTGAAACAAAAGGAAGACACCCTTTAGTCAGGGTTTTTTCAGCACACACAGAGAGCACGAAAAAAAACCCAGGGCCAAAATAAAGCTTACTTGAAAATTACATATTAAAACATACAAAAATAGGAAGATTTGGTGGGGGCAGGATGATGAAACCAAAGCCAGGCAGTTCTGGTGAAATATACCATTTTTACTTGACACTGTTCCTGGTGCGTGTTACTGAACTTCCCTGTGCTCCAACGTAGGACACGTCTGCCAAGGGAGATTCTGGCTGTAGAAACCAGGAATTGAAGATGTGCAGAATGGCAGTGCGCACAGAGATTTGCAATCTTTCATTCTTGTTTCCTAGAGAACCATAGTGAGCTGGCTGCCCACAGAGCTTAGGAGGACCACTAACACAGTTCATTTCAACCTCGCACTCAAGTCAGTCAGTCTTCTGACTGCTGAAAGTAATACCATACTACAATGTTAAGTATCACAAATTACATCATTTTTAGAAATCCATACACAGTCATCAACTTGATGCCCCTTCTAAATTTTAAGTCAAGTTTGAGGGAATTGGCACAATCAAACTCCAGTAAATCAAAACTTACTTACTTAATGCACTGATTTCCTGTATAATCAATTTCTTATTTTCCCTGAATGCTTCCTGTATAAAAAAAGCTCTACTGGATACCCAAACCTATGCAGTCTGACCAGCTTTGGAAAAAACCAAAATGTTCTTATTTCAGCACTTCAAATAGTCTCCTGTAACAAGGAGAAAACAGAATAATCTTTCAGTAATGTTTGTTTTTAAAAAGAGAACATAAAAGCATTGGTAGTAATCACATTTGGCCTATAGGAATAGCCTGGCATTTAAGATACTTGCATAAAAGAGTTCTACTTTGTTTAGGAGTGCAAAAGATGGAACGATTGAAATGTTAAACTGTAGCACCAGTAATACTCAACTTTCCTAAAACCAAATCCTAAAGATTGGAAGAAAATTAAGACAGAATAGGAACATTGTGCTTACTTTGCATTAAATAGAAAACAACGGGTTGGTCACAGTCGAGTCTGCACTTCTGTGAAGTCTGGCCACATCTGCAGTTCTACTGGAAGAGTGCTGGAACAGGTCATGCATTTGCTTGTCAGTGTTCTGGGTTTTATTCATCCTGTTTCCTCTTGGGCTTTTTGGGATTCCGAGATCGGCTCTTTGCTTTGCAGAGTGGACATATAGGCGCATTCCGATGAATTTGTTGATGACACGATAAACACGCCTGAAATACAACATTGCAGCCTTGTGTTACAAACACGTAAGTGGTGTCACAAAGGTTACCGAGTACCATATTCTAAGTAACAGTATAGACAAAAGTAACTCGGGCTTCTTGCCTTCAAAGCCAAACCAGTCCAGGTTTCTGGACTGTACAGTAGCTTTGCGCCAACTGAAAAATGAGAGTATCACATTGAACTGAAACTACAGTTCAGCAGACACATGGTACAGGCACATTATCAACCGAACTTTAACATAAAATTCTATTTTGTGTTAAACTTCCACATGCTTTGAAGATGTTTACATACGTAATAGCTCACTGAATCAGAGAATTACAGTGAAGGCCAAACACGATGTCACAGAATTCAAGGCAGGAGTGAGTGATGGGATGAATTCCAGACATTTAACACAAGAGGCAGAACTCTGGCCTTGGGCTCCATACCAAGCACTTTAACTTCCATTTGACTGAAGTGTATTACTTTCTTTTTGATGGCCTAACTCCAGATAGCAAGTAGATAACTATGGAGTGTACCTACATCAGTTTGCCTCCTTAGTCAACGAATCTTTGGAACTTGGGTGGGATGAATTTAGCCGCAGAATTACTTAGCTCTTTTTACTGAATATGCAAGGAGGTGAGTAAAACTGTCACTTAAGTGCCTGTGGCTAATTAAATTAATCCATACATTAGTCTTGACTTGAAGATCCCAAGAACTACTGAAATAATCACCTTTCCTGGTAATTTCTATTACTAGTAATTACTCTCACTCATAAAATATGTACGTTGCTTCTAGTATGAATCCATTTGGGATTAACTTCTAGCTATTAATTTTTCTTTTGCCCAGCACTTTTTTTTTTTACATGCCTTTCTTCCACGAGACACAAGAGGAGTAGGAATTGCCTGCACCTCCGCTGATGGAGACTCTTAAGTTATGAAGGAGTCAAATGCTATGGAGCCTTGTCCTTAGCCTTTCATGACTGGGGCTACTACTTTAGATCTACTGGGGTTGCTCTCAATCTGAACCACTGTAGGAAAAATCAGAATCAGAACATACAGTTTTTCCTTTTCATAAATATTGATCACCTTTATAAACATAATACATTCCAATGTCAAAAGAGAGAACACACAGTGCATTCCATCTCCTGACCTTCATCGGTGGTGGCTGTTGCCGGAAAGTTGCTGTCTGTCTGGTGTCTTGCTTCCTGGCCACTTGCAGCTGTTGGGCAGCCGCCGCAGCTGCAGCCAGAGACTCGGGGATGGGAGGCTCCTGTGGTTCTGTCTGCCATTCCGCTTTCTGCTTTTCAAAGTAGCTAGACAAAAGAAAAATAAATGAAAAACATAATCACCTTCTGGAGTATTCCATTAGTTGGTAAAGGATCTTTTGTGTTAACATACAATGGATCACTTTTCCCTATCATGCTGCTCTGCTAGAGTTAAACTGCCTACACTTAGACACCACTTGGACTAGTTCATTAATAGAACTGGTGGTATTTTCTGCTGCATTTGTACACTTTATCTGGATTCCAGATTGTCATCTCCTAAGGTATTTTGGTGTACAACTGAATAAAAATCTAATAGCATGTAAAGTAGACAACATATATATTTAATATTTAACAGCATTAGACACAGCTCTGACAAACTTAGTTTTTATATTTTATTCTGTTAAAATTAATAACTTTTGTATGCAATAGATTAATATATCCTTTGTAGTGTCAAGGTGCTTGGAATGGAAAACAGCATTTCTAATGAAAAGCAAAAGAAATCTTGAAAACTATGTGTCTGTGAAAATGATGCCAAATGTGCTAGGCATTAAGAGAAACACAAGCTGCTAAAAAATATCACTTGCATTTAAAACTGTTCTGTTAAACAAAGGACACTGTTGAATAGTAGCTAATTCTGTCACCCTCCCAACCTATGTTACACCTAAAAATTAAACTTTAAATTTATTACGCAAATCTATTTCACTGCTAGGGTAAACTTACTTGTTGACAGTCACAGGTATATATAAATGCCACTGCCATGTGCATTCAGCAAATAGTAAATTTCTGTGCTACTGACTAGCAGTAGCACAAATCCACTGAAGACTACTCAGTTGGTAACCTTTCTTGTGCTGCCTCCTACCTCTGCTTGCTAAACAAGCCAAAAAAAAAAAAATTAACAATTATTTTAAAAGGAAAAAAAAAAGTCTTGCTGGAAAAAGCAGCATACAGTTTAAAAATCTAAAGAATCAACCACAACGGCCCTGGAATTTTTGCATGTCATATGCAGAGTCTGCAGCTTGGAATAATCAAAATTTAGCTTCCAACAAATTCATGCTGAATGTTATCAAATATATGTGCTCCCCCATCCCTTTTTTGTTAACTTTTGTTTTTCGTGCTTATCTCTTAAGTTCTTTTTTCCCCCTGCCAACAAAAGTAAAATCACAAAATAACCAATAGCATCGAGAAAAGGTACAAAGCCAGATAATGTTTCCTTTGGAGACTTACTCAAGGGACAGTTTCTCTTCCTCCTCACATAGATCTGGCAGCCTCTGCAATCCCAGAGTCATCCGCAAAGCATCTACATGCTCCTTCAAGGGTTTGTACTCCTCATGCAGGCGACGAGTAGATTCCAAGAGCTTGTTGAGATCGTTCTCAGACTGCTTGATAGTATTCTCCATCTGAAATGGGAGGATGGGCACGCTTTTAAAGAACCGTTCCTTTAACAGCTCCCTGATTGTGCAAGAGATTGAGTGAGAAAAATCTCTTTTTTCTGATACAGATTGGAGAAAATGCAATAGTAAAACAAAGAGTTCAGCTACTAAGAGGATGAAAATTGGGCAAGGATTTAAAAAAGTGCACTCCAACCTATATGGCCTTCTGAACATCAGAAAAAGCAGGTAGACAGATTACAGATAAGTCAAAAAGTGAGAACCTATGGAAAACTCTCAAGGGACACCAAAAAAGAAATTAAAGTAGAATAAACTAATTTTCTGTGTTTCTAAGATACTTTATAGCTGGTTAAGTTGTTGCCACAATGGGCTTGGTTATCTATCCTCTTGGTGCAAATGCCTACTATGCCAACATCACAAAATATTCCAGCCCAACACAGACAGGAAAAAAGTTACCCCGTGGCAAATCAACTTGCCAGTCTTTGTAGGATCTTAGGATGGTGTTGTAAAGTCCAGATTACTGAACTAGTGATGGTTCAATTCCACAGCCTGTGGAATGATTTTTATGCAACTGTGTCTTAGTTGGGTTATCTGCAGCTGGGCTGTTGCATACCACATTAATATCAGCATGGATCAGTCGCAGCTCCTCCACGTGGGCCATCTTCTCTTGCAGTAGCAGGTCCATTTCCTGTTTGTATTCTTTCAGGTGCCTCTCCTCAGACTCCAGAGCTTCAAATTCTGCTTTCAGCCGTGCCTTTATTTTTTCCATTTGCAAAGTCTTATTCCTAGACCCCAGTGATAATTTAAGATTTAGAGAGACATCAGTAAGTCACTGTAACATATTTTTGTGAGGTGTCACTTTATATGTAATGGAAGAAGATAACAGTACTAATAGACAAGGGGGAGTCTAAACTGAGAAAGGCGTCTGAAAAAGGATTAGATGCAATGAGAGAAGCTCTTTTGCTGAGCTCTTCAATTGTATGAGAATTCTTATGCTGAATTATGAAATTAACAGAACACTGTCACACTTTTAACAGTTACTGTAAATTCAGAGAATCTGTACCAATAAGAGTTCTACGCGTCAGTTAACTCAGATTAAACCCTACTTCCAGAATAGATAAATACAAAAAATATGGGGGGCTTGACATAGGATTCTGAGAAATATAAAGCAATTTGAAGGTGATTATAGTGTCATATACACTGACTAAAACTATGTAAACCACAATTTGAACTGCTAAGATACTACCTTCAGCGTTACAGAAAATTCCAGAGAAATTACATGTGAGAACAGTAAAAACTGAAATTACACTGGCCATCAACATCCCACTTGCAAGTAAATGCATTCTCTTGGTTCTTTGCTAAGATTTAGTACCTGCCACATATTTGTAAATGTTTCTGCCCAGATTCTGCATTCTGATTTTTTTTCCATTTCTGCCAACCTGTAATTCCATAGCAAAAATGTCAAGATACTCCGTCACTATCTCCCTCCTCAAAGCTAAAGGAATGAGTTTCAGTCACCAGACAGCTTCAAGCAGCACAACAGCTCGCTGCTGTTGCGGTTCAACACTCGTCCAAGCTGTCCAACAGAAGAAACAAAACTGCTCCCGGCGCCGGCCGCTCCCCAGGCTCTGCTGCTCCCGCCTCCTGCACCGGGGGGTCTGCGCTGTCCGCCGCTCGGTACACGCTCCTCCCCGCCTCTCGGGGCATCCCCGCCTCCCGGCCCCTTCCCCCGCCTTCCGGTGCATCCCCTGCCTCTCGGTGCCTTCCCCCGCCTCCCGCTAGGGAGTGAGAGGGGCAAAACAATAGATTTCCATCAGAGAGCCCCAGGAATAAGGAATAACAATTCGAAGGGCTTAAAACCCGCACCCGCCGCCCGACACCACCCCCCCGCCGCGTGGGGCTGAGCCGTCCCTCCCATCCCTCCTCTTGTCCTCACTAATTCCCTGGAAACGCGCGACCGTTGCCGCCCTTCACTGCGCATTCCAGCGGCAATTCCCAGCAGCGGATGCCCGTTCCCCACTCATAAAAATGTATTTTCAGTTCTTAGCATTGACCCCAACCGCGGTTTCCTTCCCCTCAGCAGTACAATAGCTTCCAAATGGATGCAATTCCTCCGCTCCCCCGGGAAAGCCCCTCCGTGTGACCGATGGGCACAAAGCGAACCCACCTGATCTCCTTGATGCTCTCCAGTTTGCACATAATTTCTTGCTCATCTGCCATGCTTTTCAATACCGATTTAACCCTCCCGTGGAAGGCACGAGACGCCAGGGAAGGAAAAGTGCGCCCATACAATGGGCAGGGCGCTCTGCGGCTGCGCGGCCGCTCCCGCGGGGCGCTGGGAACGCGAGTGCCGCCACGCGCGCGCCGGGACCGCGGCCCCGCCGGCCGGGGGCGGCCGGGTGGGCCCCGCGCCTGCCCCGCGCCCGCGCCTCCCCCGCCCCTGCGACGCCCCCGCCCCTGCGACGCCCCCGCCCCTGCCCCGCGCCTCCTCCGTGCTTGCCCCGCGTCTGCCCCGCACCTGCCACGCGCTGCGCGGGTCGCGGGGCGTGGGCCGTGCCGAGGCAGCTTCGCCCGGGCCGTGGCAGGGCTCGATCTTCCTTAAAACTATCGAGAGCGCACGAAGGGGCCGCCGAGCGTGTTCGCGGTCTGATCAGAGACTTGTGGCACAAAGGCACGCGTCACCACTGTCCGGCTGCCTTCTCCGGGATGCTCTCCGTGATGCGACTGTGTCTGGTGCTCAGACGCTGTGGTTTAAGTTGTGAAGATAACTGCTATATCTCAGCACTTAAAGTCCCTTGCAGGGTCTGTCCTAAGGGGCCCACAGTGTAGCGTCATGATCCCTCACCATCAGCACTTTAGCAGGAACACTAAGCTAAAGGTTAGACAGTCACTATGGAAATTGGATTCTGCAAACATAAACTTCCGCGTGTTACAAGTGTACAAGCAGCAGTACCACAGCCTCAGTGAATACAGCAGACCCCTCGTCAGACATCAGTGTGAGGCTGGTGAGAACAGAGCAATTATTACGGCATGTATTATAGAAATATTACATGGAACGGCACTGTAAGTACTTAACCTCTACTCAGTCTTGATAGTGTCTGGTCTGGAACTCTGAGAAGGATGTGAAAAACAAAACTGGAAAGAATGCAGAGGAGCAATGAAAATGGTAAGAGTTTGGAGGAACATGAAAGATGGCGGAACGCGAGACAGTGTGGCCGTATTTGCAAGGCATGTGGCAGATCTGCTTGAGTTAGGGCTCATGGTCACAAAACTGAGTGTCCTGAGTCAGCTGCATCTACAGTTCCAGGCTGAGGAGCAAGTGCTGCCCCTCAGGTACAAATACCTGTGCCTGGAAAGCTGGCACACTGAGTATGGGGTAATAAGCAGTGTGAACCACTGAGGGGTTGTGCTTTGTTGGGGTGCTGTGCTCTGGCTCCAGCACTGGGTAAATAGGATGGTGTAGATGTAGCTCATAATAACAGTAGTCTTCCAGTGTGAACAAGATATTAGAAAAGCCATCCTAGCAAATAATCCACTAAATCAACTGAGAGGGTTGAAAAATGAATTAATGTGTCCTGCCAGAGGAGGACCTCTCACCAGGAGACACTGCGAATGGAAAAGGGTAGGCAACCAGTAGGGTTTGTCTGGAGAAGGGATGGAGCCTGAGACTGGAGCAGCAGCTGGGAGGAAGGCAGGCAAACAGATCTGAAAATAAAACTACTTTGGGATTTTTGCCTATCCAAGTAGGGTAACTCCTACTTATCTGTAGATTTTTCTACTTCTGCCCATTTAGTTTAAAGAAATTGAGGTATGTTCTCATTCAGTTTGCTGATGCATTTATATTGACTGTTGTCCAGTACTTTCCCATTTATTAATGTGAGGAATCACAGAGTCTTCTCTTGTGCATTCAGCTGAGCTAAAACTAAAACTAAACTAAAAACAACACTTGCTACCATTGAAATTACATGCATAGTCTGAAATTAATACCGAAAACCTATTGAGAAACTGAGAAACCAGGCATAAAAATTAAAGCAAGAAAAAAAACCCAAATTGTTTTGTGTAACAAAAAAGATTTAGGCCTGTAGAAGAGAACATGACATCTCTTCTACCTCCTCTTGAGTTCTCTTCAAGAAGGAAGAAAAGACCTAAATTCCTGGGTTCTGATACAAGGCCAGTCTCCAAAGAACTTGTGCTAGCGCAGAACTTCTCTGCCCTGTCCTGCTTGCCTAATGATGTTTGAGCAAACCTTTTTAGCTGAGGCAGCAAATGTTTATCAGTGGGATTTTCTTCTTCCTACACAAATGACATTGAGTGATTAATGTCATGTAATGTGGATCAGACCCAGACCTAGGCAATGTGAGAACCTGAAACTCCCCAGAGGTAGAGTTTGGCACTTTTTTTTCTGCTTTCACTGACCAGTGTAAGTGAATGATCCAGGAAATCAGATCAGTCATAAAAAGTCTTCAGCATTGAAGGGTGCCATCAGAATGAGTGCACTGCAGCTTTCTGCTCATTTTTCCATGATAATAATAGCTCTAGTCATCTTTTTAAATGTTTTTATTTCCTAATGAAATAAATGGGAATTTGGAATGAATCCAGACTCCAGCATCAGAACCACATTTATTTTAAAAATTGGGTAGTTTAATTACAAAAATTATTACTTTTCATTAAGCACAGATAAGCAGGAGTGGGGGGTTTCCCCTTTGGTTTACCTCTGTGCTCTAACCTCACTACTGTTTTCTCGTTATCTGTAGCAGTGTGTTTTCTCTAAGTGCTTTACTGCTATTTCTATATACCCTGTTGTCCCTTGTGCTGCTTTGGAGCAACACCTCCATTTTTGTATACACCTGTAATGTATCGCACAGTATCATAAGGTTGGAAAGGACCTTTGAGATCGAGTCCAACCTATGACCCAAAACCTACACCTACTCCTACTCGTCAACTACACCATGTCACTAAGTGCCTCATCCAATCTCTCTTTAAACACCTCCAGGGACGGTGACTCCACCACCTCCCTGGGCAGCGCATTCCAGTGACTAATCACCCTTTCAGTGAAGAACTTCTTCCTAATGTCAAGCCTAAACCTCCCCTGGTGAAGCCTGAGACCGTGTCCTCTTGTTCTGTCGCCGGTCACCTGAGAGAAGAGACCAATCCTTGCCTGACTACAACCTCCTTTTAGGTAGTTGTAGAGAACAATATGGTCTCCCCTGAAGCTCCTCGAGGCTAAACAATGCCAGCTCCCTCACTTGCTCTTCGCAGGCCTTGTGCTCCAGCCCCTTCTCCACCTTCGTCGCTCTCCTCTGGACACACTCCAGCATCTCAAAATCCTTCTTAAACTGAGGGGCCCAGAACTGGACACAGTACTCAAGGTGCGGCCTGACCAGTGCCGAGTATAAGGGGATGGTGACCTCTCTAGTCCTGCTGGCCACACTGTTCCTGATGCAGGCCAAGATACCATTGGCCTTCTTTGCCACTTGGACACACTGCTGGCTCATGTTGAGTTTCCTGTCCACCAGCACTCCCAAGTCCCTTTCGGCCTGACTACTCTCCAGCCACTCTGCACCCAGTCTATAGCTCTGCATGGGGTTGTTGTGTCCAAAGTGTAGGACCCGGCATTTGGACTTGTTAAACCTCATGCTATTGAAGTCAGCCCATCTCTCCAGCCTGTCAAGGTCCCTCTGTAGGGCCCTCCTACCCTCTAACAGATCGACACTTTCTCCCAGCTTGGTGTCATCTGCGAACTTGCTGATGAAGGACTCGATCCCCTCATCCAGATCATCAATGAAGATATTAAACAGGACCAGGCCCAACACCGATCCCTGGGGGACACCACTAGTGACCGGCCGCCAGCTGGATGGGACACCATTCACTACCACTCTTCAGGCTCAGCCGTCCAACCAATTCCTAACCCAGCACAGAACATTCCTGTCCAAGCCACGGGCTGCCAGCTTCTCCAGTAGTCTACTATGGTAGACAGTGTCAAAGGCCTTGCTGCAGTCCAGGTACACCACATCCACAGCCTTCCTCTCATCCACCAGGCGAGTTACATGGTCGTAAAAGGAGATCGGGTCAGTCAGGCAGGACCTGCTCCTCCTAAATCCATGCTGGCTGGGCGTGATCTCTCGCTTATTCTGCAGGTGCCGCATGATTGCACCCAGGATTATGCACTCCATAATTTTACCTGGAACCGAGGTCTGTAGTTACCTGGATCATCCCTATGGCACTTCTTGTGGATGGGCGTCACATTGGCCAACTTCCAGTCATCCAGGACCTCTTCAGTGAGCCATGACTGCTGACAAATGATGGAAAGCGGCTTAGCAAGCTCATCCGCCAGCTCTCTCATCACCCTAGGGTGGATCCCATCTGGCCCCATAGACTTATGAGGATCCAAGTGGCTCAGCAGGTCTCTAACTTCTTCCTCCTGGATGACAGGAACCTGTCCCCATCAATCACTTCAGAAGACCAGTTGTCCAGTGAACAATCTGCCTTACTGTTGAAAACTGAGCTGAAGAAGGCATTAAGCATCTCAGCCTTTTCCTCGTCTTTAGTTACTCTATTTCCCTCAATGTCCGATAAGGATTGAAGATTGTTGCTGCCCTTCTTTCTGCCATTAATATATTTGAAAAAGCACTTCTTATTGCCCTTAACACAAGTGGCAAATTTGAGCTCCAGCTGGGCTTCTGCCTCCCTAATTTCCTTCCTACACGACTTGACAATATTTTTGAACACAACCTGACTTACCTGCCCTTCTTTCCAAAGGCGATACACCCTCTTTTTCTCACTTAACTCCTTCAGAAGCTCCTTACTCAACCAGGCCTGCCGTCTGCCCCTGCGGCTCGTCTTAGAACACATCGGGACAGCCTGCTCCTGTGCCTTGAAGACTTCATTCTTGAAGTACCTCCAGCCCTCCTGGACCCCCTTGCTTTTAAGAACTATTTCCCAGGGTACTCTCCTTACTAGTTCCTTATCAGCACGCCGAAAATCCAGCGTGGTCGTCCTGTTTTTGCTTTTCCTTGTTTCATTGTTAATGGAAAACTCGATTATTTCATGGTCGCTGCAGCCCAGACAGCCTCCGACCACAACATCACCCACCAGCCCTTCTTTATTTGTAAACAGCAGGTCAAGGAGAGCCTCACCTCTGGTAGGCTCACTCACCAGCTGTGACAAAAAGCAGTCCTCTATACACTCCAAGAACCTTCTGAATTGCCTCCTCTCAGCTGTGTTAAGTTCCCAGCAGATATCTGGGAGATTAAAGTCTCCTAGAAGAACAAGGGCAGACAATCTTGAGGCAACTTCCAGCTGCTTAAACAACAAAAGATCCACATCTTCCTCCTGGTCAGGCAGTCTGTAACATGCTCCAACCAGGATGTCAGTCTTGCTTGCTCCTCTTACTCTTACCCATAGACACTCAATCTGGTCATCACCAATCTCAAGTTCTATGGCGTCAAGAGTTTCCTTAGTGTACAGGGCCACCCCTTCTCTCATGCCTGTCTCTCCTGAAGAGTTTGTAGCCTTCCATGGCAGCACTCCAGTTATGAGAGTCGTTCCACCACGTTTCCGTGATAGCAACTATATCATAGTTCTTTTGCCAGGCCAGGACTTCCAGCTCCTCTTGTTCGTTACCCATACTGCGTGCGTTAGTATACCTGCATTTCAGTTCTTATAGTCTAGGTAAAATAGCTGATTTTGAGCAAAAAAATTATCTTGGAAACTTTTCACACGTCACCGTCTCCAGCATTTCATGTGGAAGATTTGTATAGCATAATAGATTCGAGGTGCTGGGATTCACCCTTACCAGTTTTCTATCCATGTTGTTTGTTTTGTTTTTTTTTTTCCCAGGGAAGTTGTAAACCTAAGCTGTTGAGAGGGTTGGATGAAGGTGCTGGAGTTAAAAGAAATAGAAAGCCAGAAAACAGGCTTTAGAGCTGAGCTGCTGTGACTGAGTTTTGTCCTAAGTCTGAGGCAGGGAAGTTCATAATAGCTGGAGTAAACAGCCCCAAACTGATAGTCCTAAATATCCACAGTTAGGGAAAATATTTGACTTGATTGTTATATGTCCTGCCTTTCACTCTCTTATTATCTTAACCATAATAAAGATAAATTCCTTGATGGATTGCTTTTGACTAGCCACTGAAGCATCTGAGTTGATAGAGGATTTGAAGCAAGCCACGTTCTCTCAGGGATTAATGCTGGATAGTTTGATTATGTTTTCACTCTTCATTGGTAAATTCTTTTTTCCTTTTCAAGAAATGGTTTTCATGAGAGTAGAGGTGTTAGCTCTGAAACCACAGGAGTTGTAGGTAGTTGATATCTCTGAACAGCGAGATCTTCCCTGTCATGAATTTCATCACGTTAGCACCTACAGTCTTAAACTATGGAGCAGTACCCCTTCATAATTAGCACTGTAGAAATACAAGAACAAATGTTGGTGGTTCCTCTTCCAACTAATTTATCTAAATATGAGGAGGCAAGAAATAAGAAGTGAGAATGAAGAAAAAAGATGAGAGCACTGGACATTATGAGAAGCAGTGGATGAGGTTCACCTAACACCTAAGCAAGAGGCAGTAGTGATCAAACATTGCCACTCAGACGAAAGATTATTAGTGTTGATAATCTATTTATCACTAATTATAATTAATGATCAATAGTTAAAGAGAGCTAAAAACTCAGATGACTTGCACAAAACATCTACCTTCTTTTTCTATCAATTCCACTGGACAATAAATTAGAAAACAAATAGAAGGTTTTAAGCATTATAACAATTATTTCAGAATCTTCTGTGAATCTTCCAAGCAATGATTTTGAGGGTTTATCTGTATTATACAAATCCAGTTTTTGCAAATGCCCTCTTGCTGGTGTTGCAGAAGACGTATTTATGGAACATGTAATGAGTAAGCAGCAGTCATGAATGGGGAAATATTTAAGTTATTATCTATTCCTGATATAATTGCAGTCAATTGCAAAACCCTTCCTGCCTAAAAAATCAAAGACTGTAGGGCTGAACCTTAAGCGGAGCTGTGTGCTCAAAGGGGTGGGCTTCTTTGATGCATGATTTAAATAGACAAAGTAATTGATTTGAGGGGGTAGGAGACAAGTTAGCTACAGTGGGCCAGTGAATCTTGTTGCTAAGACACTGAGGGAGTGAAAGCAGGCAGGGTGAAGATCTGACAGGAAGAGAAGACAAGGCCCCTCTAACAGGAGTGATGAGAATCCCAGCCAACATTTGCAATGTTTATCCTATTTTTCATTTCTGATTTTACAAGCTAAACTAAGAGGTCGAGGACAGAAAATGAAAATACAGATGTTTTAATCAGAACGACATAAAGAAATCCACTTTGCAAAGTGTTATAAAATACTGGGAAATTCTTTGACGGGAAGGGAGCCTACCCACAAGCATTAGCGATTATTTTTATCTCTCTCCATGTTAAAAAAAAAAGGACAAAATTACTAGATCTACGTATTCCAAAGTGGTCACAAACTTTGACATTTATATGGGTTTAGTAATACTTTTAATGATGTAATGCACATGTAGGAATGCCTTTACTGTTATATAAACAATACCTGAGGAACAATTCCTATTGCCTTTCTTCCTTACCTCTACAACATAATCTTCTTGTCTTGGAGATATGAGGGCAGGTGAAAATTTTTAAGGATTGACATAAAAAAGTGCCAGGCTCCACTGGCACTGAGATGTGAAGGTGCTTGAATGCGTCCAGAGCCAGGCAGCAGAGCTGGTGAATGTCTGGAAGAGATGTCCTGTGGGGAGTGGCTGAGGACTCTGGGCTTGTCCCGTTTCGAGAAAAGGGGTTGAGAGGTGACTTCATTGCTCTCTGCAGCTTCAGGAGGGGACACGGAGAGGGAGGTGCTGAGATGGGGGAACAGGATCCTTTGGAAATGGCTTAAAGCTTCACCAGGGGAGGATCAAACTGGACAAGAGGAATCATTTCTTTACTCAGAGGGTAGTCAAACTCTGGGAGAGGCTTCCTGGAGAGGTGGTCAATGGCCTAAACCTTTTGGTGTTTGAGAGGTATTTGGACAATGCCCATCATAACCAAGCTTCAGCTGATGGCCAGCCCTGAAGTGGATGGACAGTTGAAGCATTGACGCTTGTTGTAGGTCCCTTCCCACTGAACGGTGCTGTTCTAGAAAATGTGTGCAACATATTTTATGAAACAAACAGCATCTAAAGAAATTAAATTAAGAGAATCAAGATGAATGGAGAAGAGCCCCCAGTAAAGCCTACAACAGGACTGGACTGGCTAATGTACTGCTGCATTAGGTGAGTAGAGTGGGCAGCAATGTTGTCAAAACTAAACATCAGAAAATTGATGAGTCAAACCGGTGTATTCCAAGTTGTGAAAATTGCTTTGAATTCCTGAGTTTTTAAAATGGAAATGGATTCTTTCTCTATCCCATTGGGTTTTTGAACCTTGCAAGATCGCTCGCTACTACAGAGCCACCTCAATTGTACGATCCCACCTCAAATTTTAAAGGAGAGCTGAAGTTGTTTTCAGGAAGCTTTGGAATCCGAAGGCAGTCACCAGCAGCACCGGGACCCGCAGGATGCAGTAACATGCGAGTCCTGGCATAGCAAGGGCATCTGGTCTTTAAAGGTCAAATTTATGCAAAGCTGAGGGATCTGCAGTGTGTGCGAGCGCCCCTGCCATCCCCGCGCGCCGAGGGGCTCATCCTCGCGGGGCCACCGCTCCAAGGGCGGGCCCAAACACGCCTGAGTTCGGACACGGCCGGCGTCCGGACAGGCCGCGCCGCCTCCCGCCCGTTCCAGCCTGGGCCGGGTGTCCGCAGCGCGCTGCGGGAGCAGCAGCGCGCGCCCCCGCCCCACTCGCCTCCCGCGCGCGCGCGCCTCCGTCCCACGGCGCCGCACGCACCGCCCCTCCCGAGCGCGCGCCGGGCGCAGCGGCGAGAGGCGGGGGGGGGGGGGGGGGGGGGGGAGGCGGGCGCGGTTGCCAGGCGACAGCGCCCGGGCAGCGGCGCGGGCCGGCTGAGGCGGCGATGGGGCGGCGGCAGCGGCCCCCGGGCTCCCGGCGGCGCTGAGCGCTCCCGCGGCCGCCCCCGTCCTCCCTGGCCGCGCTCCTTTCGCCCCGGCCTGCCCTTCCCCCTCCATGCGGCGGGAGCGGCCGCAGTGGGGCCCGTGCCGCGGCCGCACCGAGCCCCGCCGCCAGACCCCGCCGGGAGCCGCGGGCGGCGACAGCAGCGACTGCAGCGGGTGAGGCCCAGGACGGCGGGGGCCCAGCCCCTCTTCCCGCCGGCGGCGGCGCGGCATCTGCCACCCCTGGCCCGCGGCGCGGGGCTCCGGGCCTTCCTGCGCCGGTACCGCCGCGGCGCGGGGCTCCGGGCCTTCCCGCGCCCCTGGTCCGAGGCTGTCGGGGTCCCCGCGCAGGAGGCAGTCGGGTCGCGCTCCCGGCGAGTATTGTTATCGGGGTGTGAGAGAGGCGCTCGCAGCTGCATTGCCCGCGGTGCCGGCGCGGGTCTGGAACTGGTCGCTGCGCGGGCCTGAGGTTCTCTCTCCCATGAGCTCCTTTAGAAACGTTGTTTTTCGTAGCTGTCTGTTTTTCTGATTGTCGTTTCGTCCTCTGGAGACTGCATGGCACAGGCGCTGTGTATTTCCTTCACAAGTTAGCCAACAGTAAAATCGAATCAGAAGCTGTATTGCATCTTCTTAAGTTGGTAAATATGGATCTAAATTCGGCTTTATTGAGATCCCTGTGGTATTTTTTATTGTTTGGGGTTTTTTTGTTTTTAATTTTGCACTGTGTTTTAGTGTTTAGCAGGTATTGGCATCATGGGAAGCAGGAATAGAAAAAAAATTAAGATACTGGCCATTTATGAACTTGCATTATGCGCATCAGTAGTTCTGAGTGCCGGGAGTGTGCAGCATTCCAGAGTCCTCTGACCTCGTATGCGGGGTGCGTTTGTTTATTGAAATGCAGTGGCTGTCAGGTATTCATTGTTGTACAGGAGGTATCCGTCCCTGACCAGGTGTGTGCTGTGCTTGCTAGAGGTTAACAGCGAACTGAAAGGCATATTTCACAAGTGTAGCTAATGTCGCTTAGGAAATTATATTTGCTTCTTGCTGAAAAAGTGGGTTAGTGGTAATGTCAAGGTCACCCTCAAATTTAGAACAGTTAACTGCCGTTGGAATACGTCTTTTCTTCTTCACTGTCATATGGTTTCCATGCACAGATCCTGTGGCTGTTGACATTTTCTGGACCTGTGATCTGTTTATCTTCTAAAATGATCTAATGCTTAGCGAGTTTTTAATAGAAGCAATCTGTAAAGCTTCCCAAATGCATTTCAGCAGAATCACCTCTTTAAGAGGTATTTAAAAAAAAAAAAAAAGAAAATGTAACAGGATCCAAGCTCACTATTCAGAAAGAATGGAAAGGAGGTGTTAAGAGGGTGGATAGCAATAACATTTTACATGCGAATGAAGTAGTAAGAAATTCTTACTGTCAACTGCAGTGAATGAGGTGAGTTCTGGCTTTCTTTTCTTTGATCTCTTTGAATGCCTTTTCCAATGC
Source organism: Neomorphus geoffroyi (assembly GCA_033558235.1). Taxonomy (NCBI): domain Eukaryota; kingdom Metazoa; phylum Chordata; class Aves; order Cuculiformes; family Neomorphidae; genus Neomorphus; species Neomorphus geoffroyi. Next base: position 23,150,309 of record JAUMJM010000045.1, on the reverse strand, counting down.
AAATTATTCCATTGTAGACATGTACTGGTTTTGACTTTCCTAGCCGCTTCACAGTTTGCAACTGAAATGTCATTTTGTTAAACACTTATAATTCTACTATAGATGTGTGAGCATCAGAATTAAAACAAATTGCTTCTGTCACTTGCACTCTTACTGTTTAAATCGAGAGCAGAAGCATTTTGGGAATAAGGAAGGCAGCGGGTAAGTTCACTTATGGGAGAAGGGCTTGGAAAAGTGAAGAAATGTGCCTTATAAACTCAGAAGTAATATTCTGGTGTCACCACATTGTAAATTAGTTTGATATATTGATTTGTCCATCTCATAATGTAAAAAACCCGCAATGGGTGTAGTGCTACCTAGATCTCATGCACATCCCTGAGAATGCTCTCCTCTTTTTATCATGGAATCTGCTGGATATAAAGGGCTTTGTCCAGCCATGTGTGCATGGCTGAACAACTATACATATATATATATAAACGTATTTCTTCTAAGTTTATTGTAAAAGGCTGTGTTTTTTCATTATAAATGAAAAACATACCTGAGTAATAATATTGGTATTTTCAATATTCTTTACATTTGTTAATGTGCTCTTTTATTTCCTATGAATTGTCCATTTTTGTTGATAAGCTGTATTCGATACGATCTATTCATGATAGCATGGATAATTCATCTGGAACTAAGAATGCCATGACCACCTTTACAGATCTAGACTTCCTGATGCCATAGTATGTATTACTGCATTTGATATATTGCAGATTTAGGAAACGTATTTGGAAATGCAGAGCTAAGCAGTATAGTATCTCCTAAAGGTAGTTTTTATTGTTCTGAGGTGAACAATTTATTAATGAGATTGGCTATAATAAGAAAAACTCTTCTTTAGCTGGGAGGTTTGGTTCGAATATAGACGTTACAGTCTATATTTAAACAAGTGCTTCAGCTTAGCATCTTTGAGTTTTAAAGGTAGCGATTGTATTTCATTTCTTACATTAGTTATTTTTGGCATTGCTTGCCAGCAAAGCAGGTTGAACCACTATGTCAAAATAAAACCTAGGCTTTACACAGTTTGTTGTGGGCCTCTTTTAGAATTTCATTAGGATATCATGGTACAGTTTAACTAAAGCCTTTTACAAGTTATAGCGTAGGCCAAAGTGCTTGTTTGTTATGTAGTTGAAAGACAAGAGCACCTTTTCCGCATTCATTCCATCTGTATAGTCTCATCAAGATCAATATCTGTTCTGATTTTCTGAGTCAACTTCTCTTTCTGTGTCTAGAGAGGAATGCTGTTACAGGACAGAGTATCAGCTTAGATTGAAGCCAAAAGTTCAGACTCTGATTATTTTCAATAAGACCATCCACAAGAAATTTAAGATATGCACTCGTTTAATGAGCCTGCAGACACCTCAGCCAAATTACGTAAAGTTAAAATTCAGTCTGAGAATTTTAAACTAAAACCCACATGTGATTGCTCTCTCTGAACATCTCCCTTTTTTTTCCCTCTTAAGGGAATTTCAGACTCTTTGCCAGGTCTTTCCCTTTTCTGACTTCTAGGTTGTCCCAATTTAAAAAAAACTAATAAAATCCCACTCCCTAAAACAAAGTAACCCACCACACCAGAAAAACTTTCTCACTCGCACCAAGTCCATATATAAATCTCCCTTTAGAAAGGCAGAGATGAATTTGCTGGAGCATAGGGCTTTGCTATTTTCATTTTTTAAAGCAGAGCAGTAGACCTTTTCGCTTGTCTTCATGAAGATGGCTTTCTGGCTTCTTCCTCTCAGAAATGAGCAGTGTTGTCACAGTAAGAATGAAGGAACCTTAGAATAAAAGAAAAATTAGTTTGGATTGGGCTTCAGGAGGTCATCTGGTCCAACACCTTGCTCAAAGCAGACCTAATCATCAATGGGCTGACTTGGTTTTTGCAAAAGCAAAGGAACAACTGTGAAAACCTAAAGTCACAAGATGCGTCTAAGCTCCTCTTCCTGCTTTTGATAAAGGTACTGTGTGATGATTACTCTGCGAGGTGTGTCTCTGCTTCTGGCTTTTTATTAGCAGCTTCTAAGGTGGTTGTTTATTAGCAAGTATATATTCTAAGGCCGAGCACATCCTGCCTCTTGTTGGATGGCACAGCATGTGAGGGTGCACCCAGCGCTGTTGAGACCTTTAGAAACAGAACACCCTTGGTTTTTCAGGTTTCTCGGAGATTGCTTCTGGATGAGGTTTTTGGTGAAAGAGACGTTTTGTTTAGTCTATCAAAGTACTTTTCTAAATATTCAGTTACTAAATTAGACTTAGTGTAAGTTAAGATGATAAGATGCATCACATCCTTGATGTGTCTTTGACTTAGCTGCAGTCACAACGGTTTTTTACGTTCCTGGAGCATTAATGAGTCATTTGGATCTGCAGAGTGGGTAGTACCAAACAGTCTTCTCTCAGAACGTGTGGTAGGAGAACTAGGGTATTGCTTTGATTTTGGATCTGAATACGTGATCTCAGTTTATAAGGAACTGCTGACAAGTAATCTTTTCAGGGGTTACACTCCTGCTCCTGTTTTACATCATGTTGTCAGCTGAGGTGTAGATGTTGCCTTGGTAGGTAGGACTTTTTGAGTAGCAGTAATATTAGCTGTAACTACTTGAGATTGTTAAAAGATGTGTGGAAAGGTATACTATTGTTGGAACACTTACTTGTGAATGCTTGTTTGCTGTCTGCTTCTTTCTTTTCTCCCTTTGGAAGCATGGTCAAATACCTAATACGATAGACATATTCTGTTCCCTTCCTTTCCCAAATCTGGCCTGTACCTTATACTCGCCTTGGGCTCAGCAATACCTCTTTTTTCTGGGTCAAGAGATCAGTTAACTCCGTATGCAAATAACACTTCTTAAAAACAAGCTAAACTGCCACATTCTCTGTTTGTAATTCCAACTGTGTTCACCTTGTCCCTTTGCATTTTCCTGATGAGTGTGACAAAATGAATGAAGTTCGAGGTAAGAAGCTTAAATTCTATACTTCCTTTGCATTTCTCTTAATTTCACACTTGATTTGTGATTAATTCCTTCACAAGCAATTTCTGCTGTTGTGATGTGTGAGACACAGCTTGCTTTTATGGGCAGTCTAATAAAGCTTATCAGTGATCATTTGAAGTATTTATTGAAATAAATTTGAAGTACCTCAAATGAGATGGTATTGTAGTTTCTTAGTACAGTTTTTCAGTTTAACATAACTACACAATATCCTTAGAATGAGGCGGAAATGGATACCTTCCTACCAGATTTTCTCTTCTATGATATTGTTTCTATCATATGTTTTGAATTAAATCCTGTAGATATCACCAAATCGAAATGGCTTCTTTGCGAGCTTAGGCTTGGTAAGGCTGTAAAGATTCATCAGGTATTTGCACAGCAAAGAATGTATTGTGTTATTTAATGTTCCAGTTCTACTGTGACCTTGATGTTTAATTGGTTTTATTTTGGATTTTCAGAAGAGTCCATGGTCTCTCAGCCTTCTAACTGATTGAAATTCTGTTAGTCATTTCCCTGTGGTCTGTTAACAGGATCATGTTTTTCTCTTCCTGGTGTTGTGTGAAATGTCTCTAGGTGAATTTCTGAATCCTTTATGAAAAGTTAGCCATGGAAGAGTGTCATAGATGTTCTGTCACACTCTTTAAACTTACCAGACAGTCCTACAGGGCAGACACTTAATATTTGTGATGTGCAGTACTGCAGTGTGAGCAGAGTTAGAAAAATGAAGTTCTGAGCGCCTCTTTGAGGTCTTATTCCTGATGCAGCAAAATGCAGTGCTTTTCTGTTCTGTCTTGCTCATTATGGGGAGATTGAGCGCAGTGGCATGGTATTGCAGTGCCGCTTCTGCTCTAGTGGAGAGGAGAGTTGTCACCAAGGTCAGACAAAAAAAGATCTGTAACTTTGTAACCTGCTGGAAGTAAGTGGCAGATATGGGAAGTTCTTTTTTTTTTAAGTTTTGATCACTGGAATTGTTCCAATTCATCTAATGTTTCTCCAATAAAAAGACCATAAAAAAGCAGGGTGGTGCTTATGAAATTTCACAGTTTGGGAAGTAAGTAGTGGCTCTTGAATATAACTCAGCTGAATGTCTCGTTGCTGCTGAATGACACTCTCGCTCCAATGTGCTGTTCGATAGTCCAGCCAAACACCAGTTGCTTGCATTTGGCAATGTTGAAATGGAAAGAGAAACTGAGGACCTCAGGGCGGTAGCTGCACAACTACTTTCTTGCATGACAGTGCATGTATAAGACATTTTTGTCTACCATGATGGTTCTTCCTTGCCTTTGTGTTGTAAGATGTTGTTGCCATTTGCACAGGTGCAATTTGTTTTTTGAGATGCATGGTAAACTTGATCTGCATTTCAGAACAAACATTTCTGCCCTAACTCGCCTCTCAGAAAAAGGCCCACCCAATCCCTTTTCCAGTTGGCATGTATGAGCCTGTCAGCTTTTTCTTACTGTAGGTAGAGTCACGGAGAAGTAGGTTTCTAGCTGAGATGTTTTGGTTAAGAGTATGGCACGATTGCGTGAATCTGAGTTGTCATACTCGCAGCGATTCTCATCAAATCTGAAAATGAACTGATCTGCTAACTCATTTGCGTACTTCACGTTGTTGACAGTGACCGTGCATTGCCATAGTTCTCGCACAGCATTCATCATTTGTTTTAAACTGAGCCAACTGTGGTAAAGGGATTTTGGGCACAATGGGCTAGAAGTTGGCGAAGAAGAAAAGCTGCTGTGTGACTTAAGTTTTTTCAGCATTTGGAAAGGAAGAACTCTGTCCCTTTTCTGAATTAGTCTGTGAAATGTATCAAGTGTTGCATTGGCAGATTCAGAACTCATGTATGTATGTATGTATAGTGTGTCTGTCTGTCTGTGCTGTGCATGTGTGGATGTGGTGGGGTTGTTTCCATCACTGTTCTGTGTTGTCAGGACACAGGTAGGTACAAGAAGATACAGAATATCAGAAAGGTAAAGCTTAGTGGTATTTCTAAAGTCATTGCCACTTCTCTGTATTCTGATGTATGGGTTTTTTCAGATTCAGCTGAATCTCTTCTACCTTTACAAGCATTCCCTCAGCATTTGTTAAGAAAGAATATCCCTTCAGGGTTGGAGGGGGGTGGTGGTAATTACACTCAACTGATGTGTCAAAGCTGAAAATCTTCCTTTGCTCCTTGCCTCTGTAGTAGAAGTGTGCTAAGTCACAATCCTTACTGTTCTGCTCCAAAGGTGGTTAAGGGAGAGAGAGAGATGCAGAAACAGAAATAGCAAATTTGCCTTTCTTTTCTTTTAAAAAGCTGCATCTGAATTGACTTGGAAAGAAGGAAGCTTTTAAATAGAAAGTATTACTAACCATGGCCATGGCCAGTAGACTATTTTTCATTTGAGGTTTCAATATTAATTTTAAGGACAAGGGGTTCACTACTGGTGTTACCTGCTAGAACTTTGCTTTAAACTTTGTGTGTGTCCGTGTTTTATTTCAGAAAAGTCATAATGAGTCGAAAAAATAAAATATTTTTCTTGTTATTATTCTGAGTTTGGCTTGATAAAAGACTACACAATATTAGGCCTTTGATTTGTATAAATTTAAGATTTCTCTGTTCATCAAAATGACAGTGTTGAAACTTCCCATTAGCGTGTTGAGACTGACACTGCATAGTAAGGTAAGAAAAAAATCCATTAAACTGAGTTGAAATGCTGTCATTTATATGGCTCTAATTATCAAGGGATTAAAAACTCTGATCTGCCGTTTTCACACTTCTGCTAAAAATCCTGTTTTACTTGGTGCCTACTCTGGTAATACTGATTACACATGTTTAAATGTATAATGAGCTGCAGGCCTGTTCTCAGGTCTCAGGTTTAGACCATCTCTTCTAGAATGGAGAAACAACTTGACTTAATTTATTAGATTAAGAAGGACAAAAAGTATATGAACGTGTGCTCTTTTTAAGTCTCTTAAAATAAGAGCATTCCTTTTAAATAAGGAAGATTCCTTGCTCCTCAGCAAGCAAAGTAGTAAAAGTGATGTAAATGCCAGATATGTGCATCAAAAGCCAGCTGCTTTTATCGTGGTTAAAGCCTGATATACTGTTGTCCTTCATCGAGTGACTTATATGTGTTTTGACTTTTAATGGAAGCTATATCAGGATATATACGCTATACCGCTGTTAATGATTTGATGCTTATGAGTATTGTTTGCTAAGTACAAAAGCTCTTAGGACAGTCTGAATAAAATTATGTAAAATACAACTTTGAAAAGGAATGAAAGGGCAGAGTTCTTTATTCCAGGTCCTGCTTGATAAATTCAAACTGCTTGGTCATATGACCTTGTCCACGTTACTGAGAGGTGCACTTGAAACTGTGACTACAAATTATGAATATTGTATTTTTACAGAAGCATCACATTTTACAGTCACTTTAGTTTCAAAATGGCCAACCTAAGTAGGATAATTTTCTGCAGAACCTGTTTTATCCTGTTTTCCTACAGTTTTGAAATGCTTGGCACAGTAAATGAAAATTAAATACGCTAAGCTGCTACAATTGTTACATGCTGAAAATAATTCAATCTCAGGTTCAAAAAATAAATTGGTGAAAGGTATTAATTCCTGTTGAATAACAGCGTTGGTATTGTTATGGTATGCATGTGTAAACTGTTATGTATTCCTGTTATCTCTGCTTAAAATAATGGTAAACATGGAAATCTAGTGTTTCAAGGTGTATAAACACACAGGCAAAACACTACAAATCGTCAGCTCTTTTTATTGAGGACAAAAGCGAATTGCACGTAATGTCATGCAGTGCAACTCTGCCAGGTTTTTTAATCCATTCTGAAATACCCAAATGTTAATTTTAGAGTATTTTCTACTTTCTTCAGTTGTGAATCTGTCCAAGCAGATGTGTACCACCTCACTGTATAATTAGAATGAGAAAATGCTACCATTTTTATTTGTGACTCATATACTTTGTCAGCTTTGAGCGCTTCTTCCTCAGCAGATAAAATAGTTCACTACAAAAAATATTCAGAGCAGTGAGCAAAATGTGCAGTAGCTGTATGGCTCCTGAAATAAGAGTGCAACAAGAAGGTTGTGTCTTCACTGCCATGAAAGTACCACTGTTGACTTGTGTCACTCTTTTCATGAACGCTGTGGAAATGTGGTTTCCAAAATTCAGGGCTTATCTAAAGTCCAGGGCTGTCTCTGCAGCTGGAGCTGCTCTTTGCCTCTGTCCTCTGACATTAGCTGCTGCCTAATAAATACTCTTTTGTCGTGTTCCTGAAGACTTGAGCAGTGCATTTCAGGGTTTTGTTTTTCTGTTTTGTGCTGCAGGCCCTAATTGTAATGTCTTTAAAATGGCACTTAGTCACACGCTAGGGAAGTCTGTAAAGAACACAAAAACCTACTCGAGAACGTGTCTTTAGAGTAGCCCTGGTCTGTGCTGTAGCACACTGCAGTGTTAAAGATCCTGTTGGCGGTACTGTCTCTGAACATTAAATCATGTTTAAAAAGACTTTTTCTTTGTGTCTACTCAGATTGTTTCCATGGTTTTAGACTCTTAATATACCTCAGTTGGTATGTGTGGAACCAGAAAGTTGTCAGCTTTTGTGTTTGTAGGCTTACCCGCTGTCTGCATGGTAATCACGAGGTGTAGCTGCAGATCTACAGTGCTTATACCTGTTGTTTAGTTGTGAAGATGGTAGATTTCATTCATTCACACGTTGTAGAAAAGGTCCCTGGGATCCTTCTAGGATTGCACAGTTTATGTGGCAGTAGTCCGTGCTGTTAGTATTTGATTGCTCGAGCTAGCGATGTGAAATAGTTTGTGTGTAGGTCCATGTTTGCTTCACTCAGCTTCTGGTGATGTAGAGGTAGCCACAGCAATCAAAGTCCTGGCTGCTTTTTAGAGGGATGCCTATTCCTGTGCAAATGCAATGAAGAGTAGAGGGAGATTCTAAGACATTAACATTCATGCTGAGGCCATGGAGGGAATAACTTAATTTTCTTAATAACAACCATGCCAGGTTATTGATTCTTGTGAATATGTTTGTCTGACAGTTCAGGAAATTTGGAAGGAGAAATCTGCAGTATTTATTCCTCACTGTGCATGTGGAACTCCCCTAGATGTTACCATTGTGTTTGTCAGCGTTCAGTTAAATTTTTTTTCTTGGACTGTTATTAAAAAAAAACCCCAAACCACTTATTAACTACATGTATATCAAAAATATAAAGGGAAAATTATCAGCTTTCCCTGTCCTTAAAATAAATACTATGGAATCATTGTTATCTGTATTTATTATCCAGGTGAGAGAGACATTTGAGAAAATACTTATGTTGGATATTTTTTTGTTTCTTTTTTTTTAATTTTATAGTTTATTGTCTGCAGTGACAGAAAACAAATAAAGCTGCTTAAAAGTTGATGAAAAGACTTAGTTAATAAAATAATTTTCATTTAAAGGGTGTTCCTCGTAATAGCTGTGTGCATTGTACGATTACCCCATTGCAGGGCATGGCTCAGAGCACACTGAGATGGTGGAAAGACAGTGCTGTAAGGAATCAAAAGAAATTGTGCAATCATTTTTTTCACCCTGTCTTCTCTGATTCCACTGGTCCTGCTGAAATGAACAGACTTTGAATAAAGTATTTCTAGCATCAGCTCTTTAATAGTCATTCTCATTTGAACAGTAATTGTTAAATAATTCCCAAGTGTTTATCATATATATTACAGTTCTGTTTTACTGAGCAGACATTTTACTTCTGTTTTAATATCAGCAAAATTAAATAGATGCATTTGGTTTGGTCCTTAATGAATAAAATGTAGATAACTTTTCCTCACTCTCTTCTCTGAATCACGTTATCAGTCCTACTAGTCAGTCGTGACTGTACTGAAAGAGGTGTTTAGTAAGAAAACTTGGTTGCCTAGCACTAAACATCATGAGAATTAACATTTTAAAGCTGCAGTATATATATTTGAGTTACAATATCTTCAAATCAGAAACTCATAATAGCTTTCTTTCCCTCCTTAAACGTATATTCATATTTGTCTGTCTTTGAAGAGAACAAACTGAACAAACTCTAAAATTTCAGCAATACAGTGCTATTGTTCGTGATCTGTGAGGTGAGCTTTTATTCCATCTTTGAGAAGATTTTCAGGCACAGTGACTCATTTCTCAGTTTTGTAGTTATCAGCAAAATCAAGTGTTACTCAAATTATTTATGTTTTTTAATGTTTGTTCTGTTTTTGCTTTTAAGTGAATTTTTTAAAAAAACTACTCCTGTGTGATAAATCCCTAATGCTTCTAACTTTGAAAAGTATGAAGTACAAGCAAGAACAAACCGAAGAAGTGAAAAATTATCTGCAAGGATAATTCTGTAAACTGATTATTAGTGCTTCAAGTGAGTATAAGGGCAATGGGATAATAGAGAATTCTCTATGGATCAACTATTGCTTCCAGAAATAGAGCTCAACTAAGATATCCCTATCCAAAGACTTTACCTGAAAGCTGTCATTTTATTCTAGATGATGCAGAAGCTGCTTGCACGAGGCTAAATGTAATCCATAGTTCACTGTTGTACTGCTTTGTCCGATACTGCCCTGACAAATATACACAATGGGTGCAGGCTAATGTTTTAGGCAGAGTTGAGATTATCACTTTGTCTCTTCATTTTATCCTTCTCCTCTCATCCTGCTTGCTTCTGTAAAAGATCCCAGAGTCTCATCACTGTTTCCTTTCAGTCTTTATACCGTGTTACTGGGGAGTCAGTTCAAATGGCTTGAAGTGTTTATTTGCCTCACTAATTTCTCATTTACAGACCTTGTCTCACAGCATCATTTAGATTGGAAAAGACCTCCAAGATGATCGAGTCCAACCATAAACCTGACACTGCCAAGCCCACCACTCAACCATGCCCCCAAGTGCCACAAGCACATGACTTTTAAATCCTTCCAGGGATGATGACTCCACCACTTCCCTGGGCAGCCTCTTCCAGTGCTTGACAACCCTTAAGGTGAAAGTGTTTGTCCTAATATCCAATCTAAATCTACCCTGGTGCAACCTGAGGCCATTTCCTTTCTCCCGATCACTTGTTACTTGGGAGACTGACAATCCGCCTCGCTCCAGCCTCCTTTCAGAGAGCTGTAGAGAGCAGTGAGGTCTCCCTTCAGCCTCCTCCATACTGAGCAGCCCTAGATCCCTTAGCTACTCCTCATAAACCCTGTGCCCCAGCCCCAGCCCCAGCTCTGTTCCCCTTCTCCAGACGTGCTCCAGCCCCTCAGTGTGAGGGGCCCAAAACTGAATCCAGGATTCGAGGTGCAGCCTCGTCAGCACGAGGTACTGGCAGGATGATCCCTGCCCTACTCACGCTGGCCACACCATTCCTGAATAGAATTTGCTCTCTTTTTGCTCTTTGAGCAAAACTTTTCTCTTCTGGCTTGAATAGAATTTTTCAACTCTTCCTAAATGTTCCACTTCTAATTTAAACTGAAGGTGGCTGAAGATGCAAGTGCCAAGTCGTTCTGTTTGTGTACATCTGTGTGGCTGGCTGTGTGTGTGTAACCTGGTGTGACATGCTCAGCCTTGCTGGAACTTGGGGTTCCCTGAGTAGACCCGCAGCTGTTTGGTACATTATATGGCTTGTATTTGACCAGCGATACTTGAGAAATTGTAAACACTGTGGGAAGCAGGAAACAATGCTAGCAACTGTAAATGTGTATTAGGCTTCAATGGCAACAGATAGAGTGATGCAAGGACCTCATTTTAGTTAGGTAGTGAGGGTTAAGAAAAACTTAATAAAAAAAGCTAAAACCTCAAAAATGTAAAAAATGTAAGAGTAGTAAAAATGGAGGACTTGGACTTGACTCAATATCAGGATAAAATGTTAATTTTGTATCTGTCTAACACTGTTTCACCTTTTCTGTGAGAAGGTGTTGATAGCGAAAGAATTTGTTTTCCAGCATTTTAAGTGTCAATGTAAAGAGCAGTGGCCACAACTCTTCCCTGGGCCCTTCTTGTTTTTGAGGTAGCAAGATAGAATCTGATCAGTATCTCATTCATTCTTTATTTCCAGACAGCATCAAGCTTCTTTTAAAAGAACTTCAGAAGTTCCTACTTACAGGTTTTAATCAGTGATTTCTTTAGTTTGACTGTTGCAAAGGAAACAGTTGTACGGCTGAGATAGGTAGTGAATTCAAGAGATTAAATACTTTGAATATACAAAAAACCCATTTCCATTTTGTGCGTACATAATAGATGACTCCTTTATTTGACGGAGAATCGTATGGTCCAGTAAGAGGGGATAATATACTGAATGCACTCCACACTGTAGGTGCAGAGGTAATGGTAGCAAATAGAGGTACTTAACTGGCATTCAGAAATAAAATGAGACCAAATGTGGTTTCAAATGTAGAGTGGTAGACAGCAGAGACATCAGCTCCAAGAACAGGGCATCTGAGCCTTTTCAGAGTTGTGGTACTGGTGATATGTGGATTACTGGCATTGACAAAGGCAGCGATGGACAGCCTTGTTAGATCAAAATACTGTTTGACTGAAAGGAGATTCTATCTGTGCTGTAGTGATCCTGGACTCCAGAATAGGATTGCAGATTTAGTTTAAAAAACTATGACTGCAGTTTGAGGACAAGTAGTAGTAATCGGTCCGTGTAGCTGTGTGTTTTTTCTCACTGTTGAGAGCTGACTTGCTCAGGATTGTAGTCTGTGAACCCACACCATAAATCTGTGGTCAGAACTGGAACTACAGGCGGTTCCAGGGGTTGCAATAGGGTATAGATTGGACTGTTCAGGACTGAGGAGAAATGAGAGAGAGACAATAGTGCTGTTTTTATAGCTGAATGGTGGTGTTACAAGTCGGATTTCCAAGCTGGAGAGTGCTGAGAAGGCTGCTTTGTTGAAGTAGTGGTCATTGCTGCTGCTTCCTCTTGCTCAGTTCTTCATTCCACTCTGCTGGCTAAGGAGGAACACAACACTTCTTCCTTCCTAGGTGCCCTCTCACAATGGTCGGGGAAAAACTTGGTCCTGTCCTTTTGTTGTTGTTGTTGGTTTTGTTTGTTTGTTTGTCTTGGTGCTCCCAACAAGGAGATATACCTTGCTGTTTGAGAATCTTAACCCTGTGCGTTTGGGAACAAATCCTACAACGTCCCAAGTCTGCGGATGCAGTGAAACAGTTAGGTTGCACAGGTGGAGCGACTGGCTAAGGGTGGAGAGGCTTTGGTGCGAGACGGCTTTTTTCCTAGTAGCTCTTCATACAGAAATATCCAGGACTGTAGAGGCGGGCGCTGGAGACTGCCTGCCTCATTGTCTGTCAGCATGGCAGCTGGTGCTAAACTGAGTTATCTAAACTGCTTGACTGAAGTTGCCTCTTCAGATGTTGGCTTTGTGTGCTGGGAGTTTAAAGAAAATGGGGAAAAAACTCCTTACTTTTCTGGAAGTTACAGTGTGTACGTATTGTATTTTTGTTGTGGAAAGTCTGTGATATGTCTTGGTAGAAATGATTACAGATGGTACAGGCTGGACCTTTTGACTTTCATTGCTTCCCTCGTGAGATCCTAGATGGATACAAAGACGAGATTTTTAGAATATACAAGTGATTTTGTTTTTAAATAATGTGCTGATAACTAGAGATTTAATTTAATTTTTTAGTTCCCATCTCAAATATTTGAAAGATAATCGTGATCATTACATCACAGACCAAATATTTTTCACTGCTATGCAAGAAAAGGATGAGACTGCTAAAATTTCCCTAGTTAGTGGCTTTCAACCAAAGGCTGAACTAAATTAAAAAAAAAAAGGAAGAAGGAACTCTCAACATGAGTCATGGAAGTGGGTGTTTCGATAGAGTGAGCTCTCATAACAGACTCACTAATCCATCATAGTGACCAAGGGGTAGAAAACCAGAGTGCAGCCCTGGCAGGGAGCAGCCCTCTGAGGTACGGGATCCTGCTTCCTAGGCATGGACTGTGTTTGAGCCGCCTTCTTCTCTAGCCTGACAGACGTGAGTACATTGAGCAGCAGTGATATAAATTGTTCTTAGAATTAAGTTTCTTTGTTTATATTTTAAACAATTTTTGAATTAAGGATTATTTAGATCTGGCTATGATCAAACTATCTTCTTGTTTAAATAAGGTCTTAATATCAAGGAAGGACTAATGAAGTTTATGATGAATTACTTATATGATGTCACATAACAGAAAACTAGAGTTATATGTGGAAGTGGGACGATGCAACAAAATGGCGAAATTGGTTTGTATGCAGATAAGATGTATTACTTACCAACCAAGAATGAGGGAAAAAAAATTAAGATCAAAACTCATAGAGTTCTCATTTACAAAAAAGAGATTGAAAAATGTAAATGTGGAAGTAATAGTGATAGCTTTATGCAGATTATTTTAGTGCTATTAAAAAGTCCTCATCTCTTTGAGTGAGTCCAGTTGATTTAATTTCCAGTTAGGAAGAAACATATTTTGCTTATATTGTAAATTAATATTTAAGTGTTTATAAGAAAATATAAATTCGGTCCTCTCAAATTTGGTTTAAGTGGATTACTTCTGAAAATCATTTGTTGAAATAAAAATATGCAGAAATTAACAGTAAATTTGAAAACCTGAACAGCCTCCTCTTTCTTCATTATAATTTCAGAGCTGTTTCCATTCTTAAGAACCTTTGGCTGATCATTCTCATGAGATTTCCACTGGGAAAGGGGTTAGGATTATTTGTCATAGGTGGGAAAACAGGTGTCATAAGTTTAACAAAAGCCAAAAAACATTGTTGTGACATTACGCTTAAAGAGATGATGGCAACTTGGGACAAAGAATGCAGATCTTTTAAGATGGGCAAGAGAACCACCGTGTTCTTTGTGTGGTGTCCAAGCAGTACAGCCTCATAAGTTTGACACAAGCAACCTTATCACAGGTAATGTGAAGTGTCCCTGGGTTGCAGTATTTTGCGCTGGGGGTGCACTGTTGATAATCTTGTTTTTTATTCTTCTATTATAACCATTTTTATACCCTTTGCTTTAGTTTGGCAAGGTACAAAGTTATACATGAGACCTAATTAAAATCCATTCCAGATGAAACTGATTAGTACGTCTATGTTGGCAAGTACTTAGGTTTTAAATATACTGTTATTAGTGCTATGCAAGTGCAAATCACCTCAAATAAAAAATACAGAGTGCTGTAATAATAATGATATCTAATTATTTAGAGTGATACTCCTTGAATGCATAGCATTAAAGAACAGCAAGTATCTAAATCTAACCTAGCTTAAGTCTGACCTAAATATAACTTACCAACTTTTGAAATTCCATTCAAATGTGAGGAAATGGTGTTTTTATTCCATATCATGTAAAGGACTTATAATATGGTGGTTCTTTATTAAAAATCATGTTAGTTGACTCAAAATTTGGCCTTTTAGTTTTTTGAGGTATAAATGATTAGCACTTTCTTTAATTAGCTTGATTTCCGAAGCATTTCCTAACCTAGGCGTTTGAGCAGCCCTCTCTGCAAATGCGTGTGTTTGTGTTTGTGTGAAAGTGGATCACAGAAGAGCATGAACAAGTGGGGGTTGTTACATCTGGCACTATTTAAAGCCATTTTGAGACCATTCATGGTTATTAGTCAGGCCAGCCACCTTTGAATGTATTCTCACTTACCTTAGAACCAGCTAGTTGTAGCTGAAAATCTCGCTGTTTGTATTCACCAAAGAAATTTTCACTCAGACCGTGCTTCACACGATACGAGAACTAGGACTGTATTTTAGAACATTCTGTTTTTTTTCTTCTAAATCTTTATTTTCCCACTGTACAGTTAATAATGGAGTAATTCCCTCTTAGCCACTCTTAAGAGGTCACAAGTGAACTGAACAGAACAGGAAAGATCTTTGTCCCCAAGGCAAACAAAGCACACAAATATAATTTCAATCTGAGACATTTACCTAAAATTGCTCATTGTGAACATACATATTCTTAAGATACCTCCTTCTAACAGGTAGGTACTTTACGGTTGTCACTGGAAGCGTGGGTTGAAGCTCATTGTGTTCTGGACATACACCCACCATCTTCACCAGTTACGCAAGCTTACGCCGGCCAAGTGACATGTAACTGCAGAGCAGACATGAGAGTGCGGTCTATAGAGCGTTACTGTTTGGCCTGTTCAAGGTAATTATGTATTACTGTGTAAATGTTTTGCAGATTAATAGTCTTTGTTTCACTTTGAGACAGTTCTAGGGGTTTTGCTGTTGTTAGATCAATAGTGACCTACCTGTCTTAGAGATCATTTGACATTTGTACGGTTTTGATTATCCAGTTCTGTCACTCTTCTCGACCTGTTGTTCTTTGAAGCACTCCCGCAGGTATTGCAAGCTCACCTTTTAATGTAGGGAACTGGTCAAGTCAGAAAGCTTTCCAAGATGAGTGGTGTATCAGGGGCTATAGTTTTCAGCATCTTATGACCTAGAAATAAAAGAGTATCAAAACTCAAAATGAATAAGCCTGGTCTTAGGTGAACATAGATGATTCTTTCATTTTTCTTTTGTGGCTTATAATGCTTTGTGAAATGTTCATAACTTTTTCAGAAAAAAAAGATCAATGTTTAATTTAAAAAATACTTTTAGTATGTAAGAATTAGGGTTTATGTTTATTATATTTGTTTTACATCATGAAATTAATATATTTATGCATGTCAGCATTTCCATTAGTATTCTCTTATTGCATTATCGACTGAACTTTGTTCTGTGGAAAAATGCAAAGTTCAGTGTTTCAGCAGAAAAATTAATAACAAAATGAACAATGTCAGAGATGCTCTTCTTCCAGCTACACCTTGCACAAGTTCCTCTCCAAGAGAGAGTCCAACAATTATTTTTAGTCCCTAGATTTGGCATTCCTGTGTGTCACAGGAGTTATACTACTGTACAGTAAGGGAGTATTTCTCCTATTGTTTGCTGTTTTGGTAGACCACAGTTATTAAAGAAGAGCCACTGCAGTCTTTTGGGGATAGGAATCAGATTTATAAAAGCATTTGAATACAAGCATATTTGATAATGTCCTGTATATAAATAATTCATGTACTTCGTTGAAGTACTTATGCTGTTTTGAGGAGAATTTTGTCTTCTTTAATGCTTGCTTATAGGCCAAGGGAGTGGAAGAGATGTGAGAGGAGATGAAAAAGGTGCATGGAAGATATATAAATTTATTTTTGGTTGCACTAGTGACCTTCAGCCCCCCAAAAAACATGAGTTATACTTCTGTGGCGTTTTTTTTGTCACTTCTTTTTGGGTGCATGAGGAGCCTTATTAGGGAAGGACATTTTTGACTAATCTCTCTTCTTGTGCCAAAGTTGTGCCTATTTTGTGTCACACACAGAAATCCTGGGAAAGAGCTTTTTGTGCATCCATAGCTCATATCTACCACATTTGTCAGAACACAAACTAACTGACTGGACTGTTAAAAAGCAAAGGTGTGTTAGAAGAGTGTGTCAGTACTAGGTCTTCTGTGATTACTGTTTAAGTCCAGGATCACGCTTCTCGTGCTGCTTCAGACTCTACATTGGCTGAGAGCAGCCTGTAGGACCTGTAGTGTTAAACCAATACTCTTTCAGGACTGTGGTACCTTTTCATTTTACTGTCTTTCCATCTACAAATATGAGGAGGCAGATTTAAAATACATGGTATCTTCAAGGCTATTACATCATTACTTTTCGTTGCCCACATGGAATCCTGCATTCCTCAGTCTGCTCTTCTACAGAGAGGAGGAAAGTGGGACTTGGAGCTTTCTGAAAGTAGGCCTCTAGCTAATTACTTTGATAATCAGTTTTCTCCAGTTACCTGCATTTATATCTAGGACTTAGGTTTGCATTTTATCTGACACATGCACTGTTTTAGGTGCAATTCCTTTTAACAACTGCTTTTCAAAGGCTCCCTGACATCAGTTCAGCCCTTCACAGGTCACTTGAATCTTCTCATTTGGCAGACTTCTCACTAGAACTCCTTGGATAATTTTTCTTCTAGTACAACACAAGAATTGTGTGTTTCTGTCCTGACTTTCTGACAAAATGCAGTGATATCCATCCTTGATTTTGGAATTTCCAGTGCAGTAGGTTCAGTAAACAGAGCACAAGATGATTATCGTGTAGAACTTTTACGTACATCTTGTTATTGAGTTTTACATGTCCAGCAGCCACCTTGCAGTAAAAATAACTTGTCAGTTCTGCTGGTGAACCCTTCCTGAAAGAGGCTGAGATGGTTGGTGTTAAATTTTCTGCAGGCTGGAACTCCACACAGTTGTTTCTGCAGTGAAGGCTGTAAAGACAGGTTTCTAGTGACAGTGGTGGTTCACTCCTATCCTATCCTATCCTATCCTATCCTATCCTATCCTATCCTATCCTATCCTATCCTATCCTATCCTATTCAAATATTATTGGGATACTCCATTAATTCCAGCAATAAGTTTATTGTGTGGGAAATGTAGGGGGTTTTGTATGTAGAGTAACTTGGGGAGGGAGAGTTTAATATGTGATTAGAAAGACAAGATAATTATATGCTTTATTGTGATCAGTTTTTACACAGAACTGTGAATGACTGAGGACCTCTACTGACTTGTAAACAAGATCACTGTTGTCGAGTATTGTGCAGAATTTGTCAAAAGCTAATTTGTTTGTTTGTGTTTTTTTTTTCTTTTAGGAACTTCATGTTGATGTTTTTTATGTCACAACATAATAAACAAGACAAATTAACTCCAGCTTTGTGTAAACTTTTAACTGGCCAAGATGATGCAATTGAGTATGAATTCCAGGTGACTTTGGAAATGAAAGAGAACTGAGCTCTCTGGCTGCAAGCTGAACGTGATGACGGCCTGGTCTATGGTAGGGAAGCTGAAAATGGAGAAGAGGCGCTCCAGAGAAGACAGAAATGTGGAACAAGAAGCTGGGGAATGCAGTGCTGAATCAGAGGAGTGGACGAGCTCAGAAAGTGAACCTGAGCAAGCGTACTTCAGAAGCAGCTGTAGCAATACTCAGTGGAGAGAAAAGGAGGTTCCCACTAAACTGCATCGACCACTCTGTCGGTCCCCGTGTTTGGATCGTCCAAGTTTTTCACAGAGCAGTATCACACAAGACTTGAAACTAGATGAATCCAAAACAAACTTGGACAAGGAATACCAAGCTAAAATGGATTTTGCTTTAAAGCTTGGGTATGCAGGAGATCAGATCCAGGCTGTACTGAGTAAACTGGGAGCAGACGCACTCATCAATGATGTTCTGGCAGAGCTTGTGAGACTGGGCAACAAAAGTGAGTCAGAGGGCCAGAGCAGTGGCAGCAGTACCACGGGTGCTCTGGTGCCAAGAGGGCCTTGCCCAAAAGAAATTGCAAGTCCTGAATTGTCACTTGAGGATGAAGTTGTGGATAACAGCGATAACTTGAGGCCAATTGTCATAGATGGAAGCAACGTGGCTATGAGGTGAGTCTCCCTCTCACAGCACTTAAAAATAATAAATTACTAAACTATTTATGCGAAAAATCAATATTGATGACAAAGTCATTTTAAGTCATGTAGTATATTTACACTGATACTGCATCTTTTTATGGGCTCTTTAGTCCATCTTTAGTATGGTCTCTTTTAATTATGTTGTTACTCCTTTATATACAATCTGTATATTCCATTTCCTCTCTCTGCCTTTTCAAACCAAGTTATCCTCTCCAGTCTTTTGGTTTAGCAATCTGGCTGTAGCGTGCTTTTGTGTGGATGGGTTTAATTTTTTTAAGGTCATGAGCAATGTTGAAAATTATTTTTCTTTACTGTCCAGAGACAACCAAATAGGGGAGGAAAACCTGGTTCTCTCTGAGATGAAGTGTGGTGTGTGCTGATGGTATGCAGTGGTCATCAGGGTATTTGGTCTCCTGCTGATCAAGCCTGCTGAGAGTGCCAAGCAATTTTGCTGTGTCAGTACAGGGATATGCATGAGTCAAATGTGCTGACTCACACACAGTGATGGTGCTTATCATTTCAGATGGGTGTGTGTGTGCACTTGGCTGCTTGGGCCAACACTAACTTGAGAGAAATCTGTCCCGTGGCGCTTTGGAGCATGTCTGTTGAGTCTGCATTTCAGCTAGCTAAAGATTTGTTTATTATGGAGAAAGCATGTTTTTTCTGAGGGGAGTTCTTTATGCAGTCTGTTTAGCGGTCAGTGATGCCATGATTTCTTCAGGTAGTGTTTCCATAATAGATTTCCTTTAGTGTTTTTATAGGTAAGTTGAGTACTCCAGAGTGTTGAAATTCCTAAACCTCCAAGTCCCATAAGAGTGTTTTACATACAGGATTTTCCAGTGCCACGTTGTGGTTACGTCAGTCCAAAACATGTCCAACATTGGATTTGACTTTTTTCTTTCAGTTTTTTTATATGTCTACTGAATTTGCAGTCTCAGTGGTGCTCGAGTTACTCCTGACTGTATGGCAGCACCTGGAGAAAAGTACGTTTGTACTCTTACTGTTGTATAGCTTAGAGCTCAGCGCATATTGTCTGAGTTGGACTCAGTCCTTACGGATCCCTTCTAAATTGAGGTATTTCGCTTATAGAATCACAGAACACTTCAGTTTGGAAGGGACCTGTAAAGATTGAGTCCAACTCATGACAAAATGCATATTCACCTGAAAATTTAAAACGATATTAAATTCTGTAAAATCTGAAATGCACAAACATCTAAAGACAAATGCTGTAGCAACATTGCAGCTTCTGTATTCATTATTGAAGTTTCAAGGATTTGGATGATGCTGGTGATCCATAGGCCATGTTTACACAGATTGTATTAGATGTGTCTGATTTTGGCCTGCTTCAGTGTTCCTATATGTTTCATTCTGAGCTCAGGAAGAGCAGGTGTCTTGCTAGGGTCCACTAATCTGTGGTGGCGCTCTACAGTAATAATAACAATAGCAGAAACATTGAAGTAAAATTTTGAAGGTTAATCTATAGAATACTGCTAAAGACAACTTTAATAAGTTGCAAATCTCTTAATTATGCAGCATCTGCTCTACAGACTTAGACTATCTCATGCTTAAAAATACTGCAGTTATCGAGATGCAAAGAACTAGCAGCTCGAAACAGGAGCTGGGTGCCACTTTGGGCACAGACAGTGCCAGCTGTTCCAGGTGGTGGGAGGAGTACCTAGCATTCTGTGGTGCCACAAGGCCAGGGCAAGGGCTGGCAGTGAGCTTTGGTGCGGCCATGGCAGAGTCCTCTCCCATGCCTTTTGCCCAGCGTTGCTTCGTAGGTCCCTGGTGGGTTTTCTGATGGGGAGCCTCACTGGAGTGCAGTGCCAGCATTCGGGAACCTCCCTGACCTGGCTACTTCAGTACTATTTAGTGGTGAGGCTCTCACTCCTCAATACGGCATCGCAGCTGTGGTTCAGTCAGCGCCTTTTGCAGTGGACAGAATGATGTGAGGAAATGCATTAATTTTCTTCACAAATTAATATAGAAGTCTCTTCAGAAAAAATAGCTGGTAGGTGCCAAACTAACTGGGCAGCATTGCTCCTCTCACAATTGATGAGAAATTGCAACTGTGTTGAGAAAGGAGGAGAAAAATTGAATTAGTACATATTGAAGAGAATGCATCAAAGAGCATAGAATTGTCTTGCTTGTGTACTCTTCTCAAGCGTAATTTTGGAAGTAGCTGACTATGCTAGCCAAAGTGTAATAGAGAGGTGGGTTTGTTTGTGGGTTTGGTTTTTATTTAGTAAAAAAGGACAGAACAATTGTTTTTCCTCAAGTAGCTACAATATGAATTGAAAAGAACCATAAACTGCAGTTCTTATTAAATTTTATGATGTAGCAGGAGTATATGCACTCTGGTTTCCAAACAAAGAAAATTTTGTCTTGCATGTAAATATGAAATGCAGCCATAATGCAAAAATCAGTGTCTCTTACCTGTGCAGACAAACTGCTCAGGATATTATAATTAAATGCTGCTGTCTTCTCTTATATTCCCTTGCTTGTGTATTATTCAGGCATTCCTAAACTATTTCCTAAACTGAATAGTTAGTTCACTCCATGTCTAGCAAATCAAGGTAGGTGCAGCATGAGGTAGACGGAAGCTTTGTAATTAAGATTCTACTTAGTTTCTATCAAACCTCTAAAGAATTTATTTTCTTCTTTACAGAAACTTCTTAGGCCATTTTTAAAATCAGACCCATTTATCTGAGCTGCTTTAGAGACTCCTGTGTGTTCCAGCAAACAAATTTTTCATGTGGATGTGGCTTAAAGAACTTTAGGAGTTATTTCTTTCCCTTAAAAAGTACTGATAAAAAAATGCAGAGTATTTAGTATTAGAGAAACATATTTTTGTAATCTAGATATTTAAAAACACTTGTTGCCCCTGACAGACAGCGTTGTCGGCTCATTTCTTTTTTTGTTACTGATAACTTTTTTATGATACTATTTAAGGTAAGCTCAATTTGTTGGGGAAAGCAATATTTTTTCATTAGCTCAGCCAGTAAAATGAAAAAGTGGAAAGCTTTCATGTTTATTTGATTTTTTATATATATTTTGCTTTTGTGACAGTGACATTTCACCAATTCTGGAGTTTTAAGTCACAGTGTTGCTGTAATCTTATGGCTGAATAGCTCTGGACAATTTTCTTTTTCCAGTCACATGAGCTGGTCCAATAAAAAGGTTTACCTCTCTCTACAGACTTTTTTCCCCTTTTATCCTTAGACCATGGCAGCTTTATAAGGAAAAAAAAATCAAAACCCTAAAACACCTCAACACCAAACCCAAATGTAACTTTTGTCCTTGCTGTTTCTAAAACTTATGCATCTTCTTCAGCCATGGGAATAAAGAAGGATTTTCCTGTCGGGGAATTCAACTGGCTGTTGATTGGTTTCTGGAAAAAGGGCATAAAGATATCACTGTGTTTGTCCCTGCCTGGAGAAAAGAACAGTCTCGACCTGATGCACCAATTACAGGTAACGGATCAAGATTTTCCTTGACTCCTTGGTTAAAAAGAAAAAGCAGTATTGCATTAAGGCACAGCTCTGTCATCTTTCTGGTAGGAGCTGCACACTGGGCTGTGGATGTGATGTTGTACAATGACATTGTACTCTGATTGAAAACACAGTGGTTTCACTGGTGAAGAAACAAGTGTTGGAGTATCTACACCTGTAAACTGCTGGGGTTTTGTGACATTACTGGATCATTTCTTCACTTTTGAGAAGTAGTCTTCATAATTTTCCCATTGTTAAGCACATAGGGACTGATTCTTAGTTGCTGAGTGAGTACACAGTAAGTTGCATCAGAGCAGGGACTCGTTTAGTAGGGTTATCTTCAACACTGAAGAGGCGGCATGTATTCTGACCCATAGAAGTCTTCATGTTTTACTCTAGGCTAACAAGACAGTTCTTGATCAGGAAGACTGAGTAAAGGTACACGGTGATTTACAGAGAAGGAGAGTGAGTGTGAAGCTCAAATATTTAATATTTACCCAGCGCTTTGAAACCTCAGACATAAAGTGGCATTCTGCATCTAGGTATTTTTTGATGATTATGGGGACTATGTACAAACATGATTACAAAATGCTTAGTCATAAAAGAGGGCAAGAAGTTTTGTATTTCAAAGGCGGCATTTCTTTCTTTTAAAACTTTTTTAAAAGCTGTTCAACTAAAATTATTTTACAGATCAAGAAATCTTACGTAAATTGGAGAAAGAAAAAATTCTTGTTTTCACCCCATCTCGAAGAGTTCAGGGAAGAAGAGTAGTTTGCTACGATGATCGATTCATAGTAAAACTTGCCTTCGACTCAGATGGCATCATTGTGTCAAATGACAACTATCGGGACCTTCAGAATGAAAAACCAGAATGGAAAAAGTTCATAGAGGAGCGGCTGCTCATGTATTCTTTTGTGAATGACAAGTATGTTTTCTTCTTGAAAAGTAAGAGAATTTGCTAATTCGCAATTCTCAGTAAAAAGTGAAATTCACATTTCATTTCTTTCTCCTCAGATTTATGCCTCCTGATGATCCTTTAGGTCGCCATGGTCCAAGCCTTGAAAATTTCTTAAGGAAAAGGCCAGTTATTCCTGAACATAAGAAACAACCGTGTCCCTACGGTAAGTGTCTGATTGATTTGTTGCATTCAAAGGTAGATGAAGCCAGCAAGTAATTAATATCTTGTCACCACCACCGAAAAAAAATTAAAATCAATTTTCATGTTGCCATCCAAACACTATATCCTTTTTTATACCCTACGTACACATTAATTAAGCAAATGGAGCAGAAAATTAAGCATTACCAGATATACCTTGTGAATAACATAGGTTTTTTGCTGTTTTGGTAGAATTGTAGAATCATAGAATGGTTTGGGTTGGAAGGGACTTTAAAGTCTAGTTCCACCTCCCCTGCCATAGACAGGGACACTTGCCACTGGGCCAGGCTGCTCAGGACCCCATCTAGCCTGGCCCTGAACACCTCCAGGGAGGGGGCACGCACAGCTTCCCTGGGCAACCTGGGCCAGTGTCTCACCACCCTCATTGTGAAGAATTATTTCCCAATGTCTAATCTAAATCTTCCCGCTTCCAGTTTAAAGCCATTCCCCCTCATTCTATCACTACAGGCCCTTTTAAAAGTCCCTCCCCATCTTTCCTGGAGCCCCTTCAGGTACTGGAAGGCCACTATGAGGTCTCCCCAGAGTCTTCTCTTCTCCAGGCTGAACAACCCCAACTCTCTCAGCCTGTCCTCATATCAGAGAGGCTCCAGCCCTTTGATCATCTTTGTAGCCCTCCTCTGGACCTCTTCCAACAGTTCCATAGACTTCTTATGTTGGGGATTCCAGAACTGGACACAGTACTCCAGGCAGGGTCTCATAAGGGCAGAGTAGAGGGGGAGATTCACCTCCCTTGCCTTGATAGCCATGCTTCTTTTGATGCAGCCCTGGACATGGTTGGCAAGTGCACATTGCGGACTTATGTCAAGCTTCTCATCAACCAGCAGCCCCAAGTCCTTCTTCTCAGGGTTGCTCTCAGTCACATCATTTCCCATCCTGTGGGTTTCCCCAACCCAGGTGCAGGACCTTGCACTTGGCCTTGTTGAACCTAATGAAGTTCACACAGGCCCACTTCTCCAGCTTGTCCAGGTCCCTCTGGATGACATCCCGTCCTTCTGGTGTGACCACTGCCCCACTCCGCTTGGTGTCATCCGCAAACTTTCTGACGGTGCCCTCAATCCTGCTGTCTGTATCATCAATGAAAATAGTAAACAGTAGAGGTCGCAGTACAAACCCCTAAGGGACACCGCTTGTCATGGGTCTCCATCTGGACTTTGAGCCACTGACCACTACTTTCTGAATGCGACCATCCAACCTACTCCTTATCCGCCGAACAGTCTATCCATCAAATCCATATCTCTCCAATTTAGAGAGAAGGATGTTGTGGGGGACTGTGTCAAAGGCTTTACAGAAGTCCAGATAGATGATGTCCATTGTTTCTGCTGTGTCCACTGATGCTGTCACTCCAGCGTAGAAAACCACTAGATTGGTCAGGTGGGATTTGCCCTTGGAGAAGCTGTGTTGGCTGTCTTGAGTCATCTCACTGTTCTCCATGTGCTTTAGCGTGGCTTCCAGGAGGATCTGTTCCATGATCTTCGTAGGCACACAGGTTAGGCTGACAGGTCAGTAGTTCCCAGGATCCTCCTTTTTACCCTCTTTAAAAATGGGCACAATGTTGCCCTTCTTCCAGTCACAAATGACTTCCCTTAACTGCCACGACTTTTCAGATATTATGGAGAGTGGCTTGTCAACCACATCAGCCAATTCCTTCAGGATTCTGGGATGTATCTCATCAGGTCCTGTAGACTTGTATATGTTCATGTTCCTCAGGTGGTCACGAGCCCGATCTTCCCCTGCAGTGGGAGGGACTTTACCCCCATGATCTCCATCTTGTTGTTTATTGACCCAGGAGGGGTGAGGAGAGCAGTTGCCAGTGAAGACTGAGGCAAAAAAGTTGTTGAGTACCTCAGCCTTCTCCTTGTCTATTGATATGAGGTCACCATTTTCGTTCATGACTTGGCCACGGTGGTCTTTTCCCTTCCCTGCCTGATTTCCTGCATTTGGGGATTGAGCGCTCCTGCATTCTGTGGAAAGCACCTTTAAATATCTGCCAGCTCTGTTCTGCTCCATTATCCCTGAGGACCATTTCCTACGTAGTGCTACTAACCAGCTCCCTAAAGAGCTGGAAGTTTGCTTTCCTGAAATTTAGGGTTCTTAATATACTCCTCACCTGTCCCATATCTCTCAGGACCTTGAATTCCACCAGTGCAGGATCACTGCAGCCCAGGCTGCCTCCGATCTTGACATCACTGATGACCTCAATTTTCTTCTGGTTTGTATTCAAGGAAGGGGATTCATAACTATAGGGACTATGTTAGAGCTGTTTTATTTTATTAGCACTGTGTAGGTTATCAGTATTGAAATCGTGAGCTTGTGAGAGGAGAAGAGATGTGTCTTGCCCTTGATGCAATGATACATATGGATACAGGTAGCAAAGTCTGACTGCCTGGATATACAATATATATAATTATTCATTATGGGGGTTAATCTAGAAATATCACTACTGAGAAGACATAAATGGTGTGAACAAAAGAGATAGCAACTGGTGGTATCAATTAGTTTTTGGTTATTTAACCTGAAAACGCTTTTCTTCCAGGTAAGAAGTGCACCTATGGGCACAAATGTAAATATTACCACCCAGAACGGGCAAACCAGCCTCAAAGGTCAGTAGCGGATGAGCTTCGGATAAGTGCCAAATTATCTGCTGTGAAAACTATGAGTGAGGGAGCCTTGGCCAAATGCGGCACAGGGCCATCCAGCTCCAAAGGAGAAATCAGTTCTGAAGTGAAACGCATTACCCCAAAACGTCAGTCAGATCCAAGCATTAGATCAGTAGCTGTGGAGCCTGAGGAAAAGTTATCAGTAGCCCGGAAGTCTGAGGCCAGCTCTGTCCCATCTCTGGTTTCTGCATTAAGTGTACCAACGCTCCCTCCACCAAAAAGCCATGCAGCCGGTGCATTAAATACTCGTTCTGCAAGCAGTCCAGTGCCAGGTTCCTCACAGTTCATGCATCAGAAATCCTCATTAGAGCATATGTCCAGTGTGCAATATCCTCCTATACTAGTCACCAATAGCCACGGCACCTCAGTGAGCTATGCTGACCAGTATCCCAAATACGAATCAGTGGGGGACCATGGCTATTATTCCTTACTCAGTGATTTCTCCAACTTGAGCATAAGTAGTATCCGTAACACAGATTATTATGGGGCTGATACGGACCAGGGGATGTATTCTAGAAACTCAAGTCCCTGTCCTGACAATTGCTTAAGCCATACAAGTAATGATTCTTATTCCTCTTACAATGACTTGTATCTGGGTGTAGCAGATGCCAGTCCAGAAGACAATATGAAGATCCACAGACTGCCATCGCAAAATCGTCTGCAGCCTTTTTCCCATGGTTACCATGAAGCCTTAAGTAGAGTTCATAGTTACGGAACTGAAGAGCCTAAGCAATCCCTTCGCAAACAGTCAGTTTCTCACTTAGGCCTACATGCCCAGCATCCAGTGGTCGGAGCACGGTCCAGTTGTCCAGGAGAATACCCTGTGCCTCAGAATGTTCACCCATCAGCTGCACAACCAAGCCGTGCCTTGGTCATGACAAGAATGGACAGCATTTCTGACTCACGGCTCTATGAAAGTAACCCAACCAGGCAGAGAAGGCCACCTCTCTGTCGAGAGCAGCACGCTAGCTGGGATCCACTGCCGTGTGCATCAGACTCGTATGCTTATCACTCGTATCCACTGAGTAACAACCTCATGCAGCCATGTTATGAACCAGTAATGGTAAGAAGCATGCCCGAGAAGATGGAGCAAATCTGGAGGAACCCCTGGATCGGGATATGTGGTGAGCCACGGGAACCACATATCATCCCAGAACATCAGTATCAGACATACAAGAACCTCTGCAATATTTTCCCTCCAGGCATTGTCCTTTCTGTGATGGAAAAGAATCCCCACATGACAGATGCACAACAGCTGGCAGCTATGATTGTGGCCAAATTGAGAACAGGGCGTTAAAGCATCACAGCCTCTTTTGGATAAATGAAATGATACAGCATATAGGCCCTAGGGGAAAAGTGAAGCAAAGAAAGAAGGGGCCAATCTATTGTAAATATTTTCTACTGAGAGAGTATTAAAATTGTGTACACAGTAGCGATTGTGTATATGCTGAGGCACTATGTAGGAGTTGATTGTACTGTAAATTTTAAGATTTTAAATATAGGGATTTTTAATAGTATTTTAAAGGAAATGCATACCTTGCTGCATGGATAGCTCATTAAGAGCCACAGTGTCCGGTTTAGTGTCGCAAAGCTGTTACTACAAAATTACTGTTAGCAATTATATTGCATGTATTAGTGTACACTTTCAATTTGCTTATAAATACCTAATTGGCCTTTAAAAGTATGCTCTATACACACACAACTTCTAGGGTTTCAGCTTTGTAATTTGACACTGTCTACTGGCATATTAAGTATTGAAGAAAAAATAATCTTGACAAAAATTAAAATACTTAATTTGTAAAAGGAAAAACTGATCTCAGTTTTTGAATGTCAATATTGTTGTTGGCACTTAAATTTCAAAATTATTCCCCAAGAGTTTGAGTATCTGTTATGTTGTCCAATATGTTGGCTCAATCCAACAGAAGCCAAATAAAATAGTTCATTGACTTAGGACCAAAACATAAAGGAATGTGAAGGCAGGAGTGTCAGTCAATAAACTAAAAGACATTTAACTGTAGCGTCTCTCTCCAGAATCACCTCTCAACTCTGCAGGGAGCAGCTGCTGGCCAGATAAACTGAAAGCAAGTAGTCAGTTTTATGTAAAATGGATTGCTCAACATGAAGCAGCAGAAACTGGATGTTGGCATGGAAGCTCATCCATAACTACAGCCCTTCTTCTGGGGGCAGGGACGATGTGTGAACAAGCCTAACACTCCAGACGGCTGCAGGAGATCTGCTAGAAAAAGAGCGGGCAGGGGGGAGGCACTGAAGGCTGCTTCTGGAAAAGAGATGCTACGGTTTTGGTCTGCAGCAAAGCTGGCCTGGTGTTCGCTCCTGGGATCCACGCAAAGGTGTGCATTTGCCCGGTGAAGGCTTTAGAGTGCCTGTTTCAACAGGTGAGATAATGTCTGTGGCATTGTTTGCGCAATTGGTATTTTGCTCAGGGTGGGAACCTTTGTAGCTAAATGTCTCCAAAAGAGGCGTTATTGTTTTTTAAGCTGCACTGACTGGACGCCCTTTTTTTGACTCCGCTGTATATTTCCACATTTCAAAGCATTACTAACTCGGCACAGCTCGAGCTAGGACTTGTTGACTTCTACTGTAGTTTTTTCATGAAAGTTGAGAAGGCCTGGTTTATGGCCTTTTGTTTCTTCATGAGAAGGTGTGACACTGCCTAAATGTTTCTTACTGTGAAACACACGGAACGCGAGGCTGCAGTCAGGGTTGTTTCTGGTGTTTTGATAACGGCTTGCATGCTGCTTTCTTGTTCTCTGTCTGTCTGAGGAACACGGTTCGATCATTTCCTCCACTTGTGTTACCGAGTGGTTGGTTTGATTCAAAATATCTTCTGAGCTCTTTTTCAAAGCAAAACATGTTCTTGTCATTCAAAAAAAAAAACAAAACCCCAAACTAACAACAAAACACAGTTATTTCTTTTACTGACATTTGATAACCACATCATTTCACACAGGATCAATATGCTCGTGTTGGTACAGGTTACATCTATAATGACTGTGTCATTATGTATTTTAAATGCATTAACTTGAAGGTGATTCTGTGTTAACACTTGGCATTTAAAAATAACTTAATTAGTTATCACCTCTGTTGATTGGAAGAAAAAATCTTCAGACACTTACAATAGTTGGGGAAAACATTTAACTTCTGAGCATTTTTCAAAAACATTTCTTACTAACCAGCATTTTATATTTTTAATTTGCAGTTAATTCTTATTCTCTTCTCTTGCGTGGTGTAAGCAGCTGAGAGCAATGCCTCAAATAACCAGAAATGACCTTTTGTTTGTTGATACAAATTGTATCTCTTTTTCTTGATTGTATAAAAACTGTGTATAAAAACCAAAAATAATCTCTAGATTAACTTCAGTATTACATTTTCACCACAACGTTTGTGACACCGTGTGTCACAGGGAAGTAGCCCATGAGTAATTATGGACCTTTTTTATTTAAAATGGGCACTTGTAGTTTATAGACAAACAAGGACAACTTTCAGCATCAGTTTATGAAGTGCACAGATGCTGTGTGCACACCTGGCAGCATTACGTGGTTCTTCAGTGTATTTATTAAGCAGACACATTCTTGCACTAAACTTTATGTACAAATGTTGCTGTTAACTCATCTGCATGTGTTTAAAATGTAACAATATAATTGCTATAGACCCTGCTTTATTCTTAACATATTAATTTATAAATTATTTAGGAATAAAATGAAGTTTATTGTGCACTCATGTTTTCCATCTTGCATGGAATTAAATATTTGTATGTAGAAGAATGTTTGTTCCTTCTTCTCCAATTTTAAAGATAAGCTATTTTAGGAAAGGTTTACTAGGTGTTTTTGATGTTTTCTAATGTGGAAAACTGAGCAGAAATTTCTGTATGAAGTGTTAGGTGGTTTGTGGAGACAGATACTCATTTTTGTAGGATTTATCTAGTAATTCTAATTTTCACTAACTTTTGTCTTACTGATAGAAGAATTCCTTTTTAAGCAATGAGAATGCCACACCAATACAAACTCAGCATATGATTTCCCCGAGGCACTTTGAAAGCAAATTGCCATTTTCTTAAGAAGTGATCCGCGTCTGCCACACGCAGCGTTACGGAATGGGCAGTACAGCCTCTGGGAATAAGGTGCAGATTTTGTGCTTGTTTAGCCCTCTGTAGAGGTAACAAAACTTTTGTATGTGACCTAGTCTTTCTTACTCAACTGCTTGAAGTGATTAGCTCGCTCATCCACATCTTTTTTCAAATGTTTACAAGCCAATTCGAAACACTGATATGTTCATTAACCTTCAGCACATAAGCTTAGATCTCTTCTTAAAAGGAAGAGCTGATCTTGTTGACACCTGATCACAACTGTCTATATTGTACATACGGACTTTGTATAAATGCTCTTTTTAAGAGCAATTTAAATGCTTTTAAAACTGTAAAAAGAACAGTTCTAAAAACTATATTTTAATAAAATCCATGAAATTACAATCTAGATGAGAAAAAAAGAGAAAAAAAAAAAAAAGTCGGAAAGTTGAAATGCTGGCCTGCTGGGCTCAGCCAGAGTTGAGCAGCAGGTTTCAGTGCTTGATGGGGCCAGAGCATTCTCTGGAGATAAAAGCGAGTGATCCTTCATCTTTAGCTACATTACTTGCACATATTTATCACTTAAAACTGTATAACCTTAAATTCATGAATCAAAAATCAAAAGCTTTATGGGATGTCCGTCTAAGTTATTTAATAGGTTTTTTTGGTATCAATTACACATCGGTAATATATTGAATTGTACATACAGATGTTTTCATTACTGTTAGTCCTGTTGTTATCGTACTGAGCTGCAGTAGCTGGCTTTATTCATTTGTAGAATGAAACATTACTATTTAATTGTTGTAAAATTTTATAAATCTCTTTGGGTTTTTTGGTTGACCCAAATATAATGTAAGTCTTAATGACAAAATGAGTGAAAATGGATGTTTAACCAGTATATGGTATTTGTAAATCCTGGTAGTAATAAGCATGCACTGCTCTGGTTGCTGCTGCATGGATTCATTCACTGTCTGAGTCTGCTGCTGTTGTACAAATGCTTTAACTGTAAATGTGAAAATAGAAGGTGTGCATATGGCTGCAGAAGGATCCTCATTAAAAGAAACCAATCAAACCCAAACCATCTGCTGAGGCAAGTTCCCCACTACTTTTGATGCCAGTTTGCCTCAGATCATGACTGATGACATTTTGAAATTCTTAATGATGAAGTCAGAACCTACAAAGAACCTGTCCAGATAATTGTTAAAAATGCCTGTGATGTGCATCAAACCCCAAACAGGATCATTGTGAGGGGCATATTTGTTAAAAGCCTATGCTAGAGAGAAGGAAAATGCAGTGTTTCTGTGAGACTTTGCTCTACAGATTTGAAATATTACTTTATCTTGGCTTGCCAAAGTTTGCCTGAAGCACTGGTAGCATGGGACTCCGAGCAGGTAGATCATTAGATCCAGGGCAAGTGCTCTGCACTCATACTCCTTTGATATACCCATAGCCTGGGTCTGGTAGAGCCCTGAACAACTGCATCTCTTGCAGTATTCCACCTGGAAAAATGCAAGCGTGCCATCAATGAATTGTGCTGTTAGAGAACTGCTGTGATTTTGGGTTGTGGTATTTAGGCGTTTGTAAATGTATTAAAAGAACTGAGTGAAGGAAATACAGGCTGTTACCTGTTCCGCCCCCTGCTCTGTGTAAAAGGTTTGCACAAATTAATCATATAAAACATGGTATACTTTATAGATATATATATAAAAAAATGCTTATTTAATAAAACTGAGAGCCATTGGATTGTTTGTTTTTAGCTTTTTATTTTGTAACTCTCTTTAGGCAAAAGCCCCAAAACTGTTTTGCTGAAAAACACACAGATTCTGAAATTGCACATAATGCTTGGGTTTTCCATCTGTGCAGGAGCAGGACAGGAGTTTTGCTTCTCTTCAAAAAGCAGAGGACAAAGTGCTTAACAGGCCCTGCTGTCCTGTCAGTATGACATCCCCAGTCAGTCTCGTGTTACATGGGTTTTCTTTTGTGATTCCATCACATGATTGTTTCCCTCATGCTGGGGGCAGTGACACAATGTCAGTTAGGCTGTCTTTGACTCAAACTGCTTTAACTCACTGGGGGAAGCAGAAGCAAAGCTGACAACAGGAAAATGATACACAAGGACCATCATGCTCTGGATTTGCCCGAACTTCTTCCCATTGATCCCACAATGGCCAGGAACCAGGTGAGTCAGAAGACTGCACAGAACCAACCAAACTCAATAAAATCCCTGTATTGCAAAGCTGCTTTTTCCTGATCCCGGGCTCTTTGTGCTTAATTTACATCCTCAAGCACACCACCCCTGAAAGCCAGGACAAATTAGATTCCACACGATATTCTTGCTGTTCTGGTTTTCTCCCCAAAACTGTAGCCCCTGGGTAGTTGCAGAGTCCTTGTCAGAGTAGCTGCCTTTAGTAATGAGAAAACAGCACATGAAAGACTTAAGGAACTAGGAACAAATTATCCTCACCAGGATCCACCACTCTGTCCAGTGAAAAGTTCACAGAACAGCAAAAACCAAGCGGGGTCACAGGCCCCATGAGCAGCAAGCCCAGGCCTCGATCTCCTGCCATTCCTACTGTCTCTCCCACGAGTAACGGTCAGACATTGCGCTGTTGCTCTGGCTTCTCCTCATACCTCAGTATCCTTTTTTAAAGCACCTGGTGGGTTTGTGCTTTCCTGCAGTTTAACTATTTCATTTGACTGTGCAAGCAGATCAGAGACCAGGGTTTTCATTCCATCGCTCACTCACTGGGGCGATGGCAGACACACAGGGCAGTTACTGCAGCTGATGAAGAAACCACAGCAGCCTGTGATTTTACCTAGTCAACCTTTAACAAAGGGGGGAAGGCTGCACTCGGCAAGGTGTTTGCCAGCACCACTCCTTCCTTTTTGAACTGTTAGTTGAAATGCTTGTTCGCATTAGCAGACCTCAGAAGTACCAAATAAAATAATTCAAGTAATTCTATACCCTACCAAATACAGGAATAAAAGAACAAATCCTCTTCACTGTTTCCTAAATAAGCTTGAGGAACTGCTGGGTAAAAGGAGAAACTTCTAAAAATAGTAGAAAGGGGAAGGGCTCACGTGAAAAATCCTGCCTAACAGAGAAGTGTGTTTTCTTTTGCATCAGCCCCGCTTGTTTTTAGAGAAGGAAATGTACAACGCACCTTTCATTTTAAACAACATTTGGCTGTCTGACGAGAGTAACTGCAGTAGAACAGGATGACAAAAAATTGGAACACAGACATAATACTTGCATTACAGACACTCAGCTGAGCCTTGAGGGTCAGCCCAAAGTATCTGTGAAGCTGCTGTTCTGGATTTCCAATTCAGTCCTGTCCAGTGCTGTGCTACAGCTGTGCATGCCCTTTGTAGCTCTACAGAACACCAGCCCACAATGTCAGCAGGAGTTCTACAGAACCAGAGAGCTTCCATTTCACGGTGCAGCACTGATGTGTTTCTGTTTCCATGCAGTAAATAACGCTGCAAACTATTTGACTGACACAGAGAAAGGCTCAGTCTTGCCCTTTGGCAGATATGATCTAACAAATTCCTGCAATAAATATATGCTTGAACTATTTTTTGACAGGTAATTACAGAAGCCTCCAAGTTCCAAGAACCTTTAATACAGGTTAAAAAAACTGAATTTAAGAAAAAACAGCCAGAAGTTCTTTTTCTAAACAGCTTTCCAAGAAGGTACTCGAGTCCGTTTCTGCAGGAGTCACACTACCTCTCAGCAAAGACCACAGTATTGGTTACCAATCTCAGCATAATCATGAACAAAGGTAACATCAAGCAGAGAACTGCAGTTACAAAGCGACAGCAGTGGCTCGAGACCATCACCTGAAAAAATGGCAAGAAAAAGAATTCTGAAGATTTTTATGTACTACAGTGCATTCGGCCATGCTCAACCCTGGCTTGATTCCTGAAGTTTCCTGTGAAATCCTAGCTAGATGAAAACTGCAGCACAATCTTATCCTAGCGAAATCATGCAAACTCATACTGGAAACTACTAGCGTCACTAGGATAGGAAGAGTTCAACTACTGTCTGGCTAACAAGGACCAGAGGCCACTTTGCCAGTGTCAAAGGAAAAACAAGATCTAGAAGGGTTTGACTTCAGTCTGTTGTATTTATTAACCATGAAAAAAAACCAAGGAACCCTAAGGGATTCCAAAGTACTCTAATGGTATTTGGCAAACATGAACTAGAGCTAAACGTTCATGGCAGTGGTTAAGCAAGACAATGGTTACTACACATAGAACTTAAAACATGCCACCTTTATAAATATTGATTTTACACAGCAAAAATCAATAAATTTCATTAAAAAAAATATCCTGGAGTGGCTGTTTGCCCATCACCAGTTCTTCCATGCCACTTACGTTGTGCAATACTCTTAAGTCACAGAGCACTCTGCTGTCTTAGAAAAGCTGAAGGCCACTTTTTATTTTATGGAAGTCATTCTGGGTCCATAACAATCCTCCTGTCACAGGAATATTCAGTTCTGCAGAGCTGTGAGAGGAAGAGAAATAAAGCACATAAGCGCCAAGCTGATTTAGAAGCTCATATCAGCACAGCAATTCTGACAGCAATTTAAACTTATTAACAAGCATTTTGTTTTGGAAATAAATGTAATTCTCACTTTTAGCTCTGAACATTTAGCTGCTGGAATGTCCTTAGTTTTCAATCAGTTCATTCCAGAGAGGCAACAGCCTTGAGATGCCAAAGGAACCCAAGGTCATCAGTCACCAATTGTAAGGGAGCCAGGACTTCAGAAAACGCGTCACAATGAGGTCTTCGTGTCTTCCTCAGCCCTTTGCAGCCAGGAATACTGGCTGAACAATGAAGCGCTGGCACTGTGAGCCATCGACACAAAAATGGCGTGTCAGGAGTTCCAGGTGATATGGTGCTTTTGACTCCACTTTTTCCCATCTTTTATGCTAGAAAACTCTTTGAACCGGTACTGTCTGGAACAGCCATGACACACTGGTGCCCCAAGGCATTTCAGTAGCTCTGTGCCACAAATCCACATGGCGTAGAAGCCACGGAGGTGAGAACAGGAGGAATGGTGGCCTTCAAAACAAAGCCTCAAGTTCTTTTGAGGCACCTTCTGACTAACAAGGCCTTGGAACTTCCATGACAATTGTATGAGAGCCATTATAAATCTTGTCACTGATTTATTTAAAATGAGGTCTCTTCAAAGATGACAGCAGGAAAGTCTGATTAAAGCAAGTTCAAGACAATTTAAAAATTCCCAGAAGCAATTAATTATATACCTCTATGGAAATTTCACATTGAATATATGCTGAAACTGTTTCATATTAAAATATGAAGAAAAGGCATGCAGCAGTCTATGCAGAAGACTATTTTTGAGACAATATGAAAAAAATCCTACAGTGAGTACAAGTAGGTAAGTACGACCTTTGCTGTTTTAGGTTTCCAGGATACCGTTTCTGCTACTCTTGTCTTAGCTGCTACCACGCTTTACCCAAGAAATGCCTGAACTCTGGGGTCAGCAAGATGATTCCTGTGCACCTCTTTTGTAAACTGACTTGGTTGTCTCTACAGGAAGAGTTCAGGAAGCAATTACATGCTACAAAGAGGAGGCAACACACTCAGTGCAGGTCTGCAGTGGGGGACTCATTCTGCTTCTGTAACACAATCATGAGGCGCTGCACTGCAGCAGAAACCATGCACATCACTTTCCCTCTTCTTGTATTTCCATGGAATATGAAAAGAACAGAACACTGTAGGTAAAAAGTGAATGATACTCTCAGCCTTAACTTCAAGGCATTTATTGGTGGCCCAGGCTTCCCCTCCCCTTTTTAATGCAAAGTTTCTACACCAGCTTGTGTAACTGGTTTCACGGATACCAAGTTCCATGGCAACATTAGCCTGAGCCTCTCTGCAAAGTGCCATCACAGAAATTCCACCCTTGCCCCCAGCACAGGCATTGCGGAAAAGGCCACAGTTCTCTCCAGGGCAATCTACTCCTTTGCACTATAAAATGAAATGGCAGCTTCCTCCAAACCATAAAACCACAAGCAACCAATCTACACCAATCACACTTTCAAAAATTCCTTAATGTCACATTTTTTTAACCTCCTTGCAAACAGCAAATAACTGAGCATTACCTACAAGAAAAGCACAACAGAAACTGGAAAATACAGGTCCTTCCGGTTGTCCCTGTGCAGATACCAAGCATTTTGGCAAAAGTGACTGAGTGACTAAGAATTTGTAATGCAAATGAGGCTTGTGTCTCCCCAGAACAGAGGGGCTGTGAACCCTGACAAACATCTCTGTTTTGGTGTTCTCCAAGCCAAGGCAGGGGCCTCATCACAGAGCACCGCTTCCTGAAGTTAACCCATGTTATTCCAAGGTTCCTGCCTCTGCCAAATATCTTTAGCACAATTTCCCATTATGGTTACACAAGTATGGTACAGAGCACAAATTCCTGGAAATCTATATACTTCAGCTGAGTCCTGAGCCCAGGAACCTTTTGGAAACCTTCAGCTGGCTGACAGACGGGGTTTCTATCCTACAGCAGATTTGTTGCTGTTCTATGTACAGACAGGTTGACCCAGCACTTCCCCACAGCCGCGTCTGTTCTGTATGTCTTGCTGCTGCTTCTCATATACCCGGAAGCAAAGATCACTAATTTCTAATTTGTTGCAAGAAATGGAATCGTAAACAAATCCAAG
Source organism: Neomorphus geoffroyi (assembly GCA_033558235.1). Lineage (NCBI taxonomy): Eukaryota > Metazoa > Chordata > Aves > Cuculiformes > Neomorphidae > Neomorphus > Neomorphus geoffroyi. The sequence goes on along the minus strand of JAUMJM010000045.1, from coordinate 23,113,704 downwards.
AAAGCAAAACCTAGAGAACACTACCGAAATCAGAGATAAGCAACGCTCACCTGTGGAAAATCACTGAACAGTGCATTCCAGACAGCTTACAGATAGAGAGAATGGTTCCTTTGTCACTATGAGAATCCAGTTCCTAATTAGTAGTATTAATAATTTTCTCATTTCGTTTTAGAACTAGAGCGACTTTATAGCTACACATTTTTTAAACCTGCATGTTGCAGGCTGTGTATGACCAAGTACAAATCTGACTTTCTAGTGCTTTTTGCAGCATGCAGGGGAGAAATACACCCCTGACAAGTTTTTTATGAGAAAGAGGCATTCACGTTCCCTAGACTATTAACATTCAGGGAGAATGGAGGATGAATGCATCCTAGAGATCTTCCAGACCACACATCATGCTGTCAGGTCCAGATTCAGCTGCACATCAGTTCCAGCACGCACAGACCAAGGGGCTGTGCTGTCTGTCTCCAACTGTGTTCAAAAGCAGACAGACAAATAAGCACAAAAGGATAGAACAGAAGAACAGTGTTCACAGTTACCCTCCCACCAGAAACTTGCTCAGCCAAAGGTCAGCCCTGTGTTTAGAGGCACTTGCTGATGTGTGGGTGTGTGTTTGGGGTTTGGGTTTTTTTCTGAAGATCCATTAAACACGTGTCTTTAAGACAATTCAAGCACAGATCTCAAAGCACCTTCAATATATATCTCAACTCCCAGAACTACAGTTCCAGCTTCCATGTTAATGACACCCTGATGCTTTGGTTTTGAAAAACCAGAAACTTTACCCACTTGCGACACTTAATGGATTTGCAAAAACCCTAACAAGTTTTACCTCCCCGATTCTTTCCTACTACCCTTATATGCCCTCCAAATCCACAGAATGAGATCTCATTTATACTGAAGTCACAAGAGGTGACTTAAGTCGAGGGTAGGCTGGAAGCTTTACCAAGTCACCATTTAATCATCACTTCCACTACTGCTGGCCAGTGCTGTAAAACTGCACATGACTCACTGCAACCGAGCATCAGAAAAGCAGCCAAAGTCTTGAAGTTTTGTAAGGAGAAAGGAACACAACACTGAAAAGTGCAGCAGGGGCACCCTGTGGTTGCTTGCTTCATGGTTCTGCCTCCTAGTTGTTAGGAACTAGATGGAACTCCAAACACAGAGAACTTTTTCTTGTTGGAACATAACCAAAACACATCGTAACACTACCTAGAAAACACCTCCAGGTCAGCTGCCAGCATCCACAGCTGAGCCTTTCCTTATGAAGGGCTACCAGGCAAAACTGGTAACAGGCGTAGGAAGAAAGATTTTGTGGGGATTAAATGAAAGCAGCCGAAATAAAAGCAGTGAGACCCAGTTAATTACCTTGCTGATGACAAAGCAATAAAAACTGCAAGGTGTTTTGCTAGCTGCAGGAGCAGCTAGCAGAATGCTGATGGCACAGGCTTTTGAGGAATTTGGCATATAGAACGTTGTCATGGTGATAAATCTCAATTCTTCACCTTCCCTGCGACAGCAGGGGAGCATATTGCCACTGTTGGCACTTGTATTCAACGAAACAAAAAACCTCCAGAGATGTGGGAAGCTGCAGCAGAACAATGACCACTGGTACAGGGAGGGAAAAAGGGCTGGGAGACCAGCAAAAGAACCACCAGATCACCTCTCCAACCACCTGCAATGACAGGAGGAAAGGTAAAAGAAACACACAGATTACCAAAGATCCCAAACCACTGCTGTTACCACCTGATGTGTGGAATAAAAGCAGCAAGGATAAAATATTGCTAAGCACATCAGCTGCCAAAATTGTGCAGCACCATAGCAATCATTTCTGTTTGCTGTTTGCTCTCCAAAAATACTCCTATTTCTCAAGAATCCAGAAACAGAAAAGACTGTTTCTCTTCTGGGGTCTTCTGTACTACTCTCCTTGCTATCAAACTTAGCCTGTTAGATAAGAGGAATCTGGCAAGGATGGAGTTTCTGTAATCTCATCTCAGCTCCCCTTCTTAAGGAAGGCTGGACCAGATGGTCTTTCAAGGTCCTTGCCCAGCCTGAACTATTCTGTGATGGCACCACGTTACTTGAAACGGAACAGAGATCATAGAATCGTAAGGTTGGAAGAGAACTCTCAGACCACCGAGTCCAACCGTGCCAGTCTCTCTACTAAATCATGTCCCTAAGGAACTCATCTACCCGGTTTTTAAACACCTCCAGGGATGGTGACTCCACCACCTCCTCAGGCAGCTGTTCCAATCCCTGACTACCCTTTCAGTGAAGAAATTCTTTCTAATGTCCAGTCTAAACTTCCCCTGGCACAACTTGCGGCCATTTCCTCTTGTCCTATCGCTGTCACTTGTGAGATGCATGTGAAATGACTTACATTCCATGAAAAGTCAAAAAACCTGGTCTATTAATTCTATTCTAAGTTTATTTAACAAAGATGTTTCCACACTCAGAATAAAGTTGTAACTAAACACACTTCAGTACTAGCACTCAATTTACCACCTGCCGACACTATCAAAGATTTTGTTAATGTCCAAGGCAAAATGACAAAAAAAAAATCTATTTATTAGTATATTTAGAGAATTTTTATTAACAAATGAATTGAGTAATATGTGCTGTGGATTTTCAGACAGCAGGATTTAGGAGCTAGAACCTGGACATACTATTTACATCAATGGTATGACACAAAGTTTCTATCTAGGGGAATTCCTTGGCTTGTAGAACAGAACCTGGAATCACTAGGTGATTTTTAATTTCCCGTTACTCTAGAAACTGCTCCAAGAAAAATACTGTGATTACAGAACACCTGAAGCCTACACCACACAGGTCGGAAACTCTACACACTACAGCTGGTTTCAAGTAGCAGCTTACAAACAAGCCAGAGCAGTGAATCACACTACTCCACATACACTTTGTCGCAGCCTCTGTACCAATGAGTCCAGCTGCCGCACACAGAAAAATCAACTGAACCAACTGAGGATGGGATTAAGAACTCCCCACGCACCTCTTGTCAGAGCCTGCAGGCAAGATGCCAGATAGCCAATCTGAATTCTGCTGCGGCTCCTAATTCTTATCAGTGATCTCACCCACCTCAATATCAAGGCAAACAGCTTCATGTTTAAAGTATCTGAGATCAGTATTCCATCATTTGTGAATACAGTGTGAGTGCCAGGGCTTTGCAGACCAGAAGTAGATATGCAAATTCCAGGAATTTGACTTACTCTCAACATGGAATGTGGAATAGTTGCAAGGAACATGACTCATGGCTGGCTGACACCAAAGGGCTCTTCTGCTGAATCAAAACAGGCGGTTTGCCTCTAGTATAGATTTGCTGTTCTTTCAGGGATGATAAACTATCAGAAGACAAATGGTTACTGGCTCTCTTCCATCTCTGAGTGTAAATTTATGCAGCGGTCAAAGTGTAGGTCTGGTCAGTGACTAACACCACTTGAGGGCACCTCACTTAACCTCTCAGTATAAAGAAGAGCAGGCTTGGTCCAGCTTCCCATAGAAGTGTTGGAAACGAGGACTTCATTAAGTATTTGGACTGTCAGAAAGGGGAGTAGTAGGAAAGGGTAGTTTCTTTTTTTATTATCTAGCAATCTCTGAGATGCTAATTTGGTATTTTGCTTGGATGAACCTAGCAGAAACAATATCCTCTCATTAGGCCTGAACTGACAAAAGAGCAGACCCATCCTGGGGACAGTGACCAAGGGGATGCAGAAGAATGGAAAACTTGTTCTTTGAAAGGTTTAGCACTGGAAGCTAATCTTAAGACAACTCTAAATATGTGAAAGCAGAAGAATGTGTGAGAGTGCTTCCCGGTGCAGCACCCCAGGCTGCATGACCTTCACCGTTACGTTTGTTGGAAGCTACTAGATTGCGCCCATTGACTATAGGGAAAGAATGACCGATTAGAATGTTATCCTGTCAAGTGTTTAGGAAATAACTGCCATTCACTTATGAAGTGTTCCTTGGGTTAAAATACATATAAGCCTGTCTCCTATTGTGTATGTGATTAAATGGATTCGACAGCTTACAGCGTTCAAGTTCCTTTGACTTCAAAAGTGAAATAATGATCGTATTAAAATGTCTTCAATGGGGTGGTTTAACAGGATAAGCTTCATTTAGTAAAAGAGGTCATCTAACTAAAGCTTTGTAGAATGCCACCATGATTGCATGACAACCTCTTTACTGATGAGAGATCAGCAGTTTAAATCACACTGGCTGCAGGTCTGAAAGTGTCACTGGGTAATGCCAACATACTGTGGCTGAGGATCAGATCCCCAGGTAACGGAAACAGAGCTTTCAAGCCCGCTGAGGCTGTGCTAGTAACTTCTAAACTGCTGAACAGCAGTATCTCACAATCCTTGCAATGGTCCCTTTTACAAAGAGCAGGAGGAGTGAAGATGGTCAGATAACAAGCTGGTTTCCTCAAAGGATACCACAGTAATGACATTTTTGATTGCCATTTAATGCCCCTGCATTTAACTTTCAGATACTGCAAAAGACTCAAGGGGTGCAAAAGAAAAGTACATTCCCCAAAGGGAATGAGAGTGGCAGCAATTGTGAACAGCAGCTCTTAGACCCGATGAGAGGAAAAGATGAAGACCAATGCAGAGAGCTAAGTGTTGAATATACTCTTTCAGCTTCAAAGGATGACGGGTCAAGGCTTCATGGAGTAACTTTTTATGATACCGGTGAGTTGTCACAGCAATGCAGGCAGCAATAGCTTCTGTCTGACTGTGTCCATCAACAATGCAGGCACACTGTCAGATTGACACGGTATGAACAAGCTAGAAAATTTTCCTGTTGTGGTGGGGGAGCGTGAGGAGAAGGGAGTTTGGATCACACTATGTTAATTGTAGAATGAACGCCTAGGACTGCAGTGCCATAGCCCTCACTCCGGAAGTGTACGATAGGCTCCACCGTACACTGCATATGGAAGCGTACAATGTACAAACATACAGAAAAGACACGTTTTCAGTCACTGATGTGAAGCTCTTGGCATATTCACACCCACAGATGTGTACAGCAAATTCCTTCCCTGGGTGTTACAAAAACAATCTGCAGGCAACCACTTCCCATGGCTTCCTTCTCTCCTTATCTTCAGGGTTTCCCACAAACATACCTCAAAGCACTTCAGCAATCCACCATGCATTTTGGAATTACTCCTTCCCACATAAGATCACCTGATCTGGGAAAGCTGGCACTGGGGAGGCTAAATGTCAGCCTTCCAAGGCTTCTAGTCCTGAGCACTTTAACTGCAAGGCCACAGTTCTTCCCATTAAGGTTATCCACTCCAGTGTATCACCAGGCACGTGCTGCACCAGCTCTCAGCAGTGCTCTGCATCTCCAGACCAGTAACTCTAAGGATAAGCAAACTGTATCCTACTAACAGCATCACACAAGACTGAAAACAGTCAACACAGTCTGAAGAGCAGACTGTTACGCTGACACCAGTACTGCAAAGGTCCTTCCAAACACACACCTTACTTGAAAAACCCATAAGAATCAAGTTAGTAGATACTAGGGATAGTAGGTATTTGGGTCAAACTATTTAGTCAAACAGAAGTAAAAGGAAATCTCATCCTCAGTTTTCCACATTATATAGTACAAGGCACAGAGACACAAATGCATTTCACAGTTCTGGGGCAAAGTCCTGCCCACACCATTACTCACGTTGTATTGGTAGACTTCCACTCATCTCTCACTGGCTGATCAAGCAAGGACATCATGGAGTAATTATCCAACATGAGACCATCAGGGTCATCTGTCTGACCTGGGATCTTCCCTAGAGGAAAGTCCTTCCATCGTACTTCATCTGGGTTAAAACAGTACATAAAGGAGAAGTCTGAGCTTCCCAGAGACTTTCAAAAAACAAGATGCCCCCAAGCCCACAAATACTCTCTGACACAGCTCAGCCATTCAGCAAAATAGAACAATCTTGGGTACTGGACAAAAGTCAGTTTGAACTCTATTTTTATAAACTAATTTTATTTCCAACTTTACTATCTTTTCCAAAGAAAGTAATTGTAATGTGTGAGACAGTGGGGACAAATCTGGAGCTGTGGAGCATCATGCAGTCTACACAGTGTCCATGTCCATTAAAAGCAGTTCCACAGTATCCCAGAGCAACTCTTCATACTTACCTTCCTCCTTTAAACATACTTTCCTTTGAAGCATACATAGTGTCTTACATATGTTAATTGTAAAAAGTTACTCTGCATATTCCGTACAGAGCCACTGGTACACAGACAAGGATACAGCACAGCACTTTGCACCGAGCAGCTCACTCCTCCAGTGAGACTGAGCACCAGTTTCTTAACAGCCCGCTGAGATTCAGAGCTGCATAGCAACAGTGCTACTGTGGCTGAAGAAATGAGCCACAGAAGCATAAGAGTGTGAGCCTGGGGAAGCCAAATTAACCAACAAAGCAATTCTGGACAGACCGGTGGGCTGGCATGAGACGGCAAAGAAAAATAATGACATCTTGGAAATTCCAGTATTTGTTTTTATAAGTACCTATTGCCACTTCCTCTCGATGGCTTGGCATTTGTTAAATTTGGCTTCCAACAGGGGCCAGAAACTCCACAACGGGAAACTGTCCATCACAACAGATTACATCAGTGAGTCCATCCCTCTATATTGTGGTGCCAAAATTTCAAAGGCACCTCCCAACAGGGAAATCCCCCATTGAATTGAATTGAACTGAACTGAATTCTATTCTATTCTTATTTCAAATCTAACTAAATGAAAGATACGAATTATTACAAAGCCATATATTACCTGCAGTGATCTGCCAGGCTGACCCTTGCAGTGCTGCCCTTTTCTCAGCAATAGCCACCATGTGGCCAGAATGAGAGATTCCTTCCAAAGGACTTGTTTCCGTTATAATCTCTTCTTCCTCCTCCACCTCTTCTACACCATCATTTCTCTCCAGCACATCATCTTGTTTCTCTACAGTCTGCCCTTGATTTTTAACCTGATTTTCTTGCCTGGCCCTCCACTGTAAGCTCTCTATAGTGTAAATTGGCTGTCCACTGCAGTCTGAAGAGAGGCCTGGACTGGACAAAGGGCCACCGCCTTCCGTGTAAACGGAAGCGAGATAGAGAAGGTTCTTCCGTGAAGAACGCGGTAAGCGAGGTCTCATGATTGTGAGGATCCTAGAAAGGAAAAGGTCAATGTAAAAGTCTTGAAAGCAAAAAAATATTTCAGATGAAGGCTTATCAAGCTGAGCAGCCTTTTCAGTTTGAGTTTCCCCCCAGGACAACTTGCTCATATATCACTTTTAAGAGGTAAACCTGATTTTTCCCTGGTGGGCAGATGTAGAAGTAGTCCCTCTTTGTGATTAAAATTAAGTACATAGGATACTTCTATCTGAATTCCTACTTTGCTGTTTTCATATGAAAAAGTTACCACCTGCACTAATTTTGTTTCACCTGCATAAGCACTCCCATCTCTGCAACCAAGTCACTTCTCATCTGACCAGCTTAGTTCTAATACCTCCCCAGATAATATCTGCTTTCATTCTGAAGGTGCAATCCTTTTACATTCTCCTCCTTTTTCTCTTCATAGAACCAATGGGGAAATGAGCAGCAACAGGCAGGGCTTTATATGCATGTGCCACAATACCTGCTGGATGCGAAGAAAGGGAAGGGAACGCAACTGGAACTCAGCATATCACAAGACAGTTGGCCAAAGCTGTTAAAGCACTGTCTGTTGTTCATTTTCTAGGTCACAGGATCAAACTTACAGCTGCAGAAGGTGTGGTGTTGCCCAGCAGGGAGCTTCCAAGCAATTATCCGTCAGCCTTATCCACTGCAAAGGTACTTTATGGAGGAACAGCTCCTTCACAGACATCTGTTTGTTACAGTGCTGTTTTTTCTTCCCTTCAAAGAAGATAAAAACAAGGTGCTCCAAACTCATTACAAACATGCCCTTCATATCTTTGCATTTTTACTGGAACAGTCACGCTCAAATAAGATGGCATTCTAATTCAAGTCCAAGACCAGATATACTGATGAAATACACTCAGGTTGTTACAGAGGACTTGCCATGTCCTGACAGCTGGGTTAGCTCCACAAGACACGACCACAGTGAGTTACACACATCCCAAAGCTGGTTCTGTGCAGGCCAATCCAGACAGGAAAGCCAAAAGATGTGTTTGTTCAGTACTCTCCCAAACAAATGTAATATACTGCTTCTGGGACCTGGGATCATTAGACAGCGCTGCAATGAGTAGACAATAGCTGGGAACTACTGTCATTCAGGGTCCTCGGTATGGCATAGATATGCTCAGCGCCAACTGAAAGCATCAAACCTGAACCTGGGACTGCCACAAATGCTGGCAAAATCTTGGTGCAGACAGCCAGACTGGGAGAGGACAGACAAGATGGCAAAATTAGCCAGCTGGAAACCTCCTCAGGGATACAGTAACCACAGGATAAAAGTCTTGTCCACAGAACTGCTGTGACACGCTTTGAATAGGTGAAGCTCTTCTGCGGCCCTGGTCTCTGGAGTAAACCATACAGTTGCCAACTGAAATAGTTTTAAGGAGTTAAGAATAGAAAACAAAATATTACTTATTACTTTTGTGTAAGTTTAAAAGGCATGAAAATCCTGTGATAGGATTCACAAAGGACAGCAAGACTGGACAAGAACCTTGTAAAAAGACCAGCTTCTACTAAGTGAGGAAAGAACTGGAAACCGGGAACTCCTAACGTGTTGCATATAACATCTTTGTCACATGCTACTGTTATTTACTACAAGTACTAATATCTGAAAACAACAGCAATTAAGGGCCTGATCTGTCACAGGAGAGACTGGGTTTTCCTATCTTGAGGCAGCTGCAGCGAAGTTGCCAATAACAGTTTCAATTTTTTGCTAAGAAATGCAAAACAATACTTTTCAACCCGCAGCTTGCATAAGAAATGCAACAGGAAAAGCTCTATATTCACATGACAAAATGTAATCATTAGGTTATTGCACCTTCTATTTAGAGGTCACTACTCTCCCAGTTTTCACAATGGTACAGAACAGATTCTTACATTTTTTACTCACAGAAATCCCAGACACACTCACCAGCATTTACTTTGGCAATGCCGGTCAGCATTTCAGAAATCCAGTTGATCAAGAACTGAGGCCGGAGTTCCAAACAGTCAGAACATTCTTTCAACTCCATAAACATTTTCTCTATTAGGATCTGTGTGAAACTTCGTGAAAGGAGGCTTGTCAGCAAAGGCTGCCAAAAGCAGTAAAACGTCTGAGGAATTTTGAACTGCCATACCTCTTTGCTTGCTGCAATAAGAAGAAAAAAAATAGAAGCCAAAAATCACTGCTTTGTAATTTTTGTGAACGATGGGTGTGACATCTGTTTGAAACCGAAGTAGTTTGTTCTGAGATCACTGGTTTCAGGGTACCTCTGGGGACCCTCAGTGAACCTGCGACTATTATTGTCTTATGCTAGGGAAGTAAAATAAGCAGCACATGGGTAACTAACACAACAGCTCAATGAAAGCCAGCAATACGATGGCTGATCCAATCACACAGTAAGCTACAGAAAAATCTACTTGTTTTGCTAATCCCTTTCCAATTTCACACATAATGAGCTGTTCTGTCTAAAAATATACTGCAAAGAGAAGGCACATTGAGCAAAGCAACACAAAATCAAAAGCTCCCACATTTTTACTACTGTAATATAGTCACAGAAATGTGAGGATCTTTCTTGGGAAGTTCTTTGGCCAGTGTTTCCAAGAGGCCTCTGGGAAAGAAACTAATTTTTAGTTTTCATTGCCCCTATGTACCTAATTCTCTTTGAAAAAAATCTGTGCAACTCCATATGTAGAGGCAGCAGTATGGAATAAAGAATCAGCTGCTGAATGAGGCTAAAAAAAAAACATTTAGATTTGCCTCATATCTTCAATGTAGAAAAGAAGCCAGCAGGAGTTTGCAAAATCAGTAACTACTGCAGATAAGGGCAGACATGCAATTTTTGAAAGATTCATGTTTTGGCCAGGCAGCATTCATCACTGAAGAGCCATCCTTCCATGGTGAGAGATTTATGCAAAAGGCCTGGAGAACAGGTCAAGATATTTAAGGACTCAAATAGATGAAAAATACGCAGAGATTTACAGATTTCAGCATAATGAGAAAAAAATAACAGGCTCAGACATAACACTAACTATGCACTTGTCATTTATGTGGTGTCCAAACCACTAACCTTCATACTTGATATTTAGCATCTTCAGACAATCCATCTTTGGGATGAGAAAGCCATCACTGAGAAGAGCTTCAGCCACTGCCTCCCTAGAGCAATCGGAGAGTCTGATTAACATCACTTACTCCCTTACATACCAAACCATCACTTACACCTTTCAAACTTCTGGTTTTGTACTGGGGTAGCCTGTTTCCCTCTACCATGTAGCTGATGCCAACTTCAAATACTCATTTATATATAAAAGCAGCTGTGCTTGGTCCATTAGTGTTCTTATGACGGCTAACAGAGGATGCTCAGGGAGAGAGTATCAGAATCGCAGGTAGGTGCAATAGCTTGCTTCCACCAGCACCAGACCAGTCCCATGTTTAATAAGTTACGCTCCTCATTGTATAATCTTCATGCTTTCTTGCTCATTACTCCAGGCTCAGCAACCAATGGGCAATGCCATTAAGACACAAGTCTCTTCTTTGAGGTTTTCTTCTGGCGCATCTGATAACCACTTAAACTAATCAGCAGCTCGTATGGCATACACATGTACATCCAAAACATCAGGAGTTAGAGCTCATATCTGTAACGTGATGCTTACTCTTCTCTAAGTTACACAGACTACGTTTCTCAGAGTGGGACATTTACATAGTAATAAAAAAAGTCCCAACACACTGGACCATAGAGGCCCTGTAGGAACAGAAAGAGAGAAAGTATGGAAAAGACACAGAAGACACTGACAGGCCCTGGGGACAGTACATCTAAGTCAGGGACAGCACCTTGGAGACCATCTGGCACAGAAAACACTACTCGTGAACAGAAATTAATGCCTCAATTCTCAAAAATATTGAGGGAATCAATCAATTGCTTTCTCCACAATCAGCTGAACAAGACAGTGAATAGGTAGCGCAAGAGGTCTACAGGTCCAGCTCCGCACTGGATCTTTCACCTCAGCTCCTCATCGGAAATGTACCTGTTCTCTTGCATTAAGTCTTTGATCTGAGCCAAAATCCAGTCCACTTCTGAAGAGGAATCAAACCACAGTTCTTGAGACTTCGAAACAGACTGTGCAGTCTGCATAACCTGAGTGAAGGGAAGATCCAGGTATTAACAGAAAGTAAGCTCCAGTGGTGAATGGAAAGGCAGTGCTATGAAGAGAAGATGCCCACACCATCAACAGCACTTCAAAGAACTCATAGAAGTTCCCCTCCCTGGGGTACACTAAAAATTAATACAAGCCACATCCACCACCACACATCTATCTACAGGGCATCGATTTTCACAATTCGGCTGTATTTTGTCACAGTTGACAGACTTGGAAGCGCAGCACTAGAAACCATCCAACAAGAAAGGCAGCCTTACAGGGTGCACTGAAAAATTTCACACACAAGGCATGCCGCATCCCATTAAATTGAGGCATAGAACAGTTTATTCTTCTGCCGGTATACTCACCATTTTGGAGGGAAAAGGCGAGTTTCACATGCGCTCCAAAACAACAGGGGTGAGATCACAGAATCAAAAGGTTGGAAGAGACCTTTGAGATCACCGAGTCCAACCGTGCCAGTCTCCCTACTAAACCCTGTCCCTAAGAGACTCATCTCCCCTTTTTTTAAACACCTCCAGGGATGGTGACTCCACCACCTCCCTGGGCAGCCTGTTCCAATGCCTGACCACTCTTTTTCAGTAAAGAAATTATTTCTAATGTCCAGTTTAAACCTCCCCTAGCACAACTTGCGGCCATTACCTCTTGTCCTATCGCTGTCACTTGTGAGAAGAGACCAGCACCCACCCCGTCACAACCTCCTTTCAGGCAGTTGTAGACAGGGATGAGGTCTCCCCTCTAAGTCTCCTCTTCTCTAAGCTAAACAACCCTAATTCCCTCAGTCTCTCCTTGAAGGGCTTATTCGTCAGCCCCCTCACCAGCCTTGCTGCCCTTCTGTGCAGGCGCTCCAGCCCCTCAATGTCCTTCTTGGAGTGAGGGGCCCAAAACTCAAGGTGCGGCCTCACCAAGTGCTGAGTACAGAGGCACAATCACCTCCCTGCTCCTGCTGGCCACGCTGTGTCTGATACAGCCACCTGGGCCACTGCTGGCTCATGTTCAGCCGGCAGTCAACCAACAGTCCCAGGTCCTTCTCTGCCAGGCAGCTCTCCAGCCGCTCCTCCCCAAGCCTGAAACACTGCATGGGGTTGTTGTGACCTAAATGGAGGACTCTGCACTTGGCCTTGTTAAACCTCATCCCGTTGGTCTCAGCCCATCGATCCAGCCTGTTCAGATCTCTCTGCAGAGCCTCCCTTCTTTCAAGCAGATCCACACTTCCAACCAGCTTGGCGTCACCCGCAAACTTGCTAAGGGTGCACTCAATGCCTTCATCGAGACCATTGATAAAGATGTTAAGACCGGAGCCAGCACTGAACTGAGATGACTCTTTAGCAACTGGCTGATGCCCCATTCAATCCAGGCCAGTTTAAACTTGGCAGCTACATTTTACTACTCAGTTTTAAATACCTCCCTCTGTTCCGCTAACATGTTAAGAGGTCACTCTCCACATACAATAAATTGGTCTCCTTCACGATGCAATGCAAAACACAAAGGAAAATCACGTTACATACTCCAAAACCAAGACAATGAAGGAAACAGGATGTTCACTGTCAATAAAATCCCTGATCCCAGCTCTCACGGATGATGAAGTCTACACTTCACTGGAATGTCAGCACTCTTTCTCCTTTAGCCCCTAATGATCTTAATCAAAATAAACGCGAAAACAGCTCTCCAATAACAGCATGCTGGTGAGGTCATATGCAAAGAATTTTACAAGGGTCTGCAACCCAGCTCTGAACACACCTTAAGAACTATCCTGTTATTAAGAATGGGAAGATGAGCAGAGAGAGATTTCTGGGGAAAATTATTCACAAACCTAAACTGCAGCACCTCAGCCACTGAGCCACTGCAAAAATATACGATGGATGATAGAAAACATGAATGACAAGTCTCAGTTTCCAGAGACACTCGGATGAATGAAAACAAACCAAGCACAATCCACCTGCAGAAGAAGACCTGGGGCCTCCAGCAAGTACACATCTCATTTATAAACATGAACAAAGTGTTTGCCTTAGAAACCATCACAGCTCAAATTGCTCCTTCTCTGCAGTGATGCTTTACTTCGGCAAGTCGTGCATGACAATGCCAGGAGAGAGAACTGAACAAGGAACCAACCATGCCTCTCCCTGCACAGGTGGCACCCACAGGTCCCCTCTGGGCTACGCACTAAATGGCAGAACTGTTTTAGGCAAGAATACACGACCCTGCAAGCCCTGGCAGCGCTGCGGGCACTGGCATACAGCCACCTCTGCAGCACAAACACTACGTCTGCATTACTGATGTTTCTGGACAGATTCTGAACCTAGGAAAACACTACAGGGAGAAAAAATGGATCCCTGCAGTCATATTGAACTCCTCATACAGCAACTTAGTCAGGCCAGTACTCAGGTATTTCAAATGAGGCCTGGCCAAGAGCACCAATTCTACAGTTTGAGCAAAAATGAAGAGAAGACTTACTGCCCCAAGGCGGAAATGAGAAGAAACAAAAGTACTAATGATCAGAATGCACTTACCTGAAATTGCTCATTCTTGTAGGATATCAGCATATCTCTGACTTTTTCTAGAAATAAACACAGATACCGTTTAGACCGGGAACGGACCAACTGCATAAGGGAATTTGGTACCTGGTCAAACTGCTTAGTTCTGCTGAATATACATTCAAGGAAGACGTCAATCAAATGAAGTCATAAATTCTGATTCAGGCCATGCTCTGAAGACTCCTATGGCTCCCAGACTTTGCAGCAACACAAATTTTATCAAGTGGGATTGAACCGGGAGTTCAGTATTTTATCACTAAGAGTGACCAAAGACAGATGACTTGAATAAACGCAGAAGGCTCCAAAAAAAATCTCTAAATACGTCAATTCAGGAGGAAATTGATCCCATTTGCAGTTCATGTTCTGATGCGTAATTGTATTCCTTATACTTGCATTTTAAACCTAACAGCACTGTGGCTACTCACAAACCAACCATATCCTTACTGGACTTTATAATAAACTCTAATTTACCGTCTACGTGAAACTTCCTTTCTCTACCTTCGGACCACTGACCCTGAAATAGGACCACCTTCCAAAACACTTCACCATTCAGGTGTCACTGCCATCTGCTCTCAGGGCGCTCATCACTCCAGACAGAACAGCATTTCAGCTGTAGGACTGATCAACCATTGCCATTCCATTCCTCTGGATATACAAATCACAGAACAAACTCTATCATTCCAAGGTTCTCTCTTTTCGCAGGTAGAGGTGGGGTGTTCCTGCTGTAATCTGTTGGGTGAGGCAGTCCCTATAAGCATGCCATGTTTTATCGTACAAAAACTATGACCAATTGGTTTTGCCGTTTGAAGTACTTTTTGATATCTCACATGCCTCAAACTGGCAGGCAAAGCCAGCTAATTTGACCTCCCGCTTCCACCAGTAAACCATTCAAACGAGACATTCACTTTGAGAAAAGCTCCTTATTTGGGGTTCAGAGACTTGTGGTGATGAAAAGCAACCATTGGAACCGTTTACCAAAGTTTTCTCATTATTTTGCATTTTGTATTTTATTTAATTTATGTCCAGGTTGAGTTACCTGTGATTTTTTTTTTTACATACTATTGGCAGCCAGCAATTTCTCTGTCCACATGCAAAGCATTCTGAAACTGGCTGAACTGCCTTTATGCTGCTCTTGCTCAAGTTATGAACTTACAGAGTTATGAAGGCTATAAAAGGACCACATTCTTCTCTGTCAGCAGTGGCTTCAATACCAAAATGGTGGCTGTCAAAATCACTCCACTAATTTTTACAAAGCTTGGTACTAAACTATTGCAGTACAACTGTTGTTGCTGCACATTCAATAGAAGTAAAAGATTTTATGTTACAAATTCAGTGAGCTGATACCAAAAAAGTCAGTCACCCCAAGAATCCAGCACGGCCCAAAGACGAATCCTGGGCTAAAGGTATATAGTTATGCACTGTCAGGACTAGAAAATGACACTTTTAAGCTACTTTCTCTAGCACGGGACATAGCTAATCTTGTATCTGTCATTGTTCTTGGGACACCTACCATGGAATTCCTTGTGTTTCTGACAGGCCTCATGCTGTGGGGTTTGAGCCTCCCATGCATCACTGTCCAATTCTGCATTTCCTTCTGCCTCTTCCTGCTCCTCATCCTCATCCTCACTTTCTTCACACAAGTTATTGCCCAGCTGACGGCTCCAGTATGTCTTTCGTAGCCAGTCCAGCACAACATCACAGCCTAGGGAGAACAGAAAATGTTTTCTTCTTCTTCACGAGATTTTCTTCGTTATTGAAAAAAAAAAAAATAACAGAGGTGGCATGTTGCTAACTTGCACTGTGAAAAGAAATGCTGTTAACAAGTTAGGAACCTCGAAATCACATACAACTCCTTTAATGAAAAGGTGAACAAGTTTTAAAAAAAAAAAAAAAAAGAAAAAAAAAAAAGAGAACACCCACCCTCCTAAATCCCACAGCCCAGTATCACATCACTCACTGTCTTACTGGCAGCAAAAAAGACTGGATACTGCTATTGCAGTGCACCTTGCTCAAGTCAAGCCAAATTAAAGCAGAAACTATGTCTCAGTGTGTGCATTCTGATGAGAAAATGAATCAACTCTTTAGTATCAACATAGTGTCTGTAACAAGAACATTGGTTTTTTTGTGCAGAGACTAAACCAGGCATACACTAGATAGAATGGAAAGAAAACCTCTTTTCTCCCATCACTATTTCACTACTCAACTCAATCTAAGGACCCTGCTGAAGGTGATATAGCTGGCTCCTCAGTGCTTAAACTCAAAATTCCCAGGAATCCCTTCAAACGCCATGAGCTGGTCATTCGTTCAGGCTTGCAGTGCCTACCTATTTTGTTGAGAGTCTCAGGTATCTCTAAGGCATCAGGAAAAGCATTTACCTCTTTCCCGAGACAAAATCCCTATGCTATAAAGCAGCAAGAGAGTCAAACTGTTGTTTCCAGTATTTTTTGCAGGGGAAGGAGAAAGTCTCTGAACACCTTGCCCTGTGATGCACCGCAGCCCGGAGCCACTGGACACAGCTCAGCTACCCCAACTGGGCAGCGGCTACCCTCCCAATGTCTCACACCCCAACTCTCCCTGTGAGGACGAGCCCACTGCCTGCCCTGCCCTGCAGCACCATGAAGGGAGGGGTGCTCTCTGTGGGACATGCAGCACTGGCACTGCTGCCCCACAGGCACCTCAGGCTGGGCCCTCCCAGTGTCACCCACCAGCAGCACTCACCCTTACGGCATAGAGCCAGCCGCGGCAGCTTCCCGTGGGTCAGCTCGTGACGGAGATCCACAACCCAGGTGGGAATATCCACCTGGAAGAACAGGCATGGGTATTACTCCAATTCCTGCTGCATCGTGCCACAACTGCGTGCAGGCCTGCAAGGCCACAGAGAGCCTCCACCTGGGTGGGAACGGCTCCATGCCACTTGTGCATCACAAACTCTGCTTCACACATCAAGAAGGGACTGAGGCCCCTTGTTCTCTGATCCCACTCCTCCCGTGGCCTAGGATCCATACAAACTTGGGATTTCACAGTTTAAGTTCTTCAATGTTAGTTGCATCTACAGATTTCTCTTAGACAGGGGTGTTCTGGATAATCTAATGAGAGATGGAGAAGCAACTAAGTTATATTTCAACTGACGAAACTCTCTGGATGGCAGTTTGTGTATCAAAGATACAAATCACATCGTACCTGACACTCAAACCAAACACACACCAAGATGCATGAAATTTTTTGCAGCTTTCCTAAGGACAACCAACTTTAACTTTGAAAGACCTCTATTTTTAAGCTGGATCAGTTTCAAAAGGTGAGAAGCTGCATCTTTCTTAAAAACTCAGCAGAAAGAAAAACTATTGCATCATTCTCACACAGTCCCGGGCAAGTCTGCACATCCAGAACAGTCTCCAACACTGGCTGTTCTTCACTTGCAACATTTGCTGTGCAGACCCAGAGATGATGCTCAGTGCAGCTGGCAATGAAAGGTCACGAGCTGGTCCTGCTACTACAATTACACCTTGAATCTTCCTCCCTTCTCCACACAGGACTGGACAAGCTCACCTCAAGCAAAGAAACAAGACGAAAACGCCTGCAAATGTTTATGCTTTTTATGTATAAACTTGCTTGTCAAAGAACAGAATTTACAAACAATACATCTAGTTCTTTTTCCATATCTCAGTACCTAGGAAACAAAAAAATGTGGCTTATATGTCAACTGGGATTACTTACATCTAAATCAAGACTTTGGTTACATCAAACCTCTTTAAAACTCTGCAGCTAGAAAGAACCGACATCTATAGCCATTATTTTGGTTACAAAAGAACGACACCCCCCCATAACTCCCTCTGCCTAGTGTTGTGCTCGTGCTCTCTGAATACACAGAAGTTATCAAGTAACTCTTACTATTGAGTATTTACCTCTCTGGCTAATTGTCTCAGAGGAATGCTGGCCATTTTCTGTTTCCTTTCTGTGATCAAGTTGACGAACCTGCACGCAAGTTACAGAAGTGACAAGTGACTATCAAGGGCTGCAGAGACACCTGCAACCCCCAAGACAACCCCCGCCCTGCTGGACGATGCCGAGCGGAACCGGGCAGCAGAGCCACGCTGTCTGCCCAGGCGCCTCCCCCGCAGCGCACAGCCCCGCACAGCCCTACCGGACAAGCGCCAGCCCGTACGAGAGGATGAGCTCGTGCGACTTCAGCCTGCCCGACGAGTCCAGCACCTTGCACCGGATCAGCTCAGCAGTGCAATCCACTGCGAGGGGCATTTTGGGGCCGTACCTGGAGATAAAGGAGAAGCGGGTGAGCAGCCTCACAAGCGCACGCTCCCCGCTTCCCAGCTGCATGTGGCGCTCTGCGGTGACGAGCGGCCCGGGAAGGAGCGCGCGGAGAGGCAGCTCCGCGGACTCGGAGCGGAGCGACCACACGTCCGCTCCCGCGCTGCGGGGCCGGGCACGCGGGCGGCGCGGGCCGGGCCTCGTGCGTGCCCGAGGCGGCCGGGGGCACCGGGCCCGCTCCCGGCTGCGCCTGCCCGCGGGACCCGGCCCGGGGGGGCACGCGGGGCCCCGCCGCCCGTCCCGCGCCGCGCCGCGCCTCCCGTACCGGCTCTTCCACGCGGAGACGCGATCCAGCGCCGCCTGCTGCAGGCGCGCGTGCCCGCAGTACAGCCCCACCATCACCTGGTCCCACTCCGCGCGGCCCCGCCACGCCACCACCGTGCGCAGCGCCCGCAGCCGCCGGCGCGACGGGGCCGGGGCCGGGCCGGGGGCCGAGCCGCGCCGCCAGCCCCGCGCCGCACCCGCCATGGCCCCTCCCCGCGCCCCTCGCGCTTCCGCGCTCCGCGCAGCCCCTTCCGGGGCGGGGCGGGGGCCGCGGAGAGGGTTGGTCCCGCTTCTGCCGTCCCGCCTGCTCTGCCCGCCCTGTGGAGCAGGCGAACGGGTGGCGCCCCCGGCCGCAGGCGCACGCTCGCTGTCCCGGCCCCGCGCAGGCGTTGCTGTAGGCCGGGCCGGGCCGTTAGTCGCTTGAGCGCTGGAGGCTTCTGTTAAAAACCCCTCTTTCCGCTCACCGATTCACGTGGTCTCGGTAGTGCCCCGTGTCAGAGGCCGGGGGAGGCGGAGCCGCAGCATCGGGCGAGGAGAGGCGCTGATCGGGAGCCCCCGGCTCGCTCGCTCCGGTGGGGCCCGCGGGAGGCCTAGCCCGTGGCTCCGGGGCCGTCTCGGCACCTGCGAGCGTCTCCGTCTCCCTCAGGGCTTCAGGGGACCTTAAGCCTCTTGGTTCAATATCAAGAGGCAAGATTTTGTTTGTAAAACTGTTAATAATCCCCACCAGCTTTTTACGAACATTCTCCGAAGAAATGCTTATGTTGGAAAGCTGAAATTCCTCTTCTATTCCTGCACAAATGCGGTTAATGCTCCCTGATTTAGCCGAATGCGAGTCCACCCGAGTGTGCAGCTGAGCCCTGTGCATCCAAAGCAAGCAGGAAGAGAACTCCTGCCCTGTGCAAAATGTTTATTTTACTAAATACCAAACGTTATTACAAAGAAACGCTGGATGAGTTCTGTTAACATACTGTCTGAAAAACACCTCGGTCTGTTACTGCTTCAATCTCCTTCCCCCAAAAAGCCTACCTTGTTCTCTGGCCAGATGGAAACTGGAATTGCATTGCTAAAAAGAAATGTAAGGTTGAGGGAACAGACATGACATGCATTGCCAAATTCCTGCAGTGCCTCATGCAGCGAAAATGAATTCTCAGAAGATCGGAGGCAGGGAGAAAACTTGGAATAGGGCCCTACTCTCTGGAAACGGAGTAGCACTTTTCATCTGCTTAAAAAGTGCTCTGAAAGGACAAGCTGTTTACTGCGATCAAAGGGTCTTATTCAGCGCATAGGAACACCATGTGTCATTTTGCTTGCCAGATTATTTCTGGGTTTCAGAAAACAACTGCAGTGCAAAGATTGTGAACAGCAAACACTGCAGTACTGTGGAGCAGATGGGATACCTCAAACCTGATCAGATTGCCTGCTTCCAGAACTTCAGTAATAAAAGTAGTAATTTTCATTCTTATTCTCTGTGGAGAGGAAGAAAGTTGTGAGGAGTTTGGTGTCATAGAGATAGAAGGCAGCAAGCACCAGATCAGCATAGATTTCACATGCTTCCTGGGCTTTCAGAGTCCAGATCTATGGGGATTACACTTGTGCTGCTGCTCTGCCTGCGATGTCTGACTACCAGCTTGCTCAGTACAGAACTGGGAGGTACTGGGCAACGATGCTTGCTGCCCAGGAGGTCCCACGCAGGACTGCCAGCAATTTGCCATTCTGGTTTCTGCAGTCTTGCTGTGGTGTGCACTGAGGGAAGAAGGCCGGGACTGTCTGTGGTGCCTCTTGCAGCACTTTGTGAATTTGGCTGATTAGAGTGAGTGAGGTTACTTGCACCTGCAGGTGAAGGGCCAATGAGGAGTGAAGAACCAGACTGCTATCTAGGTAAATGTCCTAGATGGAAACCCTATTTTTTAAAAGAAAAGAGGTTTCAGTGTGTCAGAGTAATGCAGGTAGTGGATTAAAATGAAAAATACAGCAGGTGAACTACGATCATACTTTCTCTAGAGGGACATGAACCTGTTTTTCATTTGTACAACTGAGAAGGAAGCTCCCTGCATCTTCCTAAGTAATCTTGCTCTTGCTAGGAATAAGGAAAATCCTTTTCCTGCTTTCTTTCCAGAGAGTTTGAAGTGAGCAGAGGAGACACCTAGATATGGCCTTGGGATGTCAGCTCAAAGGAAATTTCACATGCAGTATGCTTTTCTGGACTGGGATTAACAACTAAATCCCCACCTTCTTGTTGGAGTGATCAGTGAGAAATAAAGTGCATTTAAAATCAGTGGGTGCAAAAGATTAAAGTTTGGGTCATCTAGAAATGAAGAAAAAGCCCTTTAAACCAAAAAAATGCAGAGTATGTGACAAGAAGATGGGAGGTCAGGTGGTTGGTTTGTTTGTTTGCTCGCTCCTGTTTTCTATATTAGTTTTAGCTCAAACTTGAAGAAGACCCAGCCAAGAAAGAGCTGTGTTCTGTGTGCCTTTCTGTGCCGTGATAGTTTAATCTCTAATTGGCCCTAAGATGTTTGAGCTCTGTGTATTTCCTGGCCACCATGGCCCTTTGAGAGTGTTCATAGAGCACTGGGTGGCAGAGCAGTCTGAGCATATCTGGCCTGCCCGTTGCTGCCTTCTTGTCCAAGTGTTATTCCCTGGCGTGGGGAGAGTGACTGCTGATAGGGCCAAGAAGAAGGGAGAGGGGCCTCCACATCTTCTCAGTGCTATTGGCTGGTTTTGTTTTCTGGCATCTCTGAGACTTGAGCGTTGGAGTCAAGCCATTGAACATCCTGTTTTCACAGAATTTGTCTCTGTTCTTCCCACTATTCTCCTTTCTTCTTGCAGAGTTGCTGCAATAGCACCAAGGTAAGAATATGAAATGGCACTTTTTGGCTCATTTCTCACATGAGGATTGTTATGTTTGAGCAAGAGGTATCTGGCATTCTAAGCAGATAAAGGCAAGTTTAGCTGGGATCTCAAAAATCACCCTGCTCTTTAGAGAGCTAGGCAACGGAGGCCAACAATGGAACTCCAGATTTGCCGAGTGCTGAATTAATCTAACCTGCTTAGAATTGTGCTCTGTGGATTCCTGTGCAGCAAGTACTAAGCAATGCCTGCATACTTTTAATCCTTATACTCAATCCTGCTCTTGTTGAAGTTAAAGGAAGTTTTAGGGTGAAACTACATCAAGGCTTACGTGTATTAGGACTGACAGGAAGAGCAGACGGGCAGTAATTCTCTTCTGCCTTGAACATGTGGCCGAGCTGCAGTTTCCAGCCTTTTCTGATAAAGCTCAAAGAGGTGTTATGGTAGTTCTTTACTGCAGGGAGTCTCCCCAGGTGTAGGGGTTGTTGCCCTGCTGATCCTAGATGGAAAGTTTTGTTGCAGAAATGACCTGTGGCTCCCATGCTCAGCACTTTCTGCAAAAAAGGGAGGGGAGACAACTGGAATTTCTGTGTGCATGGTCTCAGCACACTAAGCAGCCATCTCTGGATAAAAGAGTCCAAGCAGGAAAGACAGTCAGGCTTTCTCTGTTTCAGGAAGAGGAGGGACAGAACTAGAAATTCAGGGTGTAAGAGAAGGCTGGATGGAAATGTGTAGGAATGGAGGTGAGGAAATGGATGAGTGCAGATAGTCAGAAGGGATGGATGTGGGTGATCGACAGTCCTAGCCACTTTCTCAAGAACATCCTGCCCCTATGCTGCACCTCTCCCAAGTGCTCCTGGGGCTACAGAGGTCCTTGATTTCCCTCTCCTCTTAATACTGTTCATAAAGCAGGGCTTGAGTTTGTCCCATGTATGTTGGATTTTGAAGCGCAAACCAGCCAATATATTGCAGGAAATAAGCAACTAAGCATGCTTTCCAGTGCCAGAGACCCTGGCAGCAGGTTATGGTGCTGTTCTGAGATGTCAGCCAGCCCTGGAGGAGGAGGCAGTGTGCTGTTCTGCATTTCTATCTAGACCTGGAATCCTACATATAGATTCCAAGTAAAGAGCAGCTTCCAGCAGAGGGAAAGGTGATTTGGCTTAGTGGGACTCTGTACAGGGAAGACTCAAGATAAAAACGTAACTAAATGAGCCTAAAAGTTTCCACCAGTCAACAGGGGCTCTTGTGAATTGTTATGCCAGGCTCGACACAGGAGATTATGTTTAAAGACTTTTTTGGAGAATAATCTGACTGTTTTACCTCTTTGTCACATGGAGAAACTGCTTGTAGAGATATAAACTGGGGTTGGAGATGGATGAACTAGGTGAAGGGAGTGATAATGAAAGGAATGTCTTGGGAATGAGAACTTTACCTTAAATGAGTTTATTGCAATGACTGTCTACAGTATATGAACAAATGAGAAACAAACTCTGGAGTGTGTGCTCTGTCCCCATGGGAAGAAGCCGAGAGGGAGGGCAATGCAAACCAGATGTTTGTTATTTTGTTTGATGCATCTCCTGAAAACTGCTCCAACAATATGGCTGTGGAGCAGAGTCTGGGAACGGGCACTGAACACGATGGGGAATGGCAGATATGCCTTCCTCCCCGCACAGGAAATGCAGGTTTCAGGTACAAAATGTGTTTTAAAAGCACTAGAATGAGTAACCCTGGAAAACCTTCTTGCTCCAAAACCTGCTTTTCTTTACTTCTTTTAATTTATGTTCTTCTCTTTTTGACTGAAGATAAACAAGAGCCTATGAGGACTTGTACCTCCCTTCTCCCTCTCAGATGGAAGGATCCAAGGAAAAAGTCATCCTGAATGTTGGGGGAGTCAGATATGAGACATACAGCAGCACCCTCCAGACCTTCCCAGGGACCAAGCTGTGCAGCCTAACAGAGCCCCATGCCCCAAGTATCTTCGACTATGATCCCACTACCAAAGAGTTCTTTTTTGACAGGAGCGCTGAGATCTTCAGTTACGTGTTGAACTATTACAGGACCAAACATTTCCACTGCCCCATTGATACCTGTAGGTCAGTCTTAGAAGAAGAGTTGGCTTTTTGGGAAATAAATGAGACGCAGCTAGCATCCTGCTGCTTGCTGAAGCTGAACAACAGAGAGGTGCAGCCAGAGGAGTTCAACATTTGGGATGAAAATGAACAGACTGATGATCAATGCCTCATAGTCCAGACAGAAAGAAGGGATTTCAGCTGGCAAACCAAGTGGCAGCCAAAGATTTGGTCTATGTTTGAAAAACCCTTTTCCTCTTTCAGTGCTAAGGTAATACTATCTGTGGGTATGGACACAGCCTGTGTCCTTTGGGATTACTGGAATGGGTTGATGAAAAAAACGCAAATGACTTTATAGCTTTGCTAAGCAAGCTTTGAGTCCCAGGTTAAAAAAATGAAATAAAATTCTCTTTTCTCATTAACAGACACCTTTTTCTCCTCTTGTTCCAGTTCTCTGTACAAAATGCGTGCCTCGTGCCTCTTTAAAATGTCAGGCATGCAGAACAACAAACACAAGTCAGAGTTTTCAGAGGATGTTTTCTGTGCTGCTGGTATTTCTGGAGCCAACATTTAGTGCTGAAGAGGCCCTCAGTGTGCATCTGTCCACATTGCTCCAGCTGTCAGACATTTCTCCTTACTTTCAAACTCCAATATAGGAGTTCAGATGGTCTTTTTTTTTTCACTTCAGTCTTCTCTATTATTTTTCAAATCTGGAAGGAGGAAATGCACTTCATGTGAGCAAAACAATGGTGATTTGAGAAAGACTAGTCTGGGACCATACTGTGCCTGTGGAGGGGATCCTGGGTTGTGGTGGGGCAGTGAACTTATGTGATACTTGTTTGTTGGACTAATTGCATATTTGCCCTTTCCTCCCTCTGCAGTGCTTGGCTTTTGTTTCTCTGCTGTTCATCATTGGGATTGTCATCGTATTTTGTGAGGAGACCAAGGCACAGTTTGAGTTCTTTACTGCTAACTTCACTTCTGTTGGCTACTCTGAGGTCTCCCACCACGACCATGAACCCTATTACCACCAGGCTGCCTACTTACTTCATCTGGAGCTTTTCTGTGTCCTCTGGTTTACTTTTGAATTCTCTGTACGATTTTGTTTCTGCCCAGACAAGAAATTGTTCCTCCAGAATCCCCTGAACGTGATTGACTTCCTCTCCCTCTTCCCAGTTTATATTGAGCTCTTTGTGGCTGGGCAGATTCAGAGAATGCCAAGCCTAGGGCTTTGGTTGGGCTTTTTTCGTATTGTCTATCTCCTCAAACTCCTGAAGATATCCAAGCTGATAGAAAAGCCGCTGATCCTCAGGGTTCTGGGCTACACCCTCAAGTCCGTCCTCAGAGAGATTTGCATCCTGCTGATGATTTTGGCCTTTGAGACCCTCTTCTTTGGCTCTCTCTTTTTCTATGGAGAGTTGCTGGGTAGCCATCCCTCCTACACAGGGGAGCTGCACTTTGCTGACATTCTTGTATGCTTCTGGTGGGCTTTGATCACACTCACTACAGTCGGCTATGGAGATATTATCCCTCTCACCACAGCTGGCCAAGTGACAGCAGCCTTAGCTGCGATATTTGGCATGCTAACCATTATCATCCCAATACCCATTTTTCTGGTGAAATTTAAAAGCCATTATGACATTGCTATCTTCAAACAGAAGCTGAAAAGGAGCAAGAAACATTAACACTTCAGAACTGCTGTTTCCATTTGCCTTTATTGATAGATCTTTGGCTTGGTTTGTTCCCTCTGGTGGGAGGGAAGTGCAAATACTTTTTACTGCTTTTGCTTGCTGCCTTAGCATATTTCAAACCAGTGCTGAGGCCTCTGGTTGCATTGCTTGATACAAAACTGATCAGATCAGTCAAATTCCGTGGGTCTTTCCCACATAATACTTCATTGCCATGCTTTTTTATGTGACATGGTTTCTCTCTCTCATCTAGCTGTCCAGAGATGGGCTGTGATGCTGCATTATAGCCTGAATGTGCAGCACATAACCCAGTTCCATGGCCTGGGGCCCCAGCATGTTGCTTCAGTTGCCACAAAACCCACCATGTTTGCCTGAAAGACCACAGTCTCCTTTTCCATGCTGGGAAAGATTTGCACATGGTCCTGCTCTGACAGTGAGAGGGAAGCAGGTTTGGGGCTTTTTAAACCATGTTCTGTTTCCCCATTTTACCTGAACAAGCCAGTGCATCTGATCTGCCTGCACGCGTGCACTAATGTACAGAAGGGAGCAGGCTGAGCCAAGTATATGTACTCCTGAAAGCCAGCTCAGTTTGATAACCTGGTTTTCAGGCACACAGGAGTTGCCATGGCATTCAGGTACTGACAAGGGAGGCATCTGACTGCAAAGCATTTTTGGCTCCACTGAAGTCAATGACAACCTTTCCTTGACCTCAGTGTGATCTAAATTACATCGGATGCTTCCAGCGGATCAACATGTTTAGCAGTTCTTGGTTTTAATGTAACAAGGTCACTGAGCTAAATATCTGTCTGAGTTTTGCTGTTCAAAAAGAAGAACATAACCTACAGTACTCAGTATAATTTTAATAACATTTACTTTCTTAAGGTATAGATATAAACTAGGAATATTTACCTTTTAACTGGATAGTCTTAATTGTTGCCTATGTTTAATTTTGGAATAACAAATGTTATTGATGTATGAAAAAGACTCACATCCCATTGTTTATATAGCAGGATGATGTGCTAAGATTATTTCGTTTAGTAAGTAAAAATTTCTGTATACAATAACATGTATGTAAATTTTATTAAGGCTATATTTTAATTGCAATTTTGATTAAGTTTTGTCTGTCACTGATTTTTCTGTTCACAATAATATTTTAAAACTGCTTTTTTTTTAATTGAAACAACAAGTAGCTTCCCTCTATTCCAATACAATTAAAATAATTAGATTTTGTCTAAAGATAAAGGAAAACCACTGCCAACATTTCTGGCACAAAGCACATGAGAAGCTAGAGATGCCCTGGCAGCGGGAGGAAGGTCTTGGTGTTGCCCTGCACACGCCTTTGTTGTGCCTACCCCGAGGGGCAAGCAGGGTAGAGGCAATTGTGCTGGCGCATGAGAATTTTTCTTTATTAGATCAAAGTGGTGCGAAGTTTTTTGTGGACATAAATAATCCCTTGGAAATTCATATTAATCACAGCAGTTCAATGGAGATTCACCAGTCCCGTTCTCGAGTTTTCCCCAGTCTGGGAAAGGGTCCATGATATAATTATAGGCCATTGCCCCGTTTGGATATTCAGATAGTGAGAAACAAACTGAAAAATTAACCAAACACCTTTCGCTTCCCATTTTTTCTGCACTCGACCTTACTCCTTCCCTCCTGACTCTCCCACCCGCTCCCAGCTCCAGCGTGGTGGGGGGCTCAGCTCTGCGCTGGAACTCGCTGGGTCCACCTGGAGCTGGCAGTGTCCTGTGGTGTCCAACTGGTGTCCAACGGTGTCTGGTGCAGGGTGGCGCCAGCCGCTGCTCTCAGCAGAGCCCTCGCTGCTGCCATGTGTTGAGGCTGCGCGCCTCGTCCTGGCACACACAAGAGCCCCTGGCACACACAAGAGCCCCACGTGGGGACTTGGGAAGAGGTCGTGTGCCTGGGGGAGGGCAAGCACAGGGATGAAGTGATCCCCCATGCACAGGCTCATCTCCCACCAGCTCAGGGCAGCAAACTCCACCTGTGCCATGAGTCCTGGCCTGAAAACCGTGGAGGAGAGGCTTCCCCAGCACAGGCTGCTCACCTTGACCTCGCTGCCGACCATCACTTTTGTCACAGTTGGGCCATGGACACACCATAGTTCCAGAGGGCATGGCAGGCTCTTCCTGAAAAATGGGGAGAGAATACAAGCTGTGAGAGCAGATCTTGAGAAACTCAGTAGCGTATTTCAGTACTGAGAAGGCCAGGGTTCACAACAGGGAGCAAGAGAAACTGCTGGCATTGCACATGGGGGCACTGCCCCCACCCTAACCTGCAGCTTCCCAGTCACTGGTGCTCCAGGCACTACGGGACATTCTTTGCCACGGCATTAACCACCTGGATAGGTTCAGGTGAAAGTCTCACGTACAGCAGAAGTGGACTTTGTGAGGATTGTCGTTTCAGATGGGATCCTAGCAGTTGGTGTTGTGCTTTTACTTTGAATCAGAATAAAAAGTCAAAAACTGGATATCTCTTTAGGATTGAATTGTCAGGATGCAGCGGGGGCCAGCAGCTCCTGAACGGTCAGGGAGCCAGGAATCAAGCACAAAGCCACAACTGCGGTGCAGGGTGCTTGTTGGCCAGGACCCAGCCACACGGTGCCAAGTGAGGTGAGTGGACAGGACAAGCCCGGAGAGGGTGGACAGATCCAGCCAAGGCTCCCCATCATGAGGCACATTTGTGGTGATAAGAAGTGGATCTGCAGAAGAGGATCGGGATCACATCCAGTGACAGTTACCAGGGTCACACAGCCCAGTGATCACCAGGGAGATCCACAGGGAATCAATCACTTTGAGAATACCAAATTGTCTCATCTTAGTTAGGTAAAACCACTTGATTGTAATCAAGGCAAACAACAGAAAACATCTATATGTGTGTAATGTGAACAAAATAATGGATTAATACAGATGTAATGTTCAAAATAAGAAAGATGTAATGAGGTGGGCTTAGCTCACCAAAATCCTTTCATCTTTATTGGTTAGAAAGTAAAAAAGCCACTTTTCAGAGAACCGTAGAATCATAGAATATCTCAAATCAGAAGGGACCCATAAGGGTCATCGAGTTTAACTCCATGCTCCTTATAGGACTACCTGAAACTAAATCATATGATAAGGAGCACTTCTGATTTCTTTCATGAAAATAACAGTAAAAAGAACATGTTCCTGTGAAACAGCTTAGGCTTTCCCAGCAGAAAATTCCCTTGCACATGCTGGCCAGTGCTGCTAACTTGTGCTGACCTCTGAATCAGCATGAAATATACACATCTCCCTCTCCTTTTGTGTTCCCAGTGCTCCCCAGTGTGGAAGGATGAGGAGTCGCTTGCCACTGAGAAGCTCATGAGCACAGCTGCACACAGTGTGAAAGAGATGGGGAAAAAAGGCCTGATCTTGCCAATACAGCTTTGCCAAAGCAGATGAGAGTCCCATTCTCTCTCTAGAGCACTCTTCTTTGTCTTGTGGAGCCGCTCAGCTGCAGATTTCTCAAGCGAGAGGAGCACTGCTAGGCATTGTGCTTTAGTGAGTGACAAGGGAAGAGCATTGCTGCCCACTGGGATTATCCACCGTCAGAGCAGTCTGCAGGACAATTCCCTGATGACTCCAGCACAGCTCATCAAAGAAGGTACTGAGGCTTATCCATGCTTATGACCTGCTCCTTTGACTCTGTAGCCTTTGATCAGCTTTCAGTCCCTTTTCCAGTGCTTGGATAGGAGTAGGGAGTCAGGGTCTCAGGCCACACGTGGCCTGGGAGTAGATGAGAGCAATGGCATGGGGATGGATGGTATTGGACTCCCAGACATGATTTGTAGCGCAGTGGTTTCCTTAACCAGTCACATCATCCACGTTGTGCTTAGTAGTCATTATTTTCCTAGGTTGCTACATTCACTCTCAATGCTTTTTTTCCTATCCTATGCCAAAACTCTACCCTCTTTCACTTAAAAATAAAGTATTTAACACAAATTGTCTCATAGTGGGTTAAGGACCAAGCTGGTTCTGATGCTTTATATGATAAATTAAGTTTGTGGCTGTGAGGTCTCTGCTAGGCCCTTGCACCCTTTGGCACTTCCACGTGATTGTGGTTTCCAAACTAGGTTTCTAAAAGTGTCTGTTTTGTGGCTGGCCCCCATCCCAGCCAAGCATTTTCAGACTAGCTTTGTTAACTCATCAGGAGCAGTGCAGAGAGACAGAATTACGTCTTCTGCAGCAAGACAAAATGAGCCATACTGGTTTCAGTTTTCCCGCTCAAATGAGATTTTGAGGTGTATCTGGGCAGAGTGAGGTTCTTTGCTGCCGCTGCAAGTGGGAGTCTGACCAAGATAGCCAAGTGTGCTGTGTCCCCATACCCTTTTCTTGTATTGATTTGCAGCCAGTTTCATGCTCTCATCTCTCTTTTGCCACAGAGTGGCAGTAAATGAGCAGATGCAATTTGATGTTTTGTCCTCCACGTAGCTGCAGAGCTTGTGAGGTAGGCAGGATTCAGGCCGAGGTAGAGGGCTGCTCACAGAGACTGTGTCTTTCCTGGGCCCTAAGGGTATGGAAAATTTAGGATCTGGTGCAGCATAGTCCCACAATTATTCAGCCTGTGTGTGCAGGGCATCGGCACAGTCTGTCTGTGGGCAGAGTGACTCAGCAGCAAAGGGAAATTCAGTTGAGGGTGGTGAAGTCAGAGCCTGGTGAAGCCCCAGGCTCTGACTCACAGAAAGCAAATGCATTTGACATATGCACAAAGTGAATGAAAGTTCCCAAATCTGGATCTTTCTCGGGGCTCAAGAACAAGCACTGTCAAGAGATACACTGGTTCTCAGATAGTCATACTGTTAAACTTCTGCTGGCTGAGCTGCAAGTAGTGCCCCTTTCTGTGTTTCTGTGCAACTGTAGCACTTGGACATATTTACATTTGATGTTGCCCTACTATCCAAAAAAATTTTCATTCAGATCCCCCACAGTCTGCAAAGAGGTCATGCAAAATCTTTGGAGGCTGAATGATGGGAGGGGTGTATGTGTGTGTATGTAGGCCCTGTCCACTTGCCGTGGCCAGGCAGCTTGTAACCACTGTGATGCTATCGCATCTTGAACAAACCTGTTTTCAGCCTAAAGGCTGGGTCTGGGAGAACAGCTGCTTGCAGTTATGTTAAATCCTTCCTACCCAACACTCTGAGTATCCCTCTTTCAGACCCACCTGCAGAGGAGCACTGGAGGAAAACTTGTGAGGAGTGACTCTCTCTCAGTTACCTGCTGAAGGCCACAACTGCAGCCTCCCTCCTTCCTGGCTGCCAAACCACAGCAGTCACTCTCCAGTGAGGCTGCCTTCATCACTGTTTTAAGAAGGAGGCTTGGATGATGTGGTGAGGTTGACTTTAATCTACTACTTGCTTGGGTTTCTTTGAAATAAATCTCTTATCTCACCATTCATTTGGGAGCAAAGTAGGAAGTGAATCTCCTTCCCTCACCCCAGTCTCACACAAAGTTGACCCTCTGTGCCCTCTGCTTTAGCAGGGTTAAGAATCATATCCATATCTGTTCACCTGGTTTTTGCCAGCCAGTATGGTTTCATAGTGTAGACTAGGTTGTAGTTTCAGGCTATTGTTTTTTGTCTGCTACAAAGCCGGTGACAAGAGTGCACAATTTTCTCTTTTCACATTGCTGCCTCAGAGGTGTATTTAATAATAATAATAATAATAATAATGCATGGAACTCTTTATCTTTGAAGTGCTTCCTAAAGATGAACCAATTAGGCCACACAATTTACCAGTGGGTAAACCCTTACAATTTGTCTTTGGGTTTACTAAAGAGAGCAAAGCATCAGCCCCTCATTCAGCAAAGCATTTGAGATTGTCCTTCATTTTAATTGGGTCTGGAAGTGAAGTACATGTTTAAGTGGGCTTAAGATCCCAGCTACCTGCCTGGGGCAGAAACTTCCTATTCATTCTGGACTAGGACAGATCCATGCTGGTGGATAATGAATGTGTGAGCAATACTGGGATGGTCTTTACCTCATAGCCCTGATTAATCATAGAATCATAGAATTGTTTGGCTGGAAAAGACCTTTGAGATCACTGAGTCCAACCATACCTGTCCACTACTAAACCATGTCCCTGTGCACCTCATCTACCCACCTTTTAAACACCTCCAGGGATGGGGACTCCACCACCTCCCTGGGCAGCCCCTGCAGTGCCTGAGAACCCTCTCGGTGATGAAATATTTCCTAATAGCCTATCTGAACCTCCCCTGGCACAACCTGAGGCAATTTCCTCTCATCCTATCACTCGTTTCTTGGGAGAAGAGACTAGCACTTACCTCACTACAACTTTGTTTCAGGGAGCTGCAGAGAGAGATGAGGTCTCCCCTCAGCCTCCTTTTCTCCAGGTTAAACTACCCAAGTTCCCTCATCCTCTCCTCATAAGACTTGGTCTCCAGCCCCTTCACCAGTAGATGCCTCAGGTAATGACACCATGGGTAATAACAGCAAGGACATAGTACCAGCAGCTTTAACGCAGTTTGTATCAGCTTGTCAGTGACCACAGGTAAGTATTTGAGTAACTTAAAATGATGAAGTCACATCTTCATGGTTCCTGTTCCTTCTGCTAACTGCTGTAATTGCACTTTACACTTGCAGCATAGATGCAGGGTATAAGTGTCTCTGTACTTTTTTGTGAAGGGTTTTCCTGCCTGTCTGCTCTTGAGCTTTATGAACTGGAGATGTGCAGTTTCTAAATGCAGTGAACTCAGCCACCGTGCTCTGAGAAAGACTTCCTGCGTCCTCATGTAATAGTTTTGTAGAGTGGCTGTCTCAAGATTTTTGCTTTTCCATTTCGGAGATTTCTTGGTGTGCTTTAAAGCTGTCGGTGTTGCTTATGTTGCATGAATTGAGAGAAACAGAGAACAGAAATAACATTTTCTATTTGCTACACTCTCCCTTCTTGCCCTATTCATGTCCAGACCAGCAGGATGAGACGGGAAGGGAGTGGGGAAGAGCATAGTTGCATCAGCCAAGCCTCCATTACCTTCACCAGCCGGAACAAGTATGGCCCCATCCTCTGCCTCTGCTTCTGTCAGCTGTGCCTGAGGCTTGGTTGACAACTTAAAGTCTCAGCAAGGATCAACAAACACACCACTTTATTATCCAGCATTTTTTCAGGTCCAAGGAAGAATCATTTGTGCTGCAGGTGATTTGTGAGATGATGAACCCTCTCACTGGACAGGGAATGGCAGGCAGATGTCTCCCATACTGGAGCCATGTGTTGCTCAGTCAGGATGCAATGTCCTTCCTGTCTGCAAATAAAGTGAATATCCTTCTGGGTGAGCTCACTAGGGCCTGGTTCTGGGAAGCACATGGTTATGCTCTACCAGAGAGTTTCAGGGAGAGCACATGCATGGTTTCAGGGGATACCTGTTCCACTGTATTGTGGCTGTAGCTAAAGGAGCTCATGGCCAACATATGCTGAAAAAGCATACACAGAAAATAGGGATTTTAGAGGAGAAATCCTACTCTTTGAAAATTTATCACAGTTGCTGGAAGGTGTCAGAAAAGACCTTTCTCCACAAGGATGGACACACCAGGATCTTCACATGGTTATAAATGTGTCATGGAATTCCTGTTCTAGAATTAGCCACCGCTAACTACTCCTTAGCAACCCCCAGCTCCAAGCTGCTGGTGTGCACTTGGCTGGTCCAGTGCCATAGCAGCAAGCTGGAAGGGTATAGTCATGCTGCATCCTTCTGGGAAACATGAGCTGCCTCTAAGCCTATCAGTCTAGCAGTGCTCATTTTTTTCCTCGTTGGAATCTCTTGTCTTCTGGATATCTCCTTACATCTCCATATTATCAAACTGGAAAGGACAGAATATCTAACATTCATGCTGTGCATCCCTGGTCCAAGCAGTGCCTGAAACCCAGCCCAAACCCAGCACCTTCACCCACCTCTGACTGAAACCTGATGTTGGCCTTAGATTATGGCACAGTCTCTGGGTAAAGTTCACTTGTGTCCTGACCCAAGCCCTGAAAGTGTGGCCTCTCCTCCTTGGAGCCCACCAGCGTATGCCATGTGTTTTTAGACGTGCCTGTGTGGCACAGTCTCCTGAGCCACGAGGAAATTCAGAATCAGAACTTTGCCAGGGAGATCTCTCCTGTGACTCATCTGTGTTAGGGAGGGGAGAGTTTCTTTTTTCAATTCTGCAGCTTGGCAAGGTGCATCCTCTCTGCCTCAGCAGACCAAGTTCCTGACTTGCAGTGGGGCTGCTGTGCTAATGCAGCGTGTGTGGGACCTGGGGGGATTGTGCTCTGTGTGACCGATACATGGGGAATCATCCTTTTAAAATACGCCTTTCTGTCTCCATCCCCCACTTTCCTTTTTCCTCCTTCAGTGTTGTCACGTTGGTAGTATTTTAATCAGAGGAAGCAGATACATGAAGGAAGTCAATGGCAGGGGTGAGGGGTGGGGGTGGGGGGGCAGAGAGGAAGAGGAGGAAAATCACACCACAGCCCAGTCTGCCAGTGTAAACACTTGATGATTTCCTGTTATTGTAGCTTAAAATGTACGATGACATCATTTGTGGGCCTCCCAGAATCACCCAGAAGGAGGAAAAGCCAGCATTCCCAGCCCGCCCCTAGTGTGAATCCAAGGAATTCAGACCCTATAAGGCAGTGAAGCTCTGCAAGCAGCAAAGATCGAGTTTCAAAAGTTTTCTTGTTCTTGGCAACACTGAGATTTCACAAACAGGAAAAACTGCTTTTACTTTTCCTAAAGGGGAACCATTTATGCCTCAGGAAATATTGATACCTTGAACCACGGTTACTTTAAAAGCAGAGGTGAACTATAAGAAATGCTCTTAGCTGAGGACAAGCACAGGGGTGCCCCTCACCAATATCATGTTCCTTCATCGTTCCCAGACACCCATATTTTTATAGCACCCACTTGTATTCCAAATGACTCTACAAATAAGTAGTTAAGTCAAAAGCTGCAGATTATATAAAACAGTCCAATATGGAATCCATTTGATAATTTTGAAATGTGAAGCTAGACCTCAATATAGCAGAAGCTGCCAGTCAAATATTCTTCCTCCTTTCCTAAGTATTAAATTAAGAGAGACATTTACTGGAAAGTGAAGAGCCAAGCTCTTCTGAGCCTGAAGACACAAGCTATCCTGGAATTTGACCCAACATATCAGATTTGTGTTTCACTTATGGTTAATCCTGCATTGCAGCACTCAGTCTGCACCACTGTAAGGAAGAACAGAGCCAGGTTTACAGACAAGGGCTTTCATAACTTTTCTGAGAGGAATAATAATTCGGCTTATTCTGCACCACACCCTTCAGCTACAATCTCTGCAGGCAGCCTTTTGGATAGATCACAGTGGGATGTCTGCAAATTTGTTTTTTCCTTAAGCAAGGTAACGAACTTCATAAACACAGTGCAGTATCTGTAATCACTTGGAGTTATACTCTCCCTCACATGGCTGCCAGCTGCTGCAAAAGCAGCACTAATTATAGTGTAAGTTTTTGTCCTTGGAACACGAGAAATTAGTGTTTTCATGTTATACGTAAGGAAACTCAGGCACTGAGGTTAAACAAAGCACTACCTCAAAACACTACCTCACAGAACAGAATATATTTCTTTAATGCGGGCTTAAATGAAGCCTATATCTCCAAATAGTTTCAGAAAATGAGATTTGTCTTAACATAAAGCAGACTTGAAAAATCTGAAGAAAGTGAGCCTAGAGAAGAACGATACAAGCAAGTCTAGTAAATAAAGCACATTTAGGACTGAACATTAAAAGAAACAGAATGGTCTTGCAGTTTACTGGATAAAAAAATAACAACGATGTATCAGTTTTACTGGGACTTAGAGGAATACAAAAGGGGGTTGTTCCTAATAAGCTGGTTTTGGATAAGAGAACCAAGCCATTCAATTCTTCACCATGCTGAGCTCTTTTCAAAGCTATGTATACAAGATGACTATCACCCATTAAGTAGTTTGCTCTTCGTTCCAGTGCTGCAAGGTGCAGCACTGGGAACTGAAGGGAACTTCAATTCATGCATAACTGTGTCAGTAGCCTGCATCCAAGGGTATCAAGGGCCGGGCTCTGATGACAGCACCAAGAACCTGCGTATCTGTGCCCAGCTCTGCTGTGAGCAAGGCCCCAAGAGAGCACATCATGCTCTGTGATTGCTGTGGTGTGTCCAGGCCTTGAATTAACTTCTCTTATTCTGTATCCTATTGGAGTGCTGAGGTTGTCCAGTGGTCTTGGCAATGAAGGCAAAGAGAAGACGTCCTTCTTTTAATCCTGAATTCGCCAGACCTAGTATGCAGTTACTCTGTCTCTGGGATTTTGCTCGGTCGCATGAAAATATGTCTGGGCTGACTACCCAGTGATGGATGGATGACTCCATTTCAGGGGTGGAGTGTGGTTGCAGAGGTTTGTGCGGTGTGAGTGTTTATCACAGATGCTGTCTTGCGTGTTTTTAGGATATTGATCCTTGTTTGTGCAGGAGAAGGTTTGGGTCATGTGTTGAGTCTCTTTCATATTGTTCCCACAGCACAGGAATGACTTGCCTACACAGGACTCCTGTTTGCTTTATGCTTACATGCTGCAGGCTGCTCCAGTTCTCTGCAGGGCAGGTTAGTGTCCGTGATTTTTTACAGAGCTAGCCTTTGGTTCTAAATATTTCCCATTTCAGCTTTATGGGCTGTATGTTAGGCTCCTGGGTAAGACACAGATGAAAATGGCACAGGACTATGATGTAGTATGTTTGGGATTTATGAGGATACTTAATCCTTTATGACAAATATTAGGTGATGTAGAGAAAAGATTAGTAAAGATGACAAAGTAGAAATGATAGCAGTTTAGGTTAGGATGACATGTTTTGGAGAGCAGCAAAGTGTGCTTGATTCCCACTGATTTTACCAGATTATCTCTGCTTACAGCCAGGGTGAATCATTGTGGAAAATTTGACTCCATTTGTTGTAGGAAGGTAGGAAAAAACAAAGTGGAGGAAAATCTGGAAGAGCAGTCTGTCATCAGAGCAGTAAATTCAGGTTTAAGACTCGGGGAATCAGACCAGAAACACAGTGGCCTGTTGACACAAGGAGCCAGTCCAGAGGTGGCTCTTTCTTCTGGATCAAATTTATAAAAAAAACATTGCTGAACTTGTTTGTCCCAGGAACATGGGTCAAACATCACCTGCCCATGCCCCTAGAGACTTGTGCCAGATCCAATCTCATCTCTGCTGAAGTGTGCTGGCATTAAAACACAAAGTCAGCAAAACTCAAAATGACTTAGCTAATCAGACAAAATGTCCTTGCCTGCTCCAGATGAAAAGTGTGCTGTCAGCGTGTGGAGCCAGTATTCATGTTCACAGAAACACAGCATGTGTGAAAGGAAATATTCTAAAAAGAAAGAAATACCTTATTTGTGTTTTGTTGATTTGCTTCCTCTAAATACCGTAAAATGGAAACTGCAAGAAAGCACAGCTGGAGGGAAGCGGACACACTGCGCACACGAGATTTGGCAAACTGGGAAGAACTGGACAGTAGTTAACGCACCTTTTTTTCTCAAAGAATTAAGGCTCCTGGTGAAAGACATAACCCCACTGTGGCAGATGTGACAACTGAGACATGGAAAGGACAGATGGCTGCTTCAGGTTGGGGCAGGGTGTGGAACAATACCCAGCATAATGCTTAACACCTGAAATATGCTACCCAGAAACAGTGATGGTTTCCTAAGCTTTGCAGTTCATTGGTGTCTTTGTGTTTTGGCCTGCTGTGGATGGGCAGGGACTCAGTGCGGCAGGGTGTGGCTGTAGGACTGGTAGAGTAGGCCAGTCCATGTAGGTCTGGGGCCAGCAAAAGGGATGTTTGCTATGTTTTAATGTTAACAAGTCAGAATGTGTGATGTACCATGTGGCGTAGGAAGGTAGCCTCCAACAGGTAGCATTTCAATTAATGCAAAGTCATCTGCATTTTTGTGGAAAGGAGGAAAAAGCCTGAGGAAAAAGGAGTTTTCTGTGGTCATTTGTGGTGGATGAGGCAGCTTCCTAACTTCATTTGGTTTGAGGTAGGTGTAAGCCTGCACGTGTCTGCAAGTCAGTGCTTTTGGCCGCGTCCATAGGAGAAATGGGCAGGTCATCCAAGGCCAAGGAATGTCTTGGGAGATCAGCTGCTTGGCAACCCGGAACAGTAGGTGGGCACTGGGTTTTGTCATGTTTTGTACGTATCTAAGGAACGGGATCTTATGGCCAGGCAGGAATAAAAGGTCCTAAAGGTCAGGCTCGAGGCCTCCACACAAGGAGCAGAGTTTGTACATGGTAAGCCTTGCATCATTTTGACATCTCCTGGTCCTGTTGCACAATACTGACACCAGCCATCCAGGCTCAGGTGTACTCGGCCTCGGCTGTGTGGTTAAAATTATACCACGTTGCCATCTCTATTCTGAAATACAAGATAATCAGCACTTCTTGTCCAGCCCCCAGCAATCAATATCTGCTTTCTTCTGGTTGTTTTGTGTCTTTTATTCGTCCAGAGAAACGGGGCTTTATATTCCCTGTTTATTTACCAATAGCAGCAGTGCTGGAGCAAAGGGAGTGGATCAGCTTCTTGCATCCAGCTTGGGCAAAGATCTGGAGCATGAAACCTCCTCTTGTGATTACTGCAAGTCCTTAGCAGTGT
Source organism: Neomorphus geoffroyi (assembly GCA_033558235.1). NCBI lineage: Eukaryota > Metazoa > Chordata > Aves > Cuculiformes > Neomorphidae > Neomorphus > Neomorphus geoffroyi. The sequence goes on along the minus strand of JAUMJM010000045.1, from coordinate 23,075,990 downwards.
TTCTAACAGTACTTTTAATACCTTCCACTATAAGATCCCCACATATGCAGAGGATTCCCTAGGGATCAGTGGTTCGACTAATAAGATATAAACCATATCTGAATAAAGCAAATTCCCTTTCAAACCCCCAGAACACTCATAATAACAAATGAATCCTGGGAAGCTGAGTAATGCCATAATAATTTTTTCACCTTCGGCCCTAAGAGTGCAATGCACCTGTTAATTAAGACTGTCAGCATCCCAGTAATTAAGTGTTAATTGGGGAAACTGAGGCAAGATAGAACGACTCACAGTAATTCCTTTTGAGAGTAATGAGACACTTTTTTAAAGCAATCAATTTTCTCAGACAGAAGGCATCAGCCCAGGGTGGGTTAATGAGATAAGGAGTGGTGTGGTGAAGTACTTCACCGTTTCTGCATATTGCAGTGGGGCATTACAGGGTCTGGATTTTGTTTCAATAAATCTCCCGTTACCTACACAGGCAGTATCTGCCTCTGTGTTGGTTATTGCGGGAGTGGCTCCTGTTGTATAGTTGTGTTGCTTGAATGAAATATTTACTGGATTGACATTGTCTGAAATCTTTTATATAGTGACATTGTAAATATCAACATGATGGACACTGATAAGAACGAGTTTTCTTCTATGCTCTGCTATTCTGTCCTACCTTACACTATCCTGTTCCTGCATTTCTTCTGCTTCTGAAAGCATTCAGCTCCTACAAATATGTCAGGTAATAGGAGTAACAGAATACAGGAAAAAATCTTCTCATTATGCTTCCCTTTTCTCTCCTTGAACTGAAAATATTCAAATCCACCTTTCTTTATAACCTTCCTGCATCCTCAGAGCTTTCCGCCAGATGCAGATCCTATGCAGAACTGGCTCTGTTGCCTCTGTGCCAAGCAGCGTATGCAGGTATGATGTTCTGCAGCCCACCAGTGGGCCACAGAACAGAGACCCAATAATGCTGGATGACACTTTAAGGCTCCTCATAAACCTTTTTTCTCTGCTCCATGACTCTGCCTGGTGAAACAAGAGAGCTACTTCCTACAGGCACAGAGTAGAAGGAAGGTTATTTTCTGCAATAGTAGCTCTTCCATGCAACAGAGAAGGTAAATTTATGTCTTCTCCGGGAACACCAGCAGCTGTGGGGCAACCCTCTGTGCATCCACTTGTACTGTCAGTGGTTCCCAATGCAGAAGAACTCACGGTGAACACAACCATGTGGGTGAATGCCAGTAAACAAAGAAAAATCAAATGGGCTGTGGTTTCTGTTCTCCTTACTATTAAATTTTTCTAACTACAGCCAAGTAAAAAGGAAAAAAATGTTTTTCACATCGTTCATCTATGCAATTTTATCTTTGCGAGTGTAAAGCCCCTGAGGAAACCAGGCAGGACGGATGTGACCTGAAGGGAACCCTAGCATTACAGCTGCGTTAGGGTTTTGCTGTGGCCAAAGGCAAATAAAGCCAGGAAAGTTTCTTAGTTCTTCATGTATAAACTCAAGAAGATTTAAATCTGTCACAGTGCAGGAGGATCACTCCAACAAGTGACTTCTCCTGCACAGAATAACATTCTGGGGTGATTTTAGTCTGCTCCATGTTTTAGCCCAGAAAAAGCTGCAATGCTTCCTTCGAAAACAGTGCCATGGGTCAGGGTTTGGTGTTCACCTGGAAAAAACTGCCACTGGAGCAGGAGCCAAGAGCCATGTCTTCAGTATATAATGTTCTTGCATTGGAATAAAAATGGCTGGCAACACCCTGTATATTTTTAAAGTTTCCAAAAATAGATCTAAGTCTCAGGCAAAATCAATGGAGCTGAGACTTAGATGGAAAGAACTAGTAAAGGTCGTTTGTCTGAAACGGTTAGTGCTGAGATCATCTTCCGCATTATATGCTGCTACCTGGAAACACCGGCCAGCTTTCTTTTTCTTCTTTATGGCTGTCTGAGCCCTGTGTTCCCGTGCACCGATCCACTTGACCAGGTCTCAGTGCAGTAGGGAGAATCGACTAAATGTAACCGGTGAGACGGTGAGCTCCCTCCCTGCTTTGCTTCTGCTCTGCAGGAGCCGGAATGCCTGGAGCACCAAGTCAGTCTTGGAGGCTTGGGGAAGCAGAGGGAAGTCAGATTACAAGGAACTACTCTGTGTGTGAGGGAGAGAAGTTTTTTGAATCACAATGAGAGGTGAGAGAGAAGGTCAGGGAGAGAAGAATGGGAACGGGATAACTGGAGAATGAAACCTGTCTGAAGTACTTGAGCTATAAAACCACAAAAGACTTAAAAAATAAACACTTTGCCCTGCCAATTTATAAAAATATCCAGGAAACAATTATTAAAAATTTATATATGTAGAAACATTTATTTATAAATAACAAACATATAGAATTTGCGCTGATCCCTGAATCTTAAGATGACAACTTTGTTTGCCACCTCTAAGACAGTCAATACTTTTATATTACTTTTATATTACTTTTATAGCTGGACTAATAAAAAGGGATACAAAATCATACAGTCACTCACTGGTACAGCTCACAGGACCAAGGAGAGCTATCTTCTAGTCTCTGTCCCTGATCTACAGGACTACATTAACATCCTGATTTTTCTTGGTCTGAGGTTTGTGGATTTTCAGTGCCTCAGCTACTTATACTTTGCTCATAGAGAGGCAAATTGGTTAGGTATTTTTGTTAGAAAAAGAAAGCTGTGTTGATGGCAGTCTCAGGGCTTCCAAAGAAACAAGGTTTGTTATTGCTGTCCCATTAGAGCTCTCATTTTTCTGTTCACTGCTCTCTACCCCCTTAAAACAGGCTCTTCCTTTCCTCTTCCACCCATTTGTTTCCTTCTTTGCTTTCTACAGCAACACAGAATGACTTACTGGTCAGAGATTCTCCTTGAAATGTTTTTTGAAAATACTTTCCTGGGTGCTGGTTAACAAGGTTTAGGAGAACACCAGAATCCAGAAGTTTATTTGACTGGAAAAAATAGAGGGATAGGAATGCATAGCTTATATTGGCTCTTCTTTCATAATGTATTTTTAGATCAGACATCATTCTCTAGGCAGAATCCATTGGTTGATGCCCCAAACCTGTCAGGGTTTGAAAGGCATTTTGGCAGTACTTGTAATACCAAGCTTCATCTTTTGGTCAGTCCTGAAGTGGCTGGGCAGATGCTAATCATAGGTCCCTTCCAACTGAAGGGTTCTATTATTCTCCTCTCCCTCTCCCTCTCCCTCTCCCTCTCCCTCTCCCTCTCCCTCTCCCTCTCCCTCTCCCTCTCCCTCTCCCTCTCCTCTCCTCTTTCTCAAGCAGGCAAGCTGTACAGCTCTGGAGGACGGGAATCCTGTTGTGAAGTCTGAAGCCTGCAAATACAGCAGCCCAAGAAAGTGTTCTGAATGATATTTACATGTTGAAGCCTTCAGAAAAAACCCAGTGTAAGTAAATGCATTCTCAACAGACTCCTACCCAGTGGTCACCTATATCAGAGCCAGCTGGAGCCCAGTACACAGCCCCAGAGGTGGGACTGGGCACTCGCATTCTCTGGCAGGCATGAAAGGAAACGCCTGGTGGCCTTCACCACAATCTCCAATTTCCTGGTCTCTGAGTCAGAAAGGCTGTGGCCCTACACGGCCATCACAGAAGTACCACCATCTTGGCTCCACACCAGCCATCCGAGAAGGAGGCAGAGCAGGAGGGAGTGAGAGAGTGAGGAGAAAACTCACAAGAGAGCCTCTTTCTCTGGGGCACCGACACTGTGAAGATATTCCCTGATGGCTTCAAGTTGACTCCCCTTCTGCAGCAAAGTCTGCTGGCCTGAGCCCTATTGAACAAAAGATATGCTAATTTTATGTGTAAAAAGCCTTGGATTGTCCTGTTAAGAAAGTAAGATGAATGACGAGCTGAGTGACAGGTTTTGTTAGATTTTGGAGATTGTTTTTTCTGCCATGGTTTGTTTACAGCAAGGCTTTGCTAGTCTAGGTAGCTCTGGTGGGTGTCTGCGGGGTTTGTGGGTGCTCTCAGGGGGTAAAGTGCAGTGGGCAATGTAGTGTACCTCTAGCTCCCTGGTTGCAGTATGGTTTTAGTTGACCATGACTACTGTAAAAGCTTAATGGCCTCTGAGAAATACATATGAATAAGCATGTTTTCTTTTGGATCCACAGCACACCAGAAAACCCATCAGAACAAATACCACTGGAGCTACATTTTAGATTGGGTATCTTTTCTAAAATGGAAAGCCCTAACTTGATTCCTCCTGTCACCCACAGGAATAATTTCTCTTCACTAGTTTGGAATGGAGGTGACCAGTGGGACCTATCCCCTTCCTTTGCTCTGAGGCGAAGGCGTCAGCCCCTGGGCTCCCGTTGTTGCCATTCGGCATAGATTACAGAGCGTTTCTGCATGAGCACCTTTCCCCCGCACTGCTGTAATGCGTTCTCATTCATGGTTTGTGGGCTGTTTGACACACAGGTTGTGCCCTACGGTGCCCAGGGCCGATGCCCAGCACACTCTGAGAGGGAATGCAGTGGCTTTGGATCCCAGTGTTTCACTCGCCTGGGTCTGTGTTTCCATCACAGCTCCCGTCGTGAACTCCGTGAAGAAAACGCCACGCCCCTGGGGCTAAACTGGCTTTATCACCTGGAGTTTTACCATCTCTGCTAAAAAGGACGATTAAAGCCTCCAAACAGTCCCTTACGCCGCAAAGTCGGAGCAGAAGTCCCGCCAGAGGCAGAGCCGGGCTCTGCCCATCACGTGCGGTGTTGGCACGGTAGCGGGGTGAGCGCGGGCCGAGGGCGGCGCCGAGCCGGGTCCCAGCGCAGCCTCCAGGAGCGCTGCCGCCACAGCGCCCGACGCGGGAGCTGAGCGGGACGGGCGGCCCTGGCGGAGCTCCCCAGGTCAGCGCTGCGCGTGAACCGCGCTGGGGACAGCGCTGACAGCTGATGCGCCGGCTCCGCGCTCGGTACTTCGGGGCTGCCCCGCGGTCCCGGCAGCGCGGGAAAGTTGGCCCCGCCCCGGGGGCGGGGCGTCCGGGGCCGGAGTGTGCGGGGTCGCGGTTTTGGGCGGGCGGGGCCGGGCGGTGGTGGGGGCGGGGCCGGGCGGTGGTGGGGGCGGGACCGGGCGGTGGTGGGGGCGGGACCGGGCGGTGGTGGGGGCGGGGCCGGGGCCGGCTGTGCCAGGGGCGGTACAGGGCGGGGCCGAGGCCGGGGCGGGCTGTGCCAGGGGCGGTACCGGGCGGTGCCGGGGCCGAGGCGGGCTGTGCCAGGGGCGGTACCGGGCGGTGCCGGGGCGGTGCGAGCGAGCGGCGGGGCGCGGCGCAGAGTCCCGTTAGAAGCAGCGCGGAGCCCGCGAAGTGCCAGCGGCGCAGAGGAGCGAGCCTAGCCCAGCCCAGCCGCCGAGATGCCGAAAACGGTGGGTGCAGCCGCAGCTGGGGCTCGGCGGCCGTCGCGGGGCTCGGCAGGGACGCGCCCGGTCCCGGCGATGGGAGCGGGGCCCGGGGCTCTTCCTGCCCGGCTCCGGCCGCCGCGGGGTGCGCCTCCCGCCGCCATCGGGCGCTGCGCTGCCTGCCCGGGGTCGCCGTTCTCAGGGAACGCCCGGCTCCGCGCGAGGCGGCGCGGCGGGACCGGCCCAGGCCGCGGGCACCGCCCCGAGGTGCCGCGGGGAGCCCGGCCGGCGCGGAGCGCTCCCGGGGTTCCGCGGGGCGGGTGCGGCCGCCCCCCGCGCGCCCCTCTCGGCGCCAGTGACTCAGGAGCCGCGTGGGGTTTTTCCATGCGGTCCCGTCCCGTCACCGGTCCGGCGGGAAGGAGCGGGCGGGAAGGCTCTGGATGTTTCCTGGCCGGGAGGGATCCGAACCGGCCCGAGAACACCCGGTGCCCAAGCGAAGAGCTGTGGTTTATGTAAAGGACAGAAAACCCCCAAACAAACCCAGCCCTGCGTGAGCACAAATGGAAATGGAATCCACCCTGATTGTTTTTTTTTTAATGGATAGTTTAATTTTCTTACTTTAAAATAGATACTAAGTGTTTGTGACCGAATTCTGCTTCTCCTGCTGTCCTCAATGCCAGCTCTCCGAGACAATAACTGGATTATTTTTCAACATCAACAGCTTAAAGGGCGTAAAACTTCAGCCACTTAAAGGTTAAGACAGTAATTTTTGAAGCTTTGGAAAGGTCTTTCTTCAAGCATCTGTAATGATTAGTGAGGATTTACTTCCACCCCCAAAAATATAGGCAACAAGTTCAGCAGGATTAATGGAAGCAGCTCTGGTTAGGGCACTTCTGTGTAAAATGCGGTTGAGAGCTTTCCGCCAGAGTTTACAGTGCCATGCGAATCGGCCAAGGAATCCTGAGCAAGTTGCAGACGCTGGAGAGGCCAGGATCCCACGAACGGGCTGAACTCAGGCAAGGGGGCCTGGTGCTGGCTCAGTGGTGCCAGTCACAGCCTCTGGATCTGCGGTCACACCCTGGGCTGGGTTCTCTTTCTCAGTCTTTCTGGTTCTGACAGAGCAGTTCTGCTTTTGGAAACTGGGACAGATGAAGAAAAGCAAGTGCTTTGCAGTGAGGCTGTGTTGCACACCGCAGGTTCCGCAGCGTGGCTCAGATGTTTGTGCCTGTGGGGTGGAGAGCTGTAGGCTCCACTGTCACGGCCCCCGGTTTCCTGCCCCATCAGCCCAAGCTGCAAACCCAGCTAAAAGTATTTTACAGATCTATTTCTTGAGCTGTGGTTTGCAGGAACAGGATATGCTGGTGTAACTGTAATCAGTTCTTCATGTGAAAGCAACATGACTACTGGTGTGCCAGCTTAAGATTTGTTAATAGCTACTTAGTTAACAAAACAGTGGAATGCCAGTAACTTTCCTCAGTCGGGTCAGATGTAGGTGAAACTCAGCAGTTAGATGTAGCTGTATATGGGCTTCATCGCAAAAATAAATCCATTGTAAGGAAGACAGATGGAGGAAATGTTCCAGGGAACAGTTCTGGCTGGGCAGGAAAAACATTTGTGTCTGAAGTGTTTGGTAGCTCTTATCACTCATCTCACTGGGCTGATGGAACATGCTGCTGCGTGGCTTGAACAGCAGAACCTGTTGAATTCAGAACAGCTTGAACAGCAGCCACCTGTTGCTGGTGGTTAAGGTAGGCTAAAAGTTAACACGGCTAGCTAGAGATTGCTGGTTTGTTATGTGAGGCTTACTACGCGCAGCGCTGTGCTTTGGTGCACGGTTGATAGGGATCCAGGATTAACTCTGGTAACCTTCGAACCGTGGCATGTGGTTTGCCCTTGTGAAGTGCAGTGTCTGCATGACTGGGGCTTCGGCTGCTGGAGGCCTGGCAGACTCTGTGGAAGGTCCATTGTGGATTGGCCTGTTGATCCAGCCATGCTTTCTGCAGGAAGGCTTTGCTGCTCCATCTAGAGTGATCTGATAGTTAAGCAACCAACTCTGGTTTATAATGATTTTGATCTGTGAAGTTTGCAAGATGTAAACAGTTAAAGCACACGCCAAAGAGGGCATGTAATACCCCCCTGATTTGTATCGCAGAGGTGTGGAAGTCATTGAGTGCTAAAATGCCTCTTGTGAGCCATTCTTAAGCTGCAAGAAGTCTGGCTGTGAGTAGGCTCTGATCTCATCCCTATCGACTGGTGCTCTGGTCTCTCTGAGTCATTTTGGGCTGGGCAAAGTTGGAAGTCATGCTTCATTCCAAATCCTGGTAGCGATGAATGAGCTGTCAAATTAATGGCTAGTCCAAGCCTCACCGTTAATCATTTTAACTTTAGAATTACAGAAACTGTCATAGTTGGAGGAGTGAGAGGGAAAGCAACCTTTTTTGTACCAGTCATGCTCATCTAACTTTATTATTAGAAAAAGCAATGTTTCTATGTCAGGATTCATTAACTGTTTTGCCTGTGAATGCACTTACTTTGTGGCTGTATGAATGGATAGGCCACTGACAACTTGAAATGTAAATATCCATTGTGGATGAGGGGTGCGTTCCACTGTCCCTGGGACTTGAACTGTTCTGGTTTTTAGGTAACATAGTTGTTCCTTGTACAGAAATGGGTTTAATCAGAACTAATATCTTGTGTACAGAAAGCTTCAAACCAACGTATGTTGAAGTTTGGACTCCTTTTATCATGTTAGCAGAACTAAGTGTTTCTCTCTGTTCGAAATGTTAAGTCTCCAGGTTTCTAGGGCAGAGTGTTGCTGCAGAGAAAATCAACTTGGACCAGCGTGAAGCCTTTGAGACAAAAGAAGAGCGAAATTCCTAGGTCTCAGATCTCTAATGCTATTTGGGATTTTTTTTTTTTAAGTCTTTTCTGCTGTTGCCTTTTCCTGTAATACTTTCTAAACCTCAGTGTAGCAATGGCCATTAGAGCCTTCAGGGACCCTATCTGTGGCTTAAATTGATGGTTCCAATTCCCAGTTGGACTCCAAAGCTCTGGGAAGCTTATCTCCCTTTGCTCTTTGGAACCACATAGATCTGGTTGGAAAGAGATGACTGAGAGCCTGGGGTAGGTATCAGAGAATCCTCTGGGTAATCAATTCCTTGATGTGTAGCTACTTGCTACCAAAGCTGCAGGAAGATGCCCGATATAAGCAGAGTGGTGCACTTGTTTGGGTGTTGGTGGTTTTTTTCCTTGTGGAATTTGCTAGAGGTTTTGAAAACTGGGAGAAGGGTGGACAGTGATAGAAACCATGGCTTGTAATGGATGGACACTTTTCCTTTGATGCCCTGGGTTTGAAGCCTGTTGTGCTGCGAAGGAGCATGAGAAGCATTACAAATGCCTTTCTTATCCAGGGACCACCCCTTTGGTTCCGTCTCCTCTCCTTCATTCAGCATACCTTGGGAAGCTTGGCAGTGCTGAGCAGAGTCAGACAGGCTTTGGTGTGGCATTGATGGTAGGTTGTTAGGCAGACCTCCTTCATCAGACCCTTCTAGCTCTGTCAGATAGATGGAGTGGCTGTAAAACAGAATGTTTGAGAGCACCCCAGGATCTGGCTTTAGACCGAAGCCTGTGTCCCCACCGCTGGTGACTTTGTACTGCAGAAGGAACAACAGCCAGAATGTGTGGAGTGTACCATGGAACTGGGTCAACTTCTGGGCTGGTCTACAGAGGATTATCTGTAGCTGTGTACCTGCCATGGGGTGTTAAACAAGGAAAAGCCTTTCCACCCTAGCTGGTATCGTCCTCATCAGCTCAGTTCCCAGATTCTGCGGGAATTTACCTCCTGTACAGAGGAAGCAGTTAAGTCTGAGAGTGAGCAAAATCTTCTGTCTGGTACTCCTGGGCCTTCTCTGGAAAAGTTAAACAGGGAGTTTAGAGAACACCCCTGAGATAAACTTAGCATTAACTTTGTTTTTACATCCTGGTAAAATCTCTCCTCCCCTTCCCGTGGCAAGCCTTGCCCCACACTGGTAGTGCTGTGCAGAAAACATCAGCTAGAGGGGCTCAAGGCTGTGTCAAGCCGGAGCTCTTTAGAGTGCTTGGACTGAGATGGTAGTCCTGGTCCAGTCCTTCGACATTTAACATGATGGTGTGAGTCTGAAGAGTGCTGGTCACACTGGAGGTTCTAGAAGAGTTAGCTGAGTCCTTAATTTCTGACCTCTTGATTTGTTGCTTGAGGCAGATGAGGAAGAAGCAGGTTGATGCCGTGCATGTAACAAAAGGAGCCCAAGGAAAACTTTAGATCTGCTCCTGCAGGGATCCCATGGAAGCAGAGTACCCACTATCCGGGGGCTGGATGTCTCTCGCTCCTTCCCCTGAAAGTCCCTGAAAATCACAGACAGTTCCTTTGCTGGACCTGCATGGGGCTGAAGCACTTCCATTGGGTGACTCTGCCTCATCTGATTAATTGTCACTGAAGGTTAATTACAGTTCTTGCTTTTCTCTCGAGGACAGTATATAAGATGTCTTAATATGGACTCCTTCTGTAGCAGGAAATGGCATCACTGCCTCTAGAGGAAACTTGTTTCAGTTGTTTTATGTGTGTTGCCTAGTCCGGAGTGAAATCCTCCTGCCTGGGCTTGCCAAGGACCCTGGGCAGCTACAGGGAAGGCTGCTGATGAACCAAAGCTGAGCGGTTCCAGTGCCTCCTGCCTTTTCCCGGAGCAGCTGAGTGTGTGGGAACTGGGCTGCTGCCCTGCCTGCCCATGCTGATCCACTGACACTTTCCAGAGAACTCCTCGGGTGGAGGTAGCCTTGGACCTGCTCCAGCTGCTAAAGGAAGCTGACTGAAAGCTTCCTCCAGCTATGTCATCTCCTGAACCCTTTCCTGGCTTGGGACATGGCTCAAACAACCTTATTTGGTGGACTTTTTTCTTTTCCTTTTCCTTCCTTTTTGTGCGGCAAGGGGGCCTTCCTGAATTTTCACAGTGGAGCTCCTCTCTGTGCTCGGTTCCTGAGGACTGCAGGGGGGCCTACTTGAAAAAACATTTCAAGACCTCAATCCTGAATCTGCAAGTCTGTGTCCCCCTTGTTTGTCTCTCTGCTGTATGATTGTAGGACAAATCAGCATCACCCTTCGAGGAGTGTCTGCTGTTGCAAACATCGGAAAAGAGGAAATCCCTTTCTGCCTAGGAATAATCCAGGCCAATTAACGGATGTAAATGAAGAGCACTTGTAAGCAGCCAGTTCATGGCTTGCTTTTCCCTGGGGCTGTTTGGGAACAGCACAATTTGTATAGAGCAGCCAATAACACTGCATCAGAGGAGTCTGGGTTTATCCCATCTGAAACTTCTAAAACAGACTGGAGTCTCTGGATTCATGGAAGGCTACTCTTTTGGGCAGACTTTCTTAACACTTCCATGGCTGTTACTAGGTGGGAGCATTCCAGTGTTTTGGAAGCTGTGGGCGTACAGCCCAAGCCTTGGACTCCAGTACCTGTTGCTAACTCTTATTGTAATGTGTACAGGTTGTGCAGCAAATGCTTGGCAGGGGCGTAGGCAGGGACAGTCACTGGCAGACTTGGTGTCTGTAAACCCTTGAAGATCGACTGCAACTTTTGGGAGATGTGAAGCCTGAACCTGCAGCAGTTTGGGCCTTGCACCAACGGAGACAGTTGTGACTGCAGCAGCTGTGGTGCGTGGGTAGTGATGCAGAGCCGCTTCCTTCTGGTGCAGCCCAGAGAGGATCTCTCTCTCCCCTTATATGAATGCGGGATCCTCCAGGGACTGTGTGTGTCAGTCAAATTCCTTTGTGTTGCAGCTTGTTGAACTTGTACTAAATGTGGAGAACACAGTCTGTAAAGAGGTTTTTAATGATATGATTCCTGAAAAATGCTTTTTCCTAGTTGTTCTGCTGTCTCTGAAGCTGTAATTGTTCTGAGAAACATATTACAAAATACAGACCTTGAATGAAGAAATGATGTTTGGTTCTCATCCCATTCCCAGGCTAAAAAATGGAGTGTTTGTCCATGCTAGGTTTCTTTCCTTTTGTCCATTGCCAGTTGACAGCAGCTACAGACAGAGGTGCAGGGGTGCCCTTAGAGAAGGAATGGATGAAAAAGCTCTGGATCTTATCTGCTCCTCAGAGAAATGTATGGATAGGCAAGAATGGGATGATGGGCTAGGAAGGGGAAGAGACAGACTTTCTCTGCCAGCAGATATCCTGTGCAGAGAAACACCGAGTCTCATAAGAGATCAGGACAAGGATACCTGAAGCAGTGAATGAACGGCAAGGCACGTGAAGTTTGGACTCAGGTGTACTCTCTTGCAGGTTTCTAGCTCTATTGGTCAACTTCTGTGTTTGGTAGAAGGCTACTTGGGAGAGCAGACTTCCCTGTACTGGAGTGGGAATGCTGTAAAACTTGAGGGGTTTCTTTTGTGAGGGTGAGTGGGTTAACTTGCTGTCAGAATCATGCAGGCTGTGCATTGGAGAACTGCTGTTCTACAATCGTATGCTTTCCCATGTTCTCCAAGCATTTTCTTTTTAAAGCAAAAACTGATGACTTCCTGCAGCCTTGAGCCATTCTTGTCTGTCTGTATGTCTGATTTTTCTCTTCTCCTTAGTAAGCGCTTATGAATCAAACTTGTTCATCTCTGACTGTATGTCAAGAATGCAAAATTGCCTGGAAAGCAGGATGGGTTGAAAGAAACTTGCTTGTATTGTAGCTTATGGTGCAGTTGAGACCACAGGATACTTGGTGTCCCAGCAGTAACAATGTGCAGAATGGTGACGGTTTGGTGGTTTGAGGTGGGATGTGTGTTGTCCTTTAGGGATGGTACCAGATTGTGTTACTTATTACATTAATACATTCCACTAAGCTTTGCTTGACAGTGTTTATGAATGGAGATGCTGCCCAATATGTGTAAGATGAGTGGCACTTTTCCACTTTACTGTTTGTAACTGCTATATGTTACACACCAGGTGTTAAGATAACTCTGCCCTGTGAGACTTACAAGATCAAAAGCTTGAGCATCAGTAACTATTTTACCAACTTCTGTTTATTTCATGTGCCCCTGCATATATCTGTATATTAGGGAAACTGGAAATGTGCTGTGCAGCAGCTCGGTTTCTGTTGCAATATCTGTATTTTTCACCAAGGAGCATTCAACACATGATTATGTTTGCATTGGCGAAGTACAGGAAATGGAGAGCAGTAAAATGATTATGTTCTAGGCAATATTGCCAATTTCCTAGAGAACCAGAGGCTGCTGTAGGAAATGAAGTGTTGCACGTGGCTGCTCATTTTGAGCTGCTTCAAAACCTGTGAGGTTATGCATAGCTTAGATAATGGGGTCAGAGAAGGCTGGCATTACTTGTGATACCTGAAAGTTCTGAGTCCATGGTTGGGAAGGTGGTGGGGCTTCAAAAGTGTTCTTATTCAGCACCATAATATCACTAATCCAAGAAAGTACTTGAATGAGCAATGTACCTTAGTTCTCCAGCCTGCAGCTTCATTGTGCTTCCTGTATGGGAGCTGAACTGTAACTTCTTCTTTCCTGGAATACTCAGATGACGTGCTTTCCTTGCTATTATGATGTTAGTTCTTTGCTCCAAAAAGCAACCAAGGAGCGTCTGTTACCTGAACTTGGTGTTCAAAAATCCGGAAGTGTTTACTGTCTACTGATATAATCTTTTGACTTAAAACACTAAACTGTGCCTCAGACTGATATTCTGACCCAGCCATGACAGAGTGGAAGCAGTAGGTTCTAGAAGTAAGTTTTTGAGGACTCAATGTTCTTGCTCTTCTTTCCATGACTTGCTGCTGCAAGTATTTCAGACTACGTGAAATGTACAGATAGCAATGTCTTGTTCACTGGTGGGGACAACATACAGAGGGTGTTATGGTGACAGCGCACATGCGGAAGGGAGTTAAGACTCAACCCCCTCATATTTGTGGGGTTTTTGCTTTATCTTGCGCTATGGTTTGTTACTAACATCAAGTTGAAGGTTGACTGCAAGCCGCAATGAAACAAATATTATTTGATCCGCTTTGCACGTCTGACAGGATAGTGCAGAGGTCCCTTTTGAATAAGGATACATGGCAGCGTCTTCAGCTGTAAGAATATATCACTGTAGTGTCTGTCTTGAATCTCTCTATCAAAAGGTACAGCAAATGGAAGGACTAAATGAATTCCCAGTCACTGAAAGATAAGAGCAATCGACTAATGATTAGATGTCCCAAACAATACCTGCTTCAGCAGCATGCGCAGGAAATAGGGCATTATCTTAATGTTTGCTGACAAATGCCAAATAATGATTAGAAATCTGACAGAAGGCTGTCCTGCTTCTCCTTTACTGCTGTAGTTCTCTACTCAGTTGGATTTCTCTGTTTTGACTTCCAGCTTCAGGAGGACCACAGTGGATCATATTCTAAGTTAGATTGGATCGTTAAAAGTCTTGTTTTTGTCACAGTGTCACATAGTTCTTAACAAAGATAACTTGAAAAGTACTGGAACTTACAAAGTATTGTGTCGGTGCCTGGAAGTTCTTAACTTTGTCCTCTGGAGTGCAAGAGGCATGGAGAAAGTAAGACAGCTAGTCAAGTGAAATGATTAAAAACCATCAAAAGCAGACCCTTTTTTAAGGAACACTTCATATAAGAGTGCAGCTGTCTGTTTGCTGGTGTGTTTGCTGGTGCAGTTGATCTGTGCAGTTCAGTGCCTGAACACAACCCAAATTCTCAGAGCGCTGTCCCGCACAAAGTACGCACGGGCCAGAAGATGGTGTGAGCAGCGAGAGCAGTGCACTACTGTGTTTGTGAGTTGCTGCTTAGCAATGCCTGTAGTACAGTGTCAGAATATGTTGTCCTGTAGCGAGCTGGGAACAGCATGGCACGGCAGTGGTCACTGGAAGTCTGTGGCTTTATTCTGTTCTATAAATTGTGCCTCAGCCTCCATCTAGAACTATGGGGATAGCTGCAGCCTTATCTCAAGTCGACCAGAGACAAATTAAGTTCAGGTAGCTGTGACTTTGTTTTTGTATATTACAAGAAAACATCTGTTTTGTTTTATTGTATCACTTTAGTCAGGCCTCCTGTGAAAGGCCACGTGGTGCGAACTGTTGTTTATTTTTGCATCTGAAATGGTCTGGTACACTCTACTGTTGCTGGGTTTTGAGTGCTTGGTCGTATGGTGTCTGCCTGGTCTGTAGAACATCCGAATATGACCTGCCCTCAATGCTGTACATAGTGCAGGTGGCATGCGAGGAACCTGTGTTTAAGAGAGAGGTTGTTACTAGATCTTACTTGACCACTGGGGTTACTGGCTGTTTAGCAATGTCTTCATGCACGCATCTAGGTCTCAAGTGATAACTGAAGTTTATTGGGCATTCTTTTCAAATAGCCTCATCTCAAACAATGTATTGAAGAGTGTTTACTCGAGAGGGTGCATTTAATTGCAGATCCACTCAGTTGCATATTTGAGAGCTTTGATGGTTTCTTGCCACTGTGAAGTTTTGCTCCTGTCTGTGTTCCTGCCTTATGCTGCCACAGACAGTCCAGCTTGGTAGAGCATCGGTTCTGTTCCACTAGCTCAGTGGAAAACTGGATTGGTGTGTGTGCATGGGGCTTGATGAGGAGCAAGTCTTGCCAAGGGACTGTGTGTCAAAGCTACTGCAAAGGTTGGAGCCTGGTGTGCTTGGAAGCCAGGAATAACAAGTGATTCAATAGCTCGGCCTACCTTGTCTATTTGCACCTGGAAAGCCATCTTAACCTTCCCTCTTCTTTGTAATCTGTGCTGTAGCAGTGCCCCTGGAAATAGAGTGAATGGGAATGCAATGATTCTGCTAGAAAAAAATCAGAGGAATCATTCTTGGCCAGGTGTGTTCTCTAGTCCTGCTTTATGGTGCAGTCATGGAGTGCAGATGTGAAGCCGACAGAGGGAGGGTGCAGGCCTGTTGGGATGGCTTGCGTGGTGGTGGGACTGCTCTTTGTGGCTCCCCAAGCAGCTCCGTGCCCCTTTGGAGCCTTCTGGGACATGGGGCTCTGTAACCCGGTGTTGTGGCTGCTCTCCTCTATATAGGGAAAGCTCAAGTGCTTGAACAAGACGGAGCTTAAAATAACAAAAGGTACTTCAGCAATCACAAGCTGGTCTCTTAGAAACCATGAACAGTCCCAACAGATCTGTTGAGAACCTAAAATAGGTTGGTGATGAGGAAAGCAAATGTGAGTGGGGAAGCTGAATATTAAAAAGAAATGTAGAACCGAGCCATTTCAGGGAAATCCTGTGTTTTACGGAACCATGACCTAGTAGAAATCCGCCAGCTGAAACGGGACCCTGCACCCAAAGGAAGTTGCAGGATTTGTCTCACACACTGGAAATGATAAAGCTAAAAGTCACAGGATGATGAAACAGTGTTACCTCACTCGAATGTGCAGGCAGTTAAATTTGGAGGGATGTCTCATAGTCTAGGCAGTCGGATCCCACAGTAAGGCTGTGTTCTAGCTCCTAGAAGTCTGGCTGCGGTTCAGATTCTGAGTGAGCTGTGAGCTGGCCTAGGGCTTGCCCTGCTGCACCTAGGCAGTGCTTGGGATGGTTGGGACAGGCCACCCTGTGTGCTGCCCCTGTTCTTATCCAGGGACTGGAATACTCAGTATCCCTCAGCTTAAGAACAGAGCACAGGGAAACAGAGAGCACGCCTCTGACTTGCTTGTCTGAAGACAAGAATCCTTTCAAAGGAGGAGCTCAGTCACAGCAGTGATCTTCATGCTGTCTTCCCTGTGGAAAGTCTCTAGACTGATAAGCAGAGTATCAGAGCATGTTTTTTTAATTTGCCCCCAGTCCCAAGTTTCCCCCTACAGCCGTTCTTAATGGCAGGGGAATTTAGAGACCCATGTAGGGAGGGAGTGTTTAGTCTGTTGGCTGGCTCGCCTCAAGTGCTTACTGTCCGTGCGGTGCCTCTGCAGTTTGTGCTTGTCGTGCTAGCATCCTGTCTTGGCCTTGTTTTGACCCTCTTCCAGCAAAATAGCTGCTCGTGCTTTTGGCAGACATCCACTGGATGCTGGGGTTGGAAAGCGTCTTGGCTGTCTGGAAATGCACCTTTGCTACCAGGCATTGTGTTTTACCTGTGGAGCTGGGCCTTTCGCAGCTGTGAAATCCCCTGCCTTTGGAATGAAGCTGGAGAGGGAAGAACCGGGCTAAGCCAAGTTTAAGGGTGGGGTCAAAGCTGTCCTCCCAGTGTCTGCTCAGTCTGCCATGTTCCCAGTGGTGTTGGGGACTGCTGGAGCTGAGCTTTGACGGGAGCGGTTGGGATCGGAACATGGGTGTGTGATGCTCAGTGGGGCCCACAATGCTTGTTTGGGACCTGGGGCTGCCTTGGAGGCACACAGCCTCTGTGGGAATGTCACCTGTACCGCTGCTGGCCTTTCGGACACCCACTTCATGGGCTGCCTCCCTCTGGAGAGCTGTAGGGGATGTGGTTCAGCTCAGACACGGGAAGTGTGACTGCCAGCTCTGCTGTGAGGCCATAGCAGTAGGTTTTTCTCCAGAGAACAGCACCTTCCAACAGGCACAAAACAAATGACTGTTTGCAAAACCCAAAGCTACCTGGGGCATAGAAGTTGAATGGTTTTACTTAAAGTTTTATCACCTCATCCTGTGGAAAAGGAGTCATAGAATCATAGAATCGTAAGGGGTGTTTCCCCAAGATTTTTTTTTTTTATCTCCTCTGGATAGTAAAGGACTTTCTCCAAGAAGCTCAAACAGGTACAAAAATAGTTACTCTAAGGGCCTATTCAAACTAACTTTAAAGGAACAGCAAATGGAATCATTAATGGCTTGGAACAGCTTACAGGAAAGCACAGGGAGGTGCATGAGGAGTCTATTTATGAGAAAGGAAATGGTAAAAATAGAGGAATTGATCCATTGCACAAGGTTATGAGTAAGTGGCTTACAAGTATCTGGACTTGACTGTAAATGTGGGGATCCACCCATGGCTGCTTTTGCTGCCCTAGTGCTCTCATCTCGCAGCTCCCTCTGTCAGACTGAAACCCATTTGCCCTCTGGCCAGGGTGGTGAGCTGCGAGCAGCCCCTGTGTGTAAGACTGCTGGCAGGATGTGACTGCCTTGCTGTCTGCCCGGTTGAAAAGGAAGAAGCTGTACTCCAGTAGCTCTAACTTGGAAACAATGTCACTAATGATTTTGGAAGCCATGCTGTGTAGGGGGTAGGGAAATTCCCTGTCCCTTTTTTCATTGTTTTGAATGAATAACTTTGTAGTAATCATCTTATAAAGTAGAACTTTTATTCCTGAAAACATTGCCTGCCCAAATCAGATCATGAATTGAATTGTGTAAAGGATACCTCTAGAGTTCTAAAATACCGAGTTCTCCAGGCTATTAAGAGACATTGGCATAGCCCCAGCTTTGTGTGGCTCTGTGTTCTTCCATTGCTGGTGTGTGCTCACCAGTGCTGATCGAAACAGACAGCTCTGGACCTTTGAAATGCTGATGGTGAGAAAACAGAAAAGCTGGGGCAATGTGGGTGAGTGAAGGCCTCTAAAGACAGGCACCTGCAGGTATTGGCCCCTCAGTATAAGGAACAGGCCATCTGGTGAGTTCTCTGAATGTGGTTTGAAGGACACCTCACTCTTCAGAGAGGCTGTCCTTGAAGGTAATAAATCTTATTCTCCACCACCTGAGGAAAGAAAAGAAGTCCTGGTTTTAGGTAAGGATGCCTGAACTAAACTTCCTGACTGGATACGAGTGACTGATCCCTGAACTAGACACATCCAGTAGGGAGACACCTCTCCAGCTCAGCTTGGCTACTCCGTGCTTGGCCTCTCAGACTGCTGGTTGTTCACCAGTTGTGGAGTGGACTGCAACAAGCAGGTACCTGTGCCTGCTTACACTTGGGCTTGTGGGCCAGAAAAGCACACCATGCTGCTGTGGTGCTTTGCTCTGCAGGCTTTAGCTTTTCGATAGCAGCAAGTGTTTTCCAGGAAACTTTTTTTTTTTTTTCCCTGGGAACATTCCTGTGTTCCACTGGCTGTATGGGAGAGTCTGATTTTCCTTAGCACTGGGAGATGAGCAGTCCAAATTCATCTCAAAACAGCCAAACAAATACGTATGTGGGGCTCTGACACTACAGTGTGACAGGGCTTATATTGAGAGAAATCACTTGGTTCCCTTTTTGAAACCAACTGCTTTAGCATTATATTGTGTGCCAGATTTTTAGAGCCCCCGCAGTCAGTCTCTTACCCTTTTCAAGAACAGGGACAGTCTCTTTAACTGCTGCCTACAATGTCTGCTATAAACCCTGTCAGAAAATTTGTGTAGCAAATGCTGATGGAGTGGAGGCAGAATCAGCTTATTTTGAACCCTGTTAGATAAAGCAGAAATTCTCTGCTCTTCCAAGCTCTGCATGGGGTACAGGTACTTCTAAACTTTGATTTCTTCTCCCAGGTAACAAGGGATAGGATGAGGGAAAATGTCTTCAAGTTGCACCAGGGTAGGTTTAGATTGGATATTAAGATAAATTTTTTGTGGAAACAGTGGTGAAGCACTTGAAGAGTCTGCCCCTGACAGTGGTGGGGTCTCTTGGCCTGGAGGTGATGAAAAAAAAAATAATTTATAGACATGGCACTCTGGGGCGTGGTTTAGTAGGCATGGTGGGGTTGGACTGGGTGATCTTTGAGGTCTTTTTCCAGCCTCAGTGATTCCATGATTCTGTGATAAGTGCTACAAGAGAGTAACTTGCAAGGTGGCTTTTCAGTGGCCAATGTGTCTGCCCCATGCAATAAATAGGTGCCGTAAGAATGGGTTCTGGTGGGAGCTGCGGCTAGAGCACTGTCTGGGCTGGCAGCACCCTGCGGGGTCGGCCGAGGCAAGTGTTGGATGCACCCACAGGCTGCCCACCGCTCCATGTCCCTCCACCTGTCGCAGTTCAGTTTCTGCAGGCTCTTCAGAGCCTCGGCTCTCTGTCCTGCCCACTGCTGCCACTCGCTTCCTGGGGCAGCTTCTTCCTCTGCCGTCCTCAGCAGCTTGGCCACTGTGGCTGTGCAGAGGCCATCCCGCCTCGCTGGGGCCAGGAGCTGTGGGTGGGGTGGAGGCGGACACAGCTCTGTTGGGGCTTCATTCAGGCGTGGCTCCGCAGTGGTTTTGAGGCCAGAGCTCTCTGCTGCTGAGTGGCTTCAAAGGAAGGTGTAAGGGTGTGTGAGCAGAAGTGTGGTTAGGTTTAGCCTGATGGCTTGCTGTTGCCTGCTCGGAAGCAGGATTGTGCAGTGAGGGCTGCAGCTCAGGGCACAGCTCGACACCTTCCACAGCTTCGGTGGGCAATGGAGCCAACTCCGCTGTCTGTCCTTCTGGGATATCGGCTGCTGGTGCCTTCTCTCGGCTTTGCTGCAGTTCATCATTCAGCCAGCTTGCTCAAATGTAATGATTGTGCTGCAATTCAAATGATTTGCTCTTTTAAGCAGTTTTAGTTCAAATGCTGACTTAAGTATGAGATTTTATTGATGGATGCTGCTCAGCCTTGTCTGCCACTTGATTTTAAATGAAGGAAGGTTGTTGCTGAAGTGAATTTATTAATACGTATGGTGTATTTAGGGTGGAGAAGGATATCGCATATGTGGCTACAGGGCTCTGCAAATAAATCCAGTGGTTATGGGCTCTCCTTGAGGACATGGATCACATTTGTGGTCTCCAGGCCATTCAGCAGCAATATGCATTTTCCAGTGGAATCTGGATGCTGCTGCCAGTTCCTTGTGGTTTTGATCTGAAGCCCAGTGATGTGTTTCATGGCATACTAGGTGTGTGATCTCTTCAGTCCTTCTGCAAGGGGAGTGGGGGGATAAGGTAACAGGCCAGGAAAAATAGTTACTGAAGTTGATAGTGGAGCTTCTTTCTGTGCTTCCAGCCAGTTCTTGATGTTTCTGCCAAACTGAACTCAAACAGTTGTTGAGCCCATTAACTGAGATCGGAGCATCCAGTCCCTTGCTCCTTCTGTTGCTGGTTGCCTACTGAGAAGCCTGTCCTCCCTCTGCAGGTGGCTCTTAATTTAGCTTTATTATAGGTACAAATTGCAGTTTCCCTCAGTGGATGACACTGAGCTGTGGAATTCAGTATAACAGCGGGTCAAACTTTACTGTATGCTTCAGGTAAAACTGCCGGTTTTTGCTGTGACTGCTACAATTGGCATTTTTTGTGCTTTAATGACAGCCATGTGTGTCCTGTTCACATAAAGCACTCATGTTGAGCTAATTTTAGTGTTTGATGCATAAGGCAAGGTAACGCACAAGAAGGGTGAATCCTTGGGCATCTCATTACTCGGAAATTTGATTTCCAATCTATAGCTGGCTGTGCTGTGTTATGACTTAACATAGAGAAGATGCAGATAGTTGGGATGTGTTTATAACTAGTGTATTGCTGAAAGATACAGTCAGCTCCTGCTCTGTCTGTCTTTGTTGGAAATGACATTTAAAAATAGCCCCAACCGAATAACTGAAAACTGCTTCTGCAAAATGAGCTCAGATGCTGTGCTGTCAAATGTGCAAGGATAGTGGAATGGGTAAAGAAGGTGCAATATTTTTATCCTCTTACAACAATCGACGATTTCAGGTAATGGTCTTTGCTTGTGTCCATTTTTAGTCTAAAGCATCTTGAGCATAAGACGACTAAAATATCTATGTGTGAAGAAGCTCGGTTTTCCTGTAACATCAGTTCTTTTTCTTTCGGCTCTGTACTAAAATCATTATGGAATCTTTAAAGTTCCTGCAGCAGGCTGTAGTCAGATACCAAAATAAAGCCAAGATGCAATCGGTGGCTCTGAGAATGACGCTATCCCGTGTACCTACAGCATGTAAGCCGTACTTCTGAGTTGCTGGTGCTGAGTGCGTCAAAATGGGCAAGCTTGCTCCTCCACTATGTAATGGTGTCTTTATTGAGATTGTCCTACTGGGATGGAATGGAGTGTCTTCCTAGTGGGCTCCAGCCAGATGGGGACTTCTGTGTCCCGGTGAGGTTGGTGGAGAGGGCTGGGGAGCCTTGGGGAGCTGTCAGGGGGGATCCTGCTCTTCTTGGGGTTGCGGGCTTGGTGGAGAGGACTGGGGAGCCTTGGGGAGCTGTCGGGGGGGGATCCTGCTCTTCCTGGGGTCTGCAGGAATCATGGAAAGAGCTGGGAAGCTGTTGTGGGTGATCCTGTTCTCCCTGGGGTCTGCAGGGGTGGCAGATAGGACTGGAGAGCCCCCGAGAGCTGTTGGGGGATCCCGTTCTCCCCCAGGGGCTGCAGAGTGGCGCGGTCAGGGCTGGTGCCTGCGATGTGCTGTCCCTGCTACTGTTCCACTCCCTGCTGAGCTTAGGGGGATGAAAAAGCCCTTTAAGACTGTTAGAAGGGGTCTTGGTTTAGTTAAGTATAATCCCTTTAGAAATTGCAAGCACTTTCATATGACCCGATTCCAGCCTCTCCCTGACACGGAGGAGCTAGGGCGGTTTCGCAGAGCACTGGCATTGGGGAAGGAGACAGATGTCGGTAAGTTTTGCTGGGGCTGCAGCGAGGGGCATTGCCTCTGCCAAGGCCATTCAGAGCACGATGCCCTGGTGCATGCTGTGGGTCAGCATGCTGTTCCTGATGGGGCAGCGGGGCCCGGCTTGGCTGACCAGCGCGGTGGGAAGGGGACATTTCTGGGAACGGTTGTCCTCCAGAAACGTTTTAGTGGACAGGGGAATATTTCTCCTTATGCTTACTATACTGTTGCAAGTCTTGCTGAAAGCCAGCATTGGGAAGGTTTTCAGATTATTAGGGTGCCTTATGAGGTCTTGAGTTTGTCAGCTGGATTTGATGTGCATCTCTGGTCTGAGTGGTTGAAACGGTGTTAATCTGGTATCTTTATTGTTGGGTCAAGTGGTGCCCTGTAGCATAGAGGATCTATAAAGTATGGCCTGGAATTTGTTTTTAGCTGAACTTATGTTCTGTAACAGTCCAATGAGCAATAAGACAACTTTTCCTTATGCCATTTTCTCTAGAAATAGTCCGCTTGGTGGCTTGAACCTTGGAACCATGGATATCTGAAGCTTGAAGCCTACGGACCAGCCAGGTGTAATGACTTCCTTGCATTCAGAAAATCCATGGAGGAAAGAAGCTTTAGCTCAGGGTCAGGGTTTTGCTGAGGTTGATACTGTTGTGCTGACTCTACCCATTATTCTGAATTTCCTAGTACTCTGTTCCTGTCTCAACTTAGGACGAATGGAATTGTCCGTTCCATCTCCTGTGGGCTCAGTGCCCTGGGACATCGGTATCAGTCGCACATTCACTACTAAGTGTGACGTTAGTGGTCTGTCCTGTGTCCTGCCATGTGCAGCTGCTGATGTTCATCTTTGGAAGGAGTTACAGCAGGTTATTAGTAGGGCTCACTTGGAGACCTGGAAGATAGCTGGTAATCATTGCTGCTAGTAGAACATATTTGGGATCTCAGCAGGGCAGAAAGTGAGGCTTGAAGGTATTGTGGGCGATGTTAGAATTTGTGAAGAGATGTTGCAGGCCAGTACCTGGTATCTGTGTCTGAGTCTGTCTCCTGTGGTTGGTTAAATGCTATGGGAGGAGGGCAGTGGTGTCCTGTAGCTTGTGAAAGGTTTTCCCCATCAAAAGGAGCTTTCTCTGACTGCAGCTGCTCTGGGGCTGGAACTGTCTTGTCCATGCGAGAGACTGTCTGTGAAGGAGGTCTCACCCTTCCCACTGTCCTTGGCAGCAGGAAGCTCTTTCATACGCTCTGGTAGCCACAGTCTTTATCTGCGCTTAGACTAGCAGAAGAATGGCAATTCCTCCCAGAGAGAAGAGGAAGAGTTGCTGCTTCAAGTTCTTTCCTGTAGCTGTTATGAAATGAATCAGTTAAATACGGGCTTTTTTCTTGAGTATTTTTTTAGCTTGGTGAGTGTAAATTTGCCTATTGAAATGTGGTACTTGAATTGTCCTGTAATGTGCAAGACTGCGTCCTGGAAGCTTTCCATGTAATGTTGCTAGCTGTTTGTGTGCGAACTATTATATTAAATGATGATGGAAAGACAAACAAAGGCTATTTAGAGGTCACCTCCTAGGGTAAATCTTCTGCTGGTTTAAGATCTAAGTGGAGTTTGGAGAGTTGCAGGGTACACCTGGATGCAGCAGTGAGTGCGTTACAAATGCTATGATGAAAAAACTGAATAAGCTGCTTTAAACAGCAGCATAAAATTACTGCATTAGGATAGTATTTTTGGTAGATATGATGATGATGAAATCCAGTAAGTCCTCTAAAAACACATCTTGAGTGTTGAAAGCTTAAAACAAAACTTTAATAACAATAAAATTTGGAAAAGGAGTGAGTGGTGCTTCTGTGGACCTTGTGAGCTGATTGCTGTCTTCTCGCTGTATTTACTCCTGTTCCTCAGATCTTGGCGGTGTGCACCTTGCCCCTCTGGACTGGCAGAGCTGGATTTGTATATGTTCAGCAGTCCAAGTTGGTTATCTTATTGAGGAGCATTTTATTCTGTTTACAACCCCGATGGTGAGCATGCTGATGGTTATGCCAGCCCTCAAACCTAGGCACAGTTCACTAGACAGCTTAAAAATACTAAGTATAAAAGCTTAATGCTAGTGAATCTTGAGTATTTTCTTAGAATTAGCATTGATGGTAAACTAGATAAGTGGTTTAAAAGTGCTTTGGCAGGGTAATTCTCAAGGGGCAAGACAAACAGAGGAGTCTAAATTATGATGGGACTGGGTCCTGCAGGCTTTCCGCTGGTACAGCGCTTTCGTTGTGTAACCCTTGTGTAACAGGCATTGAGCAGCACCGGGCTGTGACTGCCTCACTTAAGGGATTCTGCTCAAAGACAGACCTTGAACACATGAGGAGGGGAAGGTGAACACACAGTGCCTGGCACTTATTCATCAGGTTGGGGTCCCAGTGGTCTGTGGGTCTTTCCTTGTTGTTCGGGCTGCAGGCAGGGTGCAGGACATGGGTGAAGCTGGCTCGCAGGTAGTGAGGTGGCCCTTGATATATCTTTTAGAGGGACCTCCCTTGGTGCTTGATTTCTCAGCCCTTTTACATGCTAGGAGAAGTGATTTGTATTTCTCTGCCAGTGTGCAAGTTCTTGAAAGTAAACAAGATGCTGGGTACAGCTGACTGCCCTGTGTTGTTGTTGGGCTGTTATCTGCCAGCTGGGAGCAGAGAGCAGTGCCTTCCACCACCTGAAGCCGTAGGAGCCTTGTTGCTTCTCCAGCTCAACAACTGATTCAAACAAACCTGGCTTGGAAGCATGTGGGAAAAACTTAGTACGTTGTTTCTGCACCAATGAGGTTTATCGAAACTCAGTTTTACAGCAAGCTAACTTCTCAGCTAAGTGTTAAATCGCGATGAAATCAGCGGTTGAAGTGCCACCGTAGCACCTGGGCTGTGTGTCCTTGCTCGGGGCAGCTCACAGCAGCACACGACCAAAGGCGTTAAACTGCACTCGCTGAGGGAAGCCAGCAGTGCCGGGGTGTGGTGTGCTGAAGCAGAAGCCCGTTTCCTGCGGTGTCTTAGCTTGTGCTGGCTGCTAAAATGGCATGGGCTGGAGCTGCCAGCGCAGACCCCACACAGGATGTGGCTGATCCGAGGCCTTGGGTTGTGTCTCATCTGGAGCACCAGGGCTTCTACTAGAGGAATGTCTGCCTGTCCCTGTGGAATGTACTCCCTGAAGGACCAACTGTAGACATGTACACATGGCAACTGTATGACAGCTGCCGAGATAGCCTACATGTGTTTGAGTGAGTGACAGTGAAGGAATTTGGCTAGTTCCAGCATGGGACCTTATTTTACTGTGCTAACAAAGATGTGAGTCTTACAAATAATCACTCTGCATGAATTGTGAGGATACTTAGTGGAACAGCTTTATTTTAAATTTTGTGGTCTGATTTGCTCTGAGTGGCTTAGAAGCTGTTTGGGCACAGCTTGCAGAGAGCTGCCTCAAACTTTCAGTTCTGTTTTCTAGTGCTTCTTCCGCTTGTACTGCAGCGTTCAATCACCTGTAGGGATGGTATCGGTTAAGAGTAGCTGATGTGGTTTATCCATCAACAGTGGAGCAAAAAGACTTTTTCATGGTTGCAGGTACATTAGTGTTTTATGTGAACAGGAAAGACTGTAAACCAAGCAAAAAGCAATCCGTTGTTAATGACTCGCTTAGTGTAACTCCTCTCTTACTTGGATGCGGCTTATGGACATCGGCGCTCACTGGTGGGTGTGCTGGGCAACTCAGGCTGACAAGCCAGCAGTCCTGGCAAAAGAGACTGCTCCAAGTGTAGGTAGGAAAGCTGTTTTGGGGAGCGTTCAGTCCTTCTAGCAAGTGACTGCGTTCATAGTTCACCAGAGCACTCTGAAATTAGCCAGTTGTCAACATCTAGGATCTGAGGAGAATCAGTTTGGGAAGGTATAGCAGGAGAACTTAGACCAACTGCATGCTACTGAAAGCTGCTTTAAATTAAGCTGTATTGCTTATGGGGTTAGGCCATTTGCTTTTTCCTTGTTGCTTCTATGGGATGGGTTTTCCTCAGTTTGACTTCACAGTGTCAGAGGGTTCAGAGAGTTTCAAAGTCAGCTTGTTCCTGGTCTGCTTGTTCATGGTATCTTTGCTCCAGTAATGTCTAGGTAGCATTCCTTCTGCATGCAGCAACTGGAATTGCATCTCTTCATGATCTCAGCTTTGCTGTGCTGAGACTACCTTGAACTTCTTGCAGAACATGCTTGAATTTTTAACTAAACTTAAAATAAGAAAACCTTTATCATGAGGGGCTGTCAAGTACAAAATAGTGGTATGCTTAGGATCAAACAGGCTTTTTGGAAGACTTCAAAATATATTTGGATTTGCTAGTCTCTTTCAACACTTGACTTAGACTTAACTAGCAGAATGGTTCTTGCTTATGGAAGAACAACTTGGTTGAAGCTTCCTTGCAGTCTGCTACTGCTTTTTTTAATAAAGATGATGTGAAATCTGTCCATGTATGTGGTAGAAATCTAGGGATAAGAACTGGCTGTGATCGTATCAACGTGTGTTTCCATGAATATTTCTCTTATTCCAGCTTTTTTTTGTCTCTTGTCATGTATTTAGCTTAGTCTAAATGTGTTTTGAGTTATTCTTACTGAAACTGTTTGCAGCGTAATTCTCTCTCATCCCTGGGATGCCAGTCGAGTGTGCTAAGAGGATTGATTGCACCAAAAAGCAAATACATTAGTATTTGTTGATGTGAGGTAACTGGCTGTTGGCAAGAAAGAGAGCTGTGAATGCAAGGCCTGTGTGGTGGGGGTTGGTGCTGTATATCTCATCTGTGCAACTTCAAGTTTTGAACCTTTGCCTTGATAAAAAAGCATTAAGACAGTTTGATCTAAAATATCTGCAGCTCATGAAATATCTCTACCTTTTCCAGTTGATCGGTATGCAAACAGAAATGAATTTGACCAGGCCTTACTTTACCTGGTCCAAAGTTAAGGCATCTGCGTTCAAACAGTATTCCTGTCTACCTCTAAGTATCTAGATGATCTTTTCCAATAATGATCAGGAGTTGTGAACGGGACGGGTGAGGCTTTACACTAATTTTTGAGGTGAAATGCCTCTACTGGTTATTGTACTCCATGAGAACTATTGGTAAAAGATGTACAGATGTCTTCCTGCCTCTGTGGGATGAAGCTGCAGGCTCCCTTGCTGCAGTCCCTTGCCACTTCCATTTCACATGTGCAGATGTGATGGTGACACTTTCCTGTTGGGATAGTGCGTTGTGTAACGTTTTTTCTGTAAGATCATTCATGCTCTTACTTGCATCCGAGGCTAATTTGTCATGGAATCTTGACTGCAATATTAAATTACAGCTAAACCATTTTTGCGGTGTTTAGAGATCTTTTGTGTCCCTGAAAGAACTGGAAAGCAGGAGGCAACTCACAGAGATGCTTCTGCTTCATGAAGTGTCTGCATGTACGACTGGATGTTAGTTCAACCATCCAGTATGGACTGATCCTTTGTAGCAGGCCGAGTTGTTTAATGCTTCCAGGGAGTTCCTTGATATTCATCCTTCAAATGAAAGGATTGGATGTCTGGTTGTGTGTACGAAGTTTGGAACACCTCTGCCTTTGTGAAAGGCACCAGGATGTTCTATGTGAGAAATTCAACTTTGTAAGCTGTAAATGGCTCTCACATGGGTCAGTGTATAGATGGGAATATTAGTAGGAACAGAGAGGATAAACTCTTACACTGAGAAACGGGAAATTTATATCAACAGGGAAACTGGGAATACCATGCTGGCAGGGCAGGTGGCTTTGAAACAGCTGGCAGTGAAGTTCCTGGAGGCCTGGAAGCTGGTCCCTGGCTGTAGGCAGGTATAGGGTTTTGCTGTTGGGCAGTGTCACTTAGAGCATGTGTTGTAACGATGCTTTTTCTGTCTTTCAGATCAGTGTACGTGTTACCACCATGGATGCTGAGCTGGAGTTTGCCATCCAGCCCAATACTACAGGGAAGCAACTTTTTGATCAGGTAAGTGATGGAACTGCAGAAGATCTGAAGTTGTCACAGATGTTGTGATTCTGTTAAGGCAACAGCCAATAGCTTCTAGGGGACTTCAAAGATTAAGTGACAGTGTGTGTAGCAACCTCAAGAGAATTCAGCACAGTAAGAAATTATACATTTTTTTCACTGCATTTTTTTATCTCCAGGAATGTGTTAGGGGTTATTCTTACCTCTGATGAATTGCCTTGGTGCTATAGCTCATAATAACAACGGGAAAGCAGCAGATGTCTGCAGTTCATAAGACTTGTGAAGGAGCTAGTAAGTTATCTTTGGTTGGCTTGCTTGCAAGCATGGTATCATTGATTTCAAAGAGTAGTTGGTCTCTAAAACAGAGGCTTAGCTGGGTTTCAGGTGTTGTTGCAAGCCTTCAGTGCAAGTGAAGTGATATGCTATACTTGTACTGGGCCCCAAGGGAAATCTCAGAAGTTATGTATGGTACTGTGGGTATGTAGGTACTGTGCTGCGCTGTCTTCATTTGGGGGCTTCAGCCTTCCTCTGTGGTCGCTGGCTGGGAAAAGTTCCCCTGGCTCCACAGAGTTTTTCTGCTGTCATCCAGAAGGCCATGGATTTGCCATTTGGAGGAAAATCTCAACGGTAAGTTCATAGCTTAAAGAAAAGTAAAATGAATCTTGGATGAGAGACAAGATGAAGGAACTGCCAGACTAGATATGTCAGCTATGGGTGCGGTTCAGCAGTTCTGAGCATTCTGGGGCCAGCTTACACAGGACTGATCTTGGTGAGAAGAGAACTGAGGGCTGACCCACCCATACAAGTGAGCTGTTTCATCTGGGGCCAACAAAGCTAGTTCACTTTTTTTAGATGTTTAACCACAAACTACTACGTTTTTTTCATACTCTGCTGGATGACTCAGCACTAGATATTGCTCTTTGCAGTCTAGCCCTGAAATGAAAGGAATAGAGTGAGATCCTGTAAGAGCATCCTTTCATAATGGGAAAATCAGAAAGGCTTTCAGCAAAGTTTTGAGTTGCAGTATAGTTCTCACCTGTCTGTGTTACTGTGTAGTAGCTCCTACTTGTTTTAGCCCTGTGTGCTCTCAAATATGTCAGTTTTTAATGGGTAGATGCAAAAGCTGGATTCTGTCGAGGATCCATGTGTGGAATGTGAAACTTCCCCACAGATAGTTCATGGGAGCATGTTCCGGTGAAGCAGAGGTGGTGCACCTCTGAGTTCATCAGAAGGTGAACTGTTTTTTTGGAGGGGATCTTCTTCATGTGGGTTCTTCCCATGATAATTTTCTGACATTATCCAAGCAAAGCACCAGGTGCTCAAAAGTGGAATAATGCTGAAGGCAGTAGTATTTTTAATCCACACATGATTATTTTTTCAGTCGACTCCAGGCCATCTGCAAAACTGATGGTTTTGTGGCAGACTTGGGCTTCAACAACTTGTCTCTGTTGGAGAAGCATCTAATCAAGTTTCCCGTATGGGAACTCCTTGTGTCTCAGAACCAGCAGTTCTCCTCCCTGCAGTTTCACACAGCACCTGTCTAAACAGGAGGTTTGGTTGTTTTTTCACAGTAAACACTTTTCGAAGGGAAAAAACAGATGCTGTTGCAGAACTAAATTTCTAAGTTGCTAATGTAAATGACAGAGTGTTTACTTCAGCTTAATTGGATTGTGGGTGGAGTTGGAAGAGGAAATACAGTGAGGAGGAAGGTGTTTCAAGCTCACTGTTAAACATTTGTTATTTCTAAAAGGTCTGGTGGACACTATCTTTATAATGTCCATATATCACACTCGCTGGAATAAGAATTAAACTATTTTCTACTGCCTAGCACACAAGACTTCCTTGTGGAGGTAACGACGTTGATTTCTGGTGAGGCTGACGCTGAAATGGATGTCCCAGAGCCTCATCAGTAGCCAGGATCAGTCATAGGCCTGACGCAGAAGTGCTCGTGCTGTTGGTGGGTCCCATCCAGTGGTGGTGGAAAGGCTGACCCTCTGCCGGGGCTTTAGAACACTGTGAGCAGGAAGGTAGGGATCTGACAGGGGTTGTAGGGATGGCAAAATTCTTCCATCTCTAGCACAAAGAAGGAGTTTTGGAGGCTGCTGCTATGTGAGTGGTTGAGGAGCCTCATCCCGACTTCTGTTTCTGCCATGCAGTCTAATCATTGGTCCTTTACAATTAAGGAAACTAATTGCAAGAGAGGTAGCTACTCAGCTCCCACCGTGATGGGAAATGTTTAGTCTTGGTCTCTGAATGCAGACACACAACAGACTGTCCATCTGGTTTTTTTTCTCTGGGTGAAAAATTCAAGGCTCTTTTTTTCTTTGCAAAAGAGACTTACACATAGGAAAGCATTGCTTCTTGTATATGGAGATGCTCAAACAGATTATCTCTTTATGCAAAGATCAATAAGGGAATACCAAACCAGAACATGAGATCCTCCAGCAAGCTGACAGTAAATAGTGAACTCACTCCCTTTAGCATGGGGATGAAGCTTTGAATGTATTGTCAGCTGGCATTTATCCAGTATGTTTCAAATGGCTGAGCTGTTTGTGTGGATTAGTTCCTGTGAAGGGTCTGTCCAGAGCTGCTCTCCTTGCTAACAGAGACCAAGCAGTCTGACCGATAAACTGTTCACTCAGTTTCTGTCCTGAGGTGTTCTTGGTGTGGCTCCCTTAAACTGTGGTGGGCTCCTGGAATTGCTAGTATTTTCTGTCTGATGCTGAGTCTGAAAAAGGAGCTGATTTCATAAATGCTTTTTTGAGGGAAAGGAGCAAAGCAAATTCAGGGTTTTACTGTTCTGGTGTGAAACCTTATTTTTTCTCTTTCACAGAAAAAAATTAAGATACCTTGCATTTTTTTGCCCTCGAGTGCCCTTTCGCTTTGAGCCATCAGTTCTGAGTTAAGCAAAAAAGGAAGCTACTAAGTATTACCAAAGTTTATAGCTGCAGACCTACCTCAGTGCATGCTGCTGCCTTCATGCCTGGCTGCTTCACAGGTTCCTTGAGGTGCTGCTTTCCTGGGAGTGAAGTGCACAGGCATGGTGTTGGTGGTAGCTGCTTGTTCTCCTCCTGGCCCGTTGCTGTGTCAGACCGCAGTGCAGCTGGGCTGGAGATCAGTGTGCAAAGCAAAGCATTACTTTGTTTTCTGTCTCCTACATATTTAACCATTCCTCTGGCAAAACTGCTTAGCTGCTTATTGCTGTGGATAGCTTTGAAGTTGTGTGCTTCCAGACTTTTTTCCTTCTAAACTTCCTTTTTGTGGGTAAATTTATTTTAGCTTGAATCAGTGAGATTTGGGCCTGCTGTGGGGGTGAGCCCGTGCCGCGGACAGGGATAGCGGCAAGGAACTTGCTGGCCTGAGTGCTCCACAGCTGGCTAGTGTACTCTCCAGAGAGGGCCTGGTTTAGTGAACGTGGCCTCTTCCAGGCTCCTCAGGCAGCCTACACACAGCCTGGTCACAGAATTCTTGACAACTTTGACTCTGCGGCATGAAAATATACTCTCTTCGTCAGTGTCCCCCACCTGTTATGGCAGCTTTTCAAATGCTTTGTTTCTGATCTTGTCTGACTTTGGATCTTGCTGGCACCTTGCTTCATTATTCCCCTTCAGAGCTCTCTGTTCTTTCTGGTCTCTGGGTAGACAGTGCTAGCTGTCTGCAGCACTGGGGCTGTCAGGAGGGGATCTCTGCCTCCATTAGAACTTCTCTGACAATGAATCATGGTTCCTACGCTGCTCAATCAGTCCTTCCTTCCCGAACCTAAAAGGAGCTCTTTCTCCAACTTCAGAACAGATACGCTTCTCCTTGACATACTTAGTGCTCTCTGAGCCTACAGTTGACCATGTAAACATCAGTCCTTCCAGCGCAAGCTTTTGGATGTTGCCAAGTCCAGGAGACAGTGGCATGCCACTGGAGGGTAAGCCTGTAGAGTAACCGAAAGCACCCAGTCTCACTGCAGGTGATCTCTGTCCAATTAAGAGGTGTGAAGCCATGTTACAGGTTAAAGAGCAATGTTGACATTAGAAAAACTTCATTATCTGTCACTTCAGACTTTGAAAGCGTGTGATTAACCTTCCTAGGAGGGTTTTCCTCAGTTTTCTTAGCTTTCAGGGTCAAAACTGAGCTTGTAGTAGAGAAGAATGTACCTCTAGTTTAGAGGGAGATGGGTGAGTGCTCAGATGAAGGACAGGAATTGTTGTGCAGAGCTGGAGAGTGTGGAGTGAGGAGAAAGTTAGCTGTAAGACCTTGTGTTTTTTCTCTGAACACAAGTAATAAGATTGTACCTAGTGCATGCCTAGATTGTTGCCAGAAGGTGAAATGAGCTCACCAGAACTGCACCTTTTCCCCTGAGGTGATGTTGCTCTACAAAGTGGGGGTTTAAGCTAATGGTACTTGTTGAAGAGCTTTGTCCTGGCTGCTCAAGGTGCCTGGGACAGCTGCATGTAAAGCCTTCTACAGTCTGCTGGCAGTTGTAGGCTGAGCCTTGTACTGCAGGCTGAATGAGGCTCAGGGGCTGACTTCGTGTTCTTCATGGCACGAAGGGAAGATGTTACTCTCCAACTGGGATTGTAAACTTCAGGTATTCAATGCAGTGGTCTGTGTTTAAACAGTGCTTTCCTCTCCTGTCCTCTGTGCCAGCCCTTTTCCATCCTTAGCCCCTCCAGTAACTGGTTGTGTTTTGGAACATCTCAGTTGCTGAATGGGACTAAATATCTTGCTAAAGCTGAAGTGGAAAGGATGAAGGACTGTCTCCCCACACACACATACTGTTTGATAGAGGTTGCTGTCCTGTGCATTTAGTCGGAAAGCAGTTTCAGGATGAAGGCTGAATAGGCCAGATCTGTGTGCAGGCTAATGAGCTGCAACATGCTCCTGTAATTCCTACAGCAAGAATTGTGCTGTGTTTAAGTTCCCTTCAGGAGCAGTCTGGAGGGGTGATGCTGTGTGCTGTGCAGTCTTCCCTCTCTCTGTCGGCTCTGTTGTTGTCGCTGCTATTGCTGTGCAGATTTCTGCTGTGGGATAAAAGTCCTTTGTGCAGGGTTTCAATGTGCTGCCTTTCAGTTCCTTGCTGCCAGTGCCGCTCTCAATTCCCAGGCTGCTGACAAATGGAAGCCAGGCAAGCAGACACATGCAGCGGGGGAGCTTCCCTCCCATTCAGATGGTAATGCTGCCGAGAACAGAGCTTTCCTTCGGCTCTGAAACAGCCCCGCTTTCTCTCCTTGTGCCTCCTGCTTTCAGTGTATACAGCAAACTCTGATACCTCTCCTTAGCTGTCTGTATCTCACTACCTGATGTGCAACGAAGCTTTAGGCCAGCTTTCCGGTTCGTGGTCAAGCAAGGACAGGCAGAATAATTTAATGGACTCCAGTGGGATGTTGTCTACAGACTACATGACCTTGTGTAGGTTTTGTCTCCGTGTGTTGCTGATAGCATGCCTCTGCTGAAAGCTCCCTTTGATTCATGGGCCTGAAATGACCTAGGGCTGTGATGTAAGGCCAGAAGAAATGTCTGATCCAGCCCTAAGGAATCTAACTAGTAATGTGTTTGCGGGGAACTGACGTGCTTGATGTTGCCTCTTGCCACAATGAAAGGCCACATCAGAAGGGAACAGAGTGCATCCCTAAGATTCAACAGGAAAGTCGTTTAAAAGGAAGTAGACATTTAGGGAGCAATCATAATATGGGACAGGACAGTACAAAACCTGCCTCCACTTACCTGGCACGGGAACCACAGTGACCAGGCAGCTGGTGTTCCCAGGGCAAGGAGCTGGTGTGTAAAAAGCCATTGACAGTGCTGTATGTTAGGTACAGTGCTGACCTAAAGACAAGTGTCTGTCCTCTCCCTCCCCTTCCTTGTCTGATGGAGGTGACAGGCAAGCACCTTGTTTTGTGGTATGAGAATAACTCCGGCGGGTTCAGGAGAGACGTGGAACTTCAGTTCTAGCCTTGCCACACCCTTCACATCCCGGGCTTGCCAGGGCACAGAGCTGTGGCCTGGCACTGTGGTTACCATGGAACTTCCCCCTCCTTTTACCAGCAGTAGTGTTGCATGGCAGTTGCCTTGCCCCCACCAGGCTCTTGTCTCCTGTTACAGCACGCTGTAAACCTTCTTAACTCTCATTTACGTGGTGCCCGTGGTTTGCTTGGGGTCACACTGAGGACAGAGCTGACATAGCGCTGTGGCTGATTTCTGTGGTGGCTCTGTCCTGGCCCAAGGGCCAGTGTATCAGTGTACTCACTGCCTTATCTCATCTTGGACCTGGTCAGTACAGAGCTGCATGGATGCCTGCCCACAGCCATTGGTGGGGTAGAATACAGATCTTACAATAGTGCAGCCTGGTAGGACACAACCTACCAGGGCAATCCCTGGCTTGCCCAGGAGTAGTGCATTTGCATGATAAGTGAGGGGTGCACCTGGAAACAAGCTGCTAGTTGGTTCCTGGCAGCAGTTACACCAGTAAGACCTGCTGCATCATGTTTTGGCTGTAGATGTTGGCTTGTAAGTGGCTGAAGGAAGTAGTATCCCAGCTGTTGTTTATGAATAGCAAAAAGCCTTGAAGAGACGAGGGAAAGGGAAGAATACAATACATTTCCCACTTGAGACCCGTCAGATGCCCGGTTCTCTGTATGTGCACACTCTGTAGCAGGGGAGGCAGAGACTGGGGCACTGATCATCTTTGTATTCCTCTGAACTTGCCTCTGACACATCCTCTGCCACCATAGAGATTGGCTCATCTGACTGGGACTCTTGTTAATTGTCTGTCTTCCAGGTTGTCAAGACCATTGGTCTAAGAGAGGTCTGGTTTTTTGGACTTCAGTATCAGGACACCAAGGGCTTCTCGACATGGCTGAAGTTAAACAAAAAGGTATGTTTGCTTCAAGCTCTCACATGTCCTGAGTTCTCTTCTCTTAGAGGACAGGGGCAAATTTAGGCTTCAAAATTCTGTCAAGGGTCTGTTCTTGCCTTTTCCCACACCTGAAGCACTGCAAGATTAGCGAGTTGATGCTGCCTTCCTTCAGTCCACAGCCCCTTCCCTGAGGTGCAAGGAGCAGTGTGGTGTCAGACCTGGTCGCCCTGTTACCCTTCACTGTAACACCCTAAGGAGGTGCTCATGTGAGCATCTTGTTTGGAGGGAAAACTGCAAAGTAACTTACCTGGCACTGATCATAGCTTGTGGCTTGTCATAAGTCCTGTGGGGAGACACAAGGCGCTAAGGAACTGAAAATCCTTTTTTTTCTGCCCACTCACTTCTGCATTGGAAAGGAGAATTTGTTTCTAGTGCAGGCTTGTCTTCCTGTTCATAAACCCGCTCCCCTTTGCTTGGTGTGTAGGCTATAAAATCCGTTAACTTTGTTTCAGGTAACAGCACAGGATGTACGCAAAGAAAGCCCGCTGCTTTTCAAATTCCGTGCCAAGTTCTACCCAGAGGATGTAGCAGAAGAGCTGATCCAGGACATCACACAGCGCCTTTTCTTCCTCCAAGTGAAGGAGGCAATTTTGAATGATGACATTTATTGCCCTCCAGAAACAGCCGTCCTTCTGGCTTCATATGCCGTCCAGTCAAAATATGGAGACTTCAACAAAGAGGTGCACAAGGCTGGCTACCTGGCTAGTGACAAACTGCTCCCACAGAGGTAAGTGAACCTGGATAGTCTTGGATTTTCTTTACTTTAGAGAGTTTGGGGTTTTTTGGGGGGGGGATGTGTGGGTGTGTGGGATATTGATTGGAATATTCAGAAGAAAAGATAGCTTGATGCCTTTCTGAGGATTAGTATTCATTTAATTAAGAGCTTTAGTCTTAAACATACTGTTGCTACTAAAGAAACTCTAATCAGAAGTAGTGAGAGAAGCTCCAAAATAAGAAACTGTAATGCTACAAGGACAAGCCTGTATGAATACAACTTGTCATTTGTCAGAATTCTACATACTGACCGGTATGACTCTAGCCTTATAATAGAACTGTTTCCCGCAATATTTTTGTGCGGGAACTGTGATGCCAGTGGAGTATTTAATGAAGCAAATGTTAATCAAGAGTGATATGACTGTGCATAAATGCAGTGGCTGGTCTCAAATGTCCTGTGTACTCTTTCCAGAGTCCTGGAGCAGCACAAGCTCAACAAGGACCAGTGGGAGGAGAGGATCCAGGTGTGGCATGAGGAACATCGAGGAATGATTAGGTAACAGATGCAGTGTGAGACTGCTGTATTTGAAGTAATGTGATATATGCATGAATGCACACAGAGATCTGTGGCTTGCTTCAGGATGAGCCAGCATTTTTCACGTTACTCTGCTCAGGGGAACTAGGTGCTCATGCCTCTACCCTTACTAGTCTGCATCAGCTGGCTGTTCTTAGTAAAGCAAAATTGAGTCTGCAGAATTCATTATCTGCTAGGGTGATGCTTGGAACCTTTTCCAGCTTGTTGCTGGTCTGTCCATGTAGAATGACAGCACTTTCTTGCTGAAATGGTCTATAGACTCAGAAAGGAATATCTGCTTTCTTTTTGCTACAGAGAAGATGCTGTCTTGGAGTACCTGAAAATTGCACAGGATCTGGAAATGTATGGTGTGAACTACTTCAGCATTAAGAACAAGAAGGGCTCAGAACTCTGGCTGGGTGTAGATGCTCTTGGACTCAATATTTATGAGCAGAATGACAGGTAATAAACCCCTTTCCTCATCATTGCCTTCAGCTCCTTTCCAGTATGAAGGCATTCAAAATCAGTCTTTTCTGGTATTCAAGTCTTAACTGAACTCTACAGTTTCTTTGTCATTCTTGGCCAGAATGATCCATAAAACATGCTGCTTTAGACCAAAAAAGACAAGAAATTGTCCAGTCTTAGCAAACTATTTTTACTTGTATGGTCTTCCTGGCATAGATGAATTCTCCAGTTCTGCTTTTCATGGAGAGAAAAAAAAAGAAAAGCAGGATCAAAAAGCTGCTTCTGATGTTGGTATTAAATTTGCATGAGTAATTTTGTTTGCTTCTTCTAGTCAACATACGAGTACTGAAATATAAGGGCAGTTATGGTAGAATTTTGAGCTTTATTCTTTTTTATTTTCTTTTGCTTTCCATTTCTGCAGGCTAACACCGAAAATTGGATTCCCTTGGAGTGAGATCAGAAATATCTCATTCAACGACAAGAAATTTGTTATTAAGCCTA
This sequence comes from Neomorphus geoffroyi, assembly GCA_033558235.1. NCBI lineage: Eukaryota > Metazoa > Chordata > Aves > Cuculiformes > Neomorphidae > Neomorphus > Neomorphus geoffroyi. The sequence continues at coordinate 23,038,943 of JAUMJM010000045.1, read as the reverse complement.
TTGACAAGAAAGCACCAGTAAGAAATAACATTCGTATTAAACTTTTGGTGACTTAGCTGAATGATTTCTTTTTTACTGCACACGATCTTTTCATCAATAGTGTCAGCCCTGGCTTAAGCAGTGCTCTGGCACTTGATCTGTTCAGGGCAGCGTGCACAGAATGGATATCATGGCAGTAAGGTGTTAGCTGGAATTTGTTTCTGGCTAGGAAGGTAGAAATTTGTGCAATATGACTGTAAACTGTTTGAAGTCAGTAGCAAGGAGAATCTCTTTGCTTAGCATCTGTGATTCTCTAGAGACTGTTCAGATTCTCTGATAATACAGTTGGGCGCTTCTGCCCTGTGTGCCGTTGTCAGGTTGAAATGAATTCCTGAAAGATTGGTATCTAGCTAACACTGCTGATGGATTAGACACACATGAGAAAGCTGGCTAGCAAATCTAGAAAGCTTAGTGCCTTGGAGCGTACTGCATACCCAGAGAGCTTCTTATGTGGAAAGAACAGGTCTAATGCTGCCTTTTTCTTGTCTCAAGGACTTTGTATTCTATGCCCCTCGGTTACGGATTAACAAACGAATCTTGGCACTTTGCATGGGGAACCATGAGCTCTACATGCGCAGACGTAAACCAGATACCATTGAGGTGCAGCAGATGAAAGCACAGGCTCGGGAAGAGAAGCATCAGAAACAGATGGAGAGGTTGGTAGGATTCTGAGTAACCTGGACTTGGGCAATAACTGCACAATAGTATCACATGCTAGAAAAAATTCCTGACCTTAATGATCTTGAGCCAAGTGCTTTCTGCTTTGGTAGATCTAATGTGATGGTGGAGATGGCACTCATCACAAATATGACCCACCATCATTTTCTTAGAGGTAAAGATTTGTCCATTTATTTGACTGGACTAATATTGATCTTGACATTAGGAGCCTTCCTTTATAACATTGCTATTGTGCACTTGCCATTGAGATGAATGCCAGCAGAGCTTTTTCTTTCTGCACTTCAATGAAGAGGCACACCTGGAGTAAAACTCATGAGGGAGTGCTGTATTGCACATCTCTTCTGTGCTTGTGGCTTCACTAGGAAGCGCTCCGATCTGAATAGTTGTTAATTTGACATTGTATTATGGCCGCCCCTTCATCAGGGCCCTGCTGGAGAATGAGAAGAAGAAGAGGGAGTTGGCAGAAAAGGAGAAAGAGAAGATTGAACGTGAGAAGGAGGAGCTAATGGAGAGACTCAAGCAGATTGAGGAGCAAACAAAGAAAGCTCAGCAAGGTAAGAGAAAGTGTTCTGATATTGACTTAAATGCACAATCCAAGTGAGAATGTTTCAAATAGTAAAGCTATGAGCATCTCTGAGCTGTTTGGCACGCCAGTATTGTGTGCTAACAGGTGATAGGGCTTGCATTAAAGAGCTGGGTGGTAGCCACGTTGCCTCTCTGGCAGCTGGAGTGTCACACAGTTTTCATGCTCTGTGCTTTATTGCAGCACATGTGTAGAGGAGGGAGTCAAAACATGCAGCTGGGGTTGCACCAGGCAGTACTCTGGTTCTGCATGTCTAATTGCTTGGCCGATGATACAGCGTGGTGTTGCCCAAGCAAAGTGCTGTATGCTTCTCTGCCTTTAAGGATATAATTTTGAGATTTGCCCACAAATCAATCGGACAAGTAATCTTTTGGCTCAGTACAGGCCTGACTCTTAGTATTCCAGCTGCAGACAGAATGTGAAGGAGAGGGAACGGGATGATTGCTTGCATCTCTCCTTTACCTGTTCCTCTGAAGGAAAATCCTCATCTAAGACATAGGTGTAAGGGCACCTTCCTCTTCTACTGCCGTTCTTCACTTGATCTCTCTTCAAATGTGCTCCCCTGTTCTTTCAGAACTCGAAGAACAGACCCGCAGAGCTATGGAGCTGGAACAGGAGAGAAAACGAGCTCAGGAGGAAGCAGAGAAACTGGCTAAAGAACGTAGAGAAGCAGAAGAGGCAAAGGAGGCCCTGTTGAAAGCGTCCCATGATCAACAAAAGACCCAGGAACAGCTGGTAAGTGGGCAAGCTGAAAATTAGGTAGGGAAGATAGCGACAGACTAGGCATCTAAATTCTTGAAGCAAGCCAGGATATGAATATAGTGAGGAGACATAATTTGGTTCTTTAATTTTTAGCCTCAAGTGGATGAGCTTAGATACAAGTGTACCTGTACATTAGGTCAGGATTGTTGTGCTTTTTGCCTTTTTCATATGTGATGCTGCGAACTACATGTAGAGCTCAGTAACTTTTTTCCCTGGTTTGGATTCGAAGAATTGAGTTCTGTAGCTCTGTTTGGAGCAGAATTAAAAACAAAACCCACAACAAACCCCCAGACTTCTTTGGCTTCCTTTCCTTTGTATCGTGGAGCTACTGGTGGGACTGATGTTTACAGAAAGGCTTTCTCATTACCGAAAAGATGTTAAGAGATACTGTTTTTATTCAGAACTTGGACTAAATGCTTCATGTAGCAAGTACTTTGGTTTTGTCCCCACTAAAAGCCTTCTTTTTTACAGGCTGCTGAGATGGCAGAACTCACAACTAGGATCACGCAGCTGGAGATGGCCAGGCAGAAGAAAGAGAGTGAGGCCCAGGAGTGGCAACAGAAGGTAGAGCAGAATCTGAGCAAATAACAGTACTTTTTTTATTTGGAATTGCTTTTCATTCTGTGTTGTGACCTAAGCTACTGTACTAGATACCATGCTAGACTGACTGACTGTCTGTGAAACTGAGGCTGTTGTAAATACCCAGCTGTGCTCCTCTTGGTGGAATGAGTGCCCTATTCTAACTCCATGTAGAAATATTTTGACTAATTAGGCCTATAGCCCATTTTCCATGAATTAAAACTGTTTTTCAAGTCTTTAAAGTACTAGCCAGCAGAAATTACAAATAATTGTGGCTGAGTATCTTTGGAACATAGCACTTCAGTGTGCAAGAGTTTTCATGCAATAAGCACTGACAAGCGCTTCTGTGAGAAGTCTCATGCACTTGGGATTCTGTGGCCTAACTTGTGGTGTCCCTGCTGCAGGCACAAATGGTGCAGGAGGACCTAGAAAAGACTAAAGAGGAGTTGAAGAATGCTATGAGCACTGCTCACGTCCCTGAGCCCATGCACTCTGAGAATGAGCATGATGATGAGCAGGATGAGAATGCGGCAGAAGCCAGTGCTGAGCTACGGTCAGAGGCCACCATCAAGGACCGTAGTGAGGAGGAACGCACCACTGAAGCAGAGAAGAATGAACGGGTTCAGAAACACTTGAAGGTAAGAAGCTGGCAGCAGAGAGGCTGTGTGTCTGGCTGCTGCTTCTTTTCTTCTCACCATTAGTTGCAGCTGGGAGGTATTACTGCTATTTAAAATAAAGGGAGGGGGAGAAGAGGGGTGATCATGATCTTGCCAGCTAGCAACTTCACCATTGAGCAGATCTTGTCCCCCTTGGCACTTGACTTCCACGTCACTGGTAGTAGTGAAGTATTTTCAATCAGTGCCAAAAACCAGGATCTGCCAGACATAGTGTGCTTGTGAGAGTCTTGATAGCCATCGGACAGCTGTTCCCAGCCCTGCAAGGAATCTAAGGAATTGGTCCAGTTCCTCTCGAGCAGCTGTCTGTTCTGGCCTTGGCTGACCAGGTTGCATTGTGCATCCCTGAATGCAGCCCACTGAGGCTTGGCAAGGAGGGGGCAGTGCTGCATCACCTTCTAGTAAGTGAATGCAGTGTTCTGGTGTTGACTCCCCAGGAGTGCTGTCACAGTGCCTGCCAGCTGTAGACATACCTCAGACTCCGCTTGTTCTGCCATGCTGTGGTAGTTATACACAGGCCCTTTGCCTTCTGCAGAAAGTTCCTCTTGTGGTAGAAGCTAGTAATTGCTCATTTTCTACAGGATGCTTCTGTTGTCTTTAGGGATCCTTCCTCTTGGTTCTTCTTCTGAAGTACATGAGGCAGTCTTTCTTGCTGTGCTCAACCATGATAAATAGGGTGACGTATTGCCTGATGTTTTCTACCTTCATATGTTAGGGGAAAATATGAACTATTTCTGCAGAATCACAGAATTGTTTAGTTTGGAAGGAATCTCTGAAGATGATCTGGTCTGCTTAAACCTCCTGGCACAAGCAGAGTAAGCTAGAGCAGGTTGCTCAGAACTGTAAATGTTCAGCCTTATCTGTTTCCTATCTCCGTGGATATTGAATCTTGAGGATCAGCAAGGAACCTCCTTGTCCAGCCTTGAGTCTGTGGCACATGCTAACCCATTGCTTTGTTTCCCCTTCTCTGAAGGCTCTTTCCTCAGAGCTGGCAAATGCTCGGGATGAAACCAAGAAGACCGCCAATGATATGATCCACGCTGAAAACATGCGCCTGGGCCGAGACAAGTACAAGACCCTCCGTCAGATTCGGCAGGGCAACACCAAGCAGCGCATTGATGAGTTTGAGTCCATGTAAACTCTCCCCTGTGCCTGCTGCCCTGTGCTCTCCTCCCCTATTTCCCATCCTCTCCTGTCATTCACTCGTAATCGTGCTGTGCTGGAACCACTACAGAAGGGTGACCATGGTCTTATTTATCAAGTTTTGGGCAAATGCTGGAGTTAAGAAGAAAGAACAATATTTACATCTTCTTGGGGTGGCTTGGGAAAGCAAACACGTATTGGGGCAAATCTGAAATTGTTTGGCTTTGGGTAAAGTCTCACTGTGTTTCATGTTGTGTTGCTTACTGAAGTGGCTGTGTTGCTGCCCTCCCCTGTTGGGTGGGGAGGCCGGCAGCCACTTCACTGAATTATGTATGCTAAAGTGCTAATGGTTTCACACTGTGCCTTCCTACTAACTTGTGTGAGCTTCAATATTGATCTTAGAGCCAGGATCTGAATTTCTGACTTAATACAGGGTCTGAATCATGGAGTTGAGAAGGTGTCTGGAACCTGTGAAGAAGTAATGGAAGTAGAATATGGACTTTCTTTATAAAAGACTAAATTCCTTCAAACATAAGCAGACCAAATAGGTTCTGTAGTGTTCCTGCTGGTGTTACCTTTTGTTGTTTAGTGATGGAACTTTAAGTTTTCTAATCATGAGGAGGCCTTTGGAATACTTGCACTGATGCAGTGTGATTTGGAGCCTCGACTTCCTGGCTTCCAGAATTTTTGTCTCGGGCAAATGGCTTTGTTCACTGTCATTTGTCTGAACTGAATGTAACCAGTGAGGCAGAGCTAAGGAACGCTGCCTTCCTTTTTGGGTTTCCCAATGGAAACTTAAAGGGGTAGGTACAAATGTAAAAGATTAAAAATTCCTGTAGCTGTGTTTTCCCTTGCTGAACCAGTGCATGTGTAGTCATGTAAACAGGATCTCAGTCTTTTTTCCTAAGAGGCCTTTTTGTTACTTCACCACTGGTGCCTTATGACTATGTATAGATCTGCTGTAGCTCAGATGTCTTTCTATGATTGCATCTAGTTTAAACTAAAGTAATCAGCAGCTGGGGACCAAACCCTGCTCTTGTATCTGGGTCCTGTACAAGACTACATCTGTGATCCTGACTCCAAGCAGCATTTGAGAGAAGAAGATCCTGTGATATTTGTCCAACTGCTGCCTTAGTCATCACTATCATTCTGCCAGATCCCTGGCTCAAGTGCTTTTCCTTCTCCAGGAGGATGCTTTGCCCCTTTTGTAGCTTTGTGAACAGAAGGCTCTGTCTCTTAGAAATGGGACACCAGTGGTTGTGGCACTGGCCCTGAGAGCCATTCGTACCAGTTGATGGATATTACAACACCTCCCATTTTCCAAGCTATTCATGCTGTAGCTGCCCAGAATCCTTCCTACCCTTTCCGAGGAGGAAACAGCTGTGTATGCTCGGGATTGAATTGGATTTTGCCTTGATCTTTCATAGAAGGAAATATTAACCTTAAAGGCCTCTTAAAAATGGATTCTACCTACAGTGGAGTCCTCCTTTGCTTTGCACTCCTTAGACGAGCCTGTCCCTGTAGGAAGTCATCAGGCTAGACTGCAATGCATCTTCTTGCCTAGCATGGTCCTGAATTTTGTGACTTTCTTGGTTTTGTGGATTCCCCCTTTGTTATGGTATCACTGCTAGTGGTGAGAGAAGGGAAGCAGCTGAATGCTGGAGCCCTTTCGGCTCCATCTGCTATGGGAACAGTAAAGGGGGACTGTGCCAAAAAGAAATGTTCACAATAGTGTTAATAATCTGCAGTATTTCCGCAAGAATCCCTTGGGCTGCTGGAAACAACCCGACCAGTGCTGTATTATTTTATTTTTTGGAAGCAATGCAAGTCTGTGGAGGCCCACACAAATGCCAACCAACCAGCTTCTGTTAGGAGCATTCCTTAGCATGTTGCTTCTAAACATTCTGACAGGTCATGTGGGAGCCACCTCTCCCCTGGCACAGCCTGCTTTGGGGGGTACATGGTGAGCATTTGGTTGTCCAAAACCAAATGTCTCGGTGCTTTGAAAGTCACCAATGAAAGCTTCAGTTCTATCTGTCAGAACTGGTTTGTATATTTCTGTACTGAAAGGTTGTTAGCACTGGCTCTATGTGAGACTCTTTACTGGGGGAACAGACAACATTTACACTTCTGTTTTGGTGCTTTAAAGCTGGTTCTCAGCACTTCTGCTCTGTCCGTGGCAACTATTGATGCATTTGGGGAGAGAAAATCCTTTACTGCATTTTAACAATTTCCTAACAAGCTGATGTATGGTGCCTGGAATATGTGTTCAAATAATAAACCAGTAAGCCTTTTCTGCTTTCATCACACAGCACTGCTGAGCTCATTATGATGCTGGCATAACTTCCGTTTGTAGAGTTTTTAATTGTTTTAATTCCAAATGGTCCCATGTAGGAATGGAACGACTTGTGCCAGTGAGTCCACCTAACTCTTTGTAGTTGTTTCAGCCCTTCCTTCTTCTTAACCAGTATTATATTCCAGTGGTATCTAATGATATTTGATTTCAATACTTCTAGCTATGCACAATTAGAAAATATTAGTCATGGGATGGAGGATATGTTTATGGTCTGCCTTCCCTCAGAAATGTATACTGTATTGTAAAGAAATGATATTTTGCAAGAAAACTAATGTAAGAGAAGCTTTCAGTATTATGGTGAGGTTTGTAGACACATTTTTTTTATTTGTTAGGATACAGTGAATTATTGTTCTTCCTCTCCATGTTCTGGTTTAATTGGATAACTGCACCTCTTGGGCATGGAGGGAGAGAAATACTTTATCAAATGTTTCCTGGCTTGTTTATTCTTGTTTTATTTTTGATGCTGTAAATTATGGTGAGTTTTTTTGACCAGTCTTTTTACTGGATTATAATAAGACATCAGTCCTTTAAGGCTGTGGAGTAATTCATGGGTCCATGTGCTTATCTGCAGAGAGAACCTTGATGCTAAGGCTTTTTTTTTTTTTTTCTTGTTTGGAGGAGTTGTTAAAATCCATACCTTGTTCTTCCTAAAGTGCCAATAAAGTTCAGAGAAATTCAGCAGATGATGTCTGGCTGGTTACTGAAGGCTGGCTCCGAGTCTTGTGCTGTGTCTCCAAGCTGAGTAGCTCTGCCATTTGGTTCTTGGGAGGGCTTACCTGCAGCCTGGAAAGGAATTGCCTGGAATACCATCCCTTTCCCCCTGCCCAGCCCTCCCAGCTGGGTGGAGGCAGTACTGGAGTTCAGGTTGATTTGGAGACACTGAGTGTGAGTTCATATCATGGTTAGCTTGCAAATGGCCTGGTCAAATGGAGAAGGAGGAGCTGCGACTGCCCAGGCCCTGCGCACATCCATGACCAGGTGAGTTGTGGAGGGCACTGGGCCTCACTGCGGCTGCTTGCTGCGGTGTCCTGGGCCTGGCCCTGTGCAGGGGACTTCAGCCCAAGCTGTTCTGCTATCACCTCGCCTTGGCTGTCTCCACCTGTGTTTCCTGAGGTCTTGGGACAGAGTATGTGACGGAAGAGCATGGCTACTGCCGCCCTTCCAATGAGCCGTGTGACCTCGTTTGTAGCTCTCCATGTGGGTATGATGAAGGGCTTTGCAGAGCCTCTGCCTACTGGTGGCTGTGCTGCAGAACAGGGCAAAGATCCCATCAAAACCTGTCTGTGCTCAGACCTGGTGCTAGGGAAGAGTCCTAAACTTTTGTCCATAAGCAAAATGGGAAGTGTGGAGCAACAGAGACTTCTGTATCCTACCCCCATGCTTGGCACAGATCCAGTTTCCATAGGCGGGTCTGTCTTGTTTAGTCCTTCCAGAATTCCAGAAACCTGAACGCCACTGGAAGAACTGCATGTTTGCTTCTGTGCTGCTGCAGCCCCCATGAAGGTTACACTGGTCTGGAGGGCCTGCTCTCATGGGGCTCCTGCTGCTTTTTGTGTCCTTGCTTCCTTGCCTTTCAGCTTGTGCTTACGTTTCTGGAGTCTGAGCACTCTGCTTACTCTTGTGTGAGTGGCCCAGCTTGCATGGTGTTCCCTTGCCTGTGTCTGTGGAGACCTGGGAGGCTTAGTAGTTCTCCAGTTAGTTATGTCTGGACTCGCTATATATCCAAAACATATATTTTCTATATTCAGCACAGAGGGTGTGTGTGTGTGTGTGTGATGTTTTGAGTGACCTGGTGTGAGATTCCCAGTGAGCGCGAGTGGGCCCAGTAACCTTACAGCCACTCCTTTTTCTCTGATGAATGATACTGGAATGTGAACACCTGTGATGCCATGCTTATCGGTTCAGGTCAGTTTGTGTAGGATCCTGTTGGTAACTATTGCAACTTAGAGAGGGAACTCAATGAGATTTTTCCTCTCTACTTATCAGGGTAGGACACTGCCTTTTGACAGAACTGTCCTCTTTAAATCTCTTTCGATTTGAGAAACCAGTAGATAGTCTCTGAGACACCAAACAAGGATTGTTCCCCCTTTCTCATGTCCCAGAGGCTGCCAGTTGTGTTTGTAACTTGGCAGCAGACCTGGCACATCATACTGCGGTAGCTCTCCATTAAGTAGTTGCACCTAATAGCTGTTTTCCAACATCTTGCAAAGCTTGATAATGCAATATACAGGGCAAGGTACCATAATCAGATGATGGTATGGGAGCTGCTTGAACATCTATGAAGGCAGACTGTCTCCTGATGTGAAAGCAGAGCATAACTGAGGTATGGTTTGTTTGCCCTGTACAATCAGCATGACTTTAGTGCCAGCTTTGTGCCAGCTTTGCAGCTAAATGTAACTCAATCTGGGCAGACAGGCTAATTATCTTACACCAGTTTATAATTGGAGCATGTGGCAAGTAGCAGAGAACAGTAACTAATCTGTGACTCGTGTCAACCCGTAACTGCTGCACCCCCTTATGAGGATCTGGGCCTCAAAGCATCGAGTGTTAGGCTGAGGGTGGCTTTTCTCTTGCAGATCTGCAGCTCTAATCTGAGGGCAGTTTGTGGACAAGGGTGCAGGTCTTTATGACTGAGCAAAGCCTGAATGAACATCTTGTGCCAAGTGATGGGTCTCTGACAGCTACGAGTAATATTAAGGTGGACTTTCTCAGGATAGGTGGCAGGAAAAGCAGAGGAAAGAATGGGGAGACTGAGGAAAGAGTAGTGCTGAGATTGCAAAAAGGAGTACTGGAAGCTCTTGGAAGGAACCATACCTCCAGCTTTGGTTCAGAGTGCACTTGCTCTGAGCAGGCGCTAATACCACTGATAAAGATTCCCGGTGAGCAGAGGTGGCTGGAAAATTACAAGCACCCATGATTGCTATTGCCTCTAGTTGTGCATAATCTTTTAAAGAAATGCAAGCCAGGGTTGATGTTGAATCATCCAGACTGACTGAAGGGTCAAGGGGATGTGGAATATAGTGCTCTGGAGCTGGCAGGTTACAATGAAGGCTGCCTGTACCCCACATCCAGCAGTACTGCCCTCCCATCCATCGTTGAAGCATCCTTGACTGCCTGAAGGAGAAGTATCTGCAAGTGAAAGCCTCGGCTGGGGCACTGTAACTTCTTGGTGGCCTTCACCCAGCCAGGCAGCAGCAGCAGTGCCAGGATTGGCTGCTGTTGGAAAGGCTGCTGGTGAGATGGTTTTGTTCCCTCGTTGCAGCAGTAGCCTATCTCCGATTGCATGACTGCCCTCTCGCTCCCAGTGGTGAAATCTCGGCCCTCAATCCTTTTGTTTGTAGTGATTCTCAGAAGATTGCTGAACACCTGAAGAATGGCTGGAGCAGACAAAGGGCAGTCTTGGTTGAGAGATGTAGAAAATAAGACATGCTTACAGTGTTCCCCCCAAGCCTCTGGCGTGCCTGGGGCAGGGTCTGAGATGAAGCACACATGATGTCAGCACATTGCCTGTATTTGTGCTCAGTTGCATCCACTTTGGGGCGGCGCTCAGTACCTGGGCCAAGTGAATAAAGCACAAGTTGTCCTCTTTGTCCTGCTCCTTCACAGAAGAATTGCTTCCTCCCTTGATTTATTAGATGTATCAAATCCAGTTCAAACTGCAGCAGAGTTGATCTCTCAGCCCAACTGCAGCATCACTGAAACTGCATCCATGTGCATGTTCAGAACTGCAGGATTACAGTTGGTTTCGCCTGCTTTGAGAGGCAGCAGCCTAATATGGTAACGCTGAGCCTTCTGCCCAGGGTCTGTTGGAAGCCACAGTCTGCAGAAGAACTCTTCTGGTCAGAGCTGTGTGCAGCGTCTTCTGCCCAAAGGAACTGATGCAAATCTCGTGGCGGCTGTGCCTATTTGTTTGAACTGGCTCAAACAAGGACTGAAACTCCAACGGTGACCGGGAGCTGGTGTCTGAGAGAGCTGGGTGTGCTGCTGGCCGTGGATCGGTGCAGTGTTGATTGCTGCTTGTGCAGAAACCAGGGATGGGGTGGAGTGGATGGCACCTGAAAGATCTTTTGGACATCTGCATGAGACTTCCTGGGCTGGGAGAGAGGGCAAACTTTCCTTCATGTGAGGCAGAAAAAAGTCAGACTATGGATCTCAAGGTAGAAAAACCACTTCCTTCCCAGCATGTGTGAACACATCACTAGAGGTGCAGGCACAAGCCCGGCACAGCGATGTGACCTGCTGACAGGCAAGAGGAGGGCGGGGGGTGGTGTGTGATGGTGGAAACTTGGTTTCTGCTCATATTTGTGAAACAGAGCTGAAGATTTGCTTCAGCTGTGTCTGTCCTGCACATAAACTGCATGCTGGCCTCCAAACCAGCATTTGGAGGTTTGGTTTTTTTCAAAGCAAGAATATCTTTGTTTAGTTGGGTTTTATTTTTTTTTTTTGGTTTGGCTGTTTTTGCAGGGTGTGGTGTTATTTGCTTGATGGAGTGGGAGAGAGGAAGGAAAAACAAGGTCTTACTACTGCCCTTTCCCCCTCTTTTGAAGGCCATAGAATGGCTCTGAACTCCGTGTGGGGTGCGATGCTCTCCTACCCCCGCAGGGTTGTGCCTGCTTCCACCAGAGGACAGGTTGTCCCTGCGCTGCTCCCTCCAGGGCTGGGTATGATGCTCTCAGACCAGGCTTCCTTTTCTGCTGGCTGCTCTCCTGTCGAGTGGCATTGACCCATCGCTTGCTGTTCTCCCAGTTCTGGCAAGGAAAGAGAGGTCAGTGCCAGGCAAACACACAAATGTCCTTGCTGTGAAATCTGCTGCGCACACATCTCATGCATCGCTCAAGTCAAGGCTTGCTGGAAAGATAAGATGCTTTGTGGTTTGTTTGGATGTGCTGTGGCCCCTTTCTTTGCGTCGCTCATGGCAAGCCTTGCTTTTCTTCTACGGAAATGACTGAGAGACAGAACTGACAGCATTTCTGCGGTGCCCGAAAAGCGACAGCAGGGCTAGGCAGAGTATCTCGGCTGCAGAGACTGCGCTGAGAGATTTTTAAATCGAGGGATGAGCTGCAGCCCAAGAATTTGGGTTTGAAGGCTGACACCTGTTCCTCTTGACTGTGTCCTCTGATGGGAGCAGTAAGTCCCAGCCTGCACTTGGCAAATATGAGACGGAATGAAATGGTCCCATGGGCGGCTCTACCAGGCACAAGGCAAACAGAGAGAAGCAGGCAGGTGTCTCCAGAAACTACATTTCCCCAATATAAAAAAAGAAGTGTTTTCTTTTGTAATCCTTAATGCGTTGCCTGTGAGCTTCTCTGCACTGAAGCCATCTCAGTAGTGTGTTTTAACACTTGGACACTTGCCTTTAAAATTTTATTGGTCTGAAAAATAGGATTCCCCTCCCCCCTTATGGAAAATTCTTGCACTCCTTAATGCCTTTGCTTTTTCACAGGCAGCTTAAGCATCCCTTTTCAAAGCTTTGGGTGGAAAATTTTCATTTTGGAGTGAAAAGCAAAAGCTTTCCAGTTATCTTCAAAACTATGAACATGCTGTGTGTGTGTCTGAAGGGAATATTTTCCAGCCAGTTCTCATTCTTCTGCTGCAGTTTCTCTCCCCTTTATGGATTGATCAGCGAAGAGAGTCCTGTTTCAAAGGCTTTTGCTTATACTAGCTACTAATGTGTTACAGCGTTAAACTTTATTAAAGCAAGCATCCTACCAAGAGGTGAACTTAATTTGGTATTGGAGACAATTCAGGCTCCTGAGATAAGAGCTGTTCTCAAACTCCACAAAACTCAGGAACTGAAACCACCTCCACTGTTGCATTTAGGTCCTCAGGAGTGACTTGATTTACCCCAGAGGAGGGGAAGGCAGACTGAACCAGCAACAGAGTTTCTGGGAATAAATTAGAGCACTTTCTTCTACAGAAGTCTCACCAGCAGGGAGTATCAGCGTGCAAGGAGGGTACTGTGCTGTCACGGCACTTTTCAGCAGAGAAATGAGCAAATGAAGAAACTGTGGCTGCTCCTTGCAACCATTTCGTGAAGCAAGGGAACACTCGCATTGGAGAGGTGAGACTGGGCAGTGCTGGGGAAGGCAATGACGTGGCTGAACGGCAGAACAGAATCTGTAAGTCTTGCTCTTCCGTTGGAGTAGGAAGTGGTGTGCTCTCTCCTTCCTGTGGCAGCAGCCATCAATGCTCCTGCCAGTCTGCTCTTCCAGTCCTCAGCTTGCAACTGCCTGCATGATTTGGCATCGCAAAGGATGTTGCTCCTAAAACTGGACTTAGGTCTGGTTCCTAAAAGGGAGCTCTGCAAGGCAAAGCAAAGGGAGAGCTGCTTGGGGACTGTAGATGATGCTTGTGCTGCCATGCTTTACCCAGTTCAATGAACCAATGGGCTGGACTGCAGCAAGATGCAAGTGCAATCCCTCTGTCCATCCTTCCCTCTTCCTTCCCTCCACCCCCGTGGAGGCTGTCCTAGTTTTTCTTTTTTTTTTCCTCTCCCCCTCAGCTGTACTCTTAAACTCCTAATCTCGCTGGCCTTGCAACAGTCAGCAACCCAGGAGGCAGGGAGCAAGACCCTAAGTAGCATGATAGCTCAAGGTGTCTTGGGGCTGATGCGGCCCTTGCTCGGTGGACTGAGTGCAAACAAAATTCGCTTTATTTATCTCTGTGGGGTGGCTGAGCAGCACTGCACATCAGCTACGCAGGGGTCACAAAGAAGCTTCAGTTTCACACGAAAGCTCCAGGATGCTGCTGGGGAGCTGAGGTGAGTAAAATGCTGAACCCTACCCTACTGTGTTGCAAAAGGCCCTTTCAGATGCGTGCTTACCTCTGCCTTGCCTGTAGGAGGGAGGAGAGGCCAGCACAAGGGTGGTGGACAAGGAAGTGTATATTGAGCAGATGCTGATGGGAGGAAGGTGGTGCAGGTGTCTGGCCTGTGGGAGATGCCGCTGCCAGCTTCTGGAGCTGTGGATGCTGCAGTGAGTGGCCTGGGTCTTGAGCATGAAGATGACAATGGGACACAAGAGTCACATCGGCCACTGGGGTGCAGTCACCAGCCTTTGAGGAATGGGGATGATGGGCATTGTGTGTCACCTAGCTGGGCTGCCAGCCTGCTGAATTCCTGCTGTAAGGAAGCTGGGATGACCATGGGATTATTCTGGGAATATAAAATTCTCTTGTGTTTCTTGTCCCTGCTGCAGTAAAGACAGAGTGGGGAGCTGATGATGTCCCCAATTCCCATTACATTTTTACAAGAATTCTTTCCTGTTCAGCTGGATACGACTCCTGTACTCCACCTCTGCCTCTGGAGTTGGGAAAGAGTAGAGGATTTTTTTTTTAAACTTGATCATTAGATTTCTGTGTTTTCTATATATTTAGTTAAAAGGCAACCAGTAGAGATCTCCACATGCTTCATTTTTTGTCTGCCAGAGCAGAGAGGGGTGATCAGACAGGTGTTGCTGTCCATGGGACAATTCCCATTTAACCATTTCCTCCCCTCAGTCTCTGACTTTCCAAGAGGGTGTCTGGCACCTGGCGCCTTGGCTGGTGAGTTTGCTATGTGTGTGAATCTGGGCTGTGACTGTTGGCATTCTGTGTACTGCAAACACATTGTGAGAAGGTGGGAGGTGATACTAGAAAGTCTCAGAGCTGTGCTGCTTTTTTCACTGGCCATGGGGCCGCCAGGGGAAGCGTTACCAGGCTTTGTACCAAACAGCACTTGTGAAAGTGGGAAATTCAGGGGGGTCATGAGTTGGGCCAGGAGATTTACCCTTCAAGGCTGGAGTTCATTCCTCCTGTGCCAGCAATGACTGCAGCCTGCTGTGGGGCAGCGCTGACACTGGTGGCACTTGGGAGTGATTGGAGCTGTGGGAGACAGAGGTGGAACTGGGGAGCGGTGCAATTTGTCAGCCTGTCAGAAGAGGCTGGACCCAGCTCCTGCCATGAGAGAGTGTCCTGGACTTGGAGATGCCGGGCATGTGAGCAGTGCCATGTTGAGAGGGACTGGGCAAAGTACCCGCTGCCTTCAGGGACTGCCTTGCTTCAGCACAAGAGCTGGGACCTCTGCATCATTGGGACCTCCAGCATCTGAGTGACCACCTGGGTATGAATGCTAAGCAAAAGCAGTGTCCACTTGTCTACTTCCCCTGCCAAATGCAAGAGATGTCTCGGAACATACGGGCTGGGTGAGAAGTCCCTGACGCTGCTGCTGCTTGAGGTGGCAGCCTTCTCCACATTGGTGGGGAGAGCCTGGTTTGGAGGAGATGAAGTGGGTACTGTTATTTCCTTATTTGTAGGTGTGGTTTCTGCAAGCCAGTACTAAGCGATGCTGATGGCCTTGTTCTTAACTCTCTACCAGATTAAACCTCGTAGGCTGTCAAAGTAACTCGCAGTTTCTCCTGGGCAAGGATCACACCAACTCCAAGGAGGTCACTCAGCAGGGTTGCTATGGAAGTTGGAGCTGAGCAGGTCTCGCTATAACAAGACTCCCTGTGTTTGAGTTCAGGGAAGAAGGAGGCACTTCATGAAAATACAAGTACCAGAAAAAGAACAGTCATGAAGTAATGCCCTTGGGAAGGGGAGAGAAAATGTGAATTGCAATAGCCCTTATTGCATGATTAATACCTGATCCCGGGCTCTGTTCTTGTTATTACATCACTCCATCCAGGATTAATATCCCAGGCCTAGGACTTGGGAATACTTTGCCTGCCCACCAATGCTCCTCCTGCCAGCCCAAGCAGAGGCAGCGGGTGCTGAACATCTGCACGTGTTCATGCACGCCTAAATATTTATTCTGAGGGATATTTGATAAAGTGGGAAATATTTTGGGTCAACTCAGATTTGCCCACCCCCGAGAGCTGATAATCTGAATCATTGTTATGTGTGGTTTAATCCTTCTACAAAATGGTTGCACGCAGTTTTCTCTGAGTGCCATGGCTCTGGAGCTCAGCCACAAGGCTTCAACTCTGGGCACGCAGGAAAGGGCTCCTCTGATTTTTGTAAACCTGTCTTACAGCTCTGCAGGCCAGGTGACGGTGCATTTTATAAATCGGGATGGAGAGCGACTTACGGCCACAGCCAAAGAAGGAGAGAGTTTGCTGGAGGTGGTAGTCAATCAAAATCTGGCCATCGATGGATTTGGTAGGTGTTGCTCTTGGAGTTTGTGTCTGTGCTGTGACCACTGGGTACCTGGGAACTGCGCAGCCATGCGATGCCATTGTGCTCTGGTGAGACAACTGAGCACGTTTCTCTTCCCAGCAGCTGCCTGTCGGGCTGGCTCATCACACCGCGGCGGCAGTGAGAGTTCTGCACCGTCCCTGCTGGGTCCCAGCAGCCTGTGTCAACGGTTCCATTGGTCAGAGTTGACGTACAAATTTGAAAACTGGTTTTGACCCTCCCAGAGAAGAGGGAGGCTGAACTCTGCATCCATGTCTTGTGTTTTCTGGCCTCCCTCCTGGCACACTCCAGAGCTCTTAAAGAACCTCTTCTCACTCTGTTTCCAAAGTTGGTCTCCTACCCCCTTGTTTTCCCTGACTTGCCGTCCCTCCCCTGTGTCTCCACCAGGTGCCTGTGAAGGGACACTCGCCTGCTCCACCTGCCACCTCATCTTTGAGAAGGACACGTACCAAAAGCTGGGCGCCGTCTCAGATGAGGAGCTGGACATGCTGGACTTGGCATATGGACTCACTGAGACGTAAGCTTCCTGCTGATCGCAGTAGGTCTTGAGCCTCTGAGGCAGATTCCCGGCACCCAGCTCCTTTTTCCAAGGGAACAGGGATTACTCTGTGTTGTGGCTGTGCCTTGAGGGCTGCTTTCTCTTGGGGCAGGGAAGACCTGTAACAGGAGCCATAGTGAAACCCCAGCCTGGACCACACATCCCAATGTGGCTGGGGAATTTCTGCCTTTGCTGTGGGAACAGATGAGCCTCACAATGTTTTCTTCTCAGATCTCGCCTTGGCTGCCAGGTCTGCGTTAAGAAGTCAATGGATGGTCTGACGGTGCGGGTCCCCATGGATGTATCGGACATCAGGACGCAGATGGAGGTTGGAAAGCAAAGCAAACAGTAACTGGAAACGACTCCTGTCCTCATTTTTACCGTGGCAGGGCGCTCCGCTTTTGGTTATCATTATTGCTTTTTGTGGCTGTCTTGCAGTAGACCACAGAGGTTGGATTCAGTACAAATGCCTGTTCATCAAATATCTTGTTTCAACAAACTTAATGCTAGGGGGTTTGGTACATGTTTTAAGTGCTTGAGTGCTCTGCTGGGGGCAATTGGATTAAAGCAGATGGCTTTACGTTTCCCTGGGTGGGCCACAGCAAACATCTGTGCTGTATGTGACTCACCCTCTCCTCTGAAATGTAAGAAATTCTGCTATTCCAAGTGACTACTGGAAATTTTGCAAGGCTTGGTTCTTCAACTGTAGAGCAGATTTTTCCCAGTTTGGGGACATTAATAGACAGCTGTTCCAGAAACAAAACGGCGTGCTGGTTGGGTTGGTGATACAGGCGAACTGAGTTTGATTAGAAAGAACATCCTGATACCTGTTTGAATGCAGACATTTCCTACAGGGGGGACCACTTCCTATGGACTTGGACTGTTAGACAGCACAGAATTGTTATGTGCCATGATCTGCTACTTTCTACAAATATTAAATTTTCCTGTTGCTGTATTACCACCTACGTCAAATAAAATGCTGATAATCAGGCTTTTAATCCTATGAGATGCACTTTTCTGGTAAGGTGAGAATGGTTAGAATCGGATTAGTCTGATAAAAATTTAAGTATAATTTCCTGTTGCCACAGTTTACTTGATTGGATTTTCCTCTCATGTCAAACTTGCCATTTAGATGTCATAGATAACGCAGGATCTGTAACAGAAATTTCCAAACAGAATTATGCACAGAAACTGTTCCTGTGGGTTTAGTTAAAACCTAGGCTAAATTTAGCGACCAGTTCAAAACAACATGTTACTGTTCATAGGCAAGGTATCATCCCCACAAAATATGTATATATTGAAAAAAATGTTTATTTGAGCAGTCAGTTTTATTTGGCACAAATAGCAGTGTGTTGCTCGTGTTTCCTTTCATGCACGTTCCTGGTGCCTCCTGCTCCTAGTGGTGTCACTCCTTAGATGTATTTGAGCACAGGTGCCAGAATCTCCTCTGACTGACTGAGTTTTTGGTGTGCAGAGGGGTTTTACAGGAGTTTTGGGGCTGGCTGGCATTACACTGAGGCACTTACCTGTTCCTCAGGTACAGCTGGAGCATGCTGGATGGTGGCACAGCTCACAGGTTTCCTGGTCTATCTGTAGGAAATCTATAACTAATTTGCTGCATGTATTTTGATGGCCTGGAAGAAAGCTGAACACTTCTCCTGATTTAGTAGATGTAGGATGGGTTGCCAAAATGTGAGGAGCATCTCACACTGAACTCAGAACTGCATTGTTGCCTGAGCTCGTAGAAGGAGCACTGCAGATTTCCACGCCCGGGCCAAGAGGCAGCAGGTGAGCAAGGTCTCTGTGTCCATGCGGAGGCCAAGTCTCCCTCTGACTCGAGCAGCACTCTGGGACTGAGGGTTTCTGCTAGCTGTTCTCATAAACAAACTCTCTCTTTGGAGAGTTGTTTTAT
The DNA here is from genome assembly GCA_033558235.1 of Neomorphus geoffroyi. Lineage (NCBI taxonomy): Eukaryota > Metazoa > Chordata > Aves > Cuculiformes > Neomorphidae > Neomorphus > Neomorphus geoffroyi. The sequence goes on along the minus strand of JAUMJM010000045.1, from coordinate 23,020,508 downwards.
TTTAAATGAAGAAAAAAAGCATTAATAGAGAGTTGGGTTAGAGTAACTCTCCAGGGGAATGTGCCTGTGTTGGACAGACCAATATGAGAACAGGAAAATGGTTGCTTTGCCCTGCCTTTCCCAGATTGTCTATAAATGAATTTCTTCCTAACTTGCTCATAATTCCTTAGAGCGATGCAAATTGTGAGCTATTACTCTGCCTTTGGTCCAGGTTCCCTGTTTGAACTGAGCCAGTTTACACTCTGTCAGCATGTTTAGAAAGTGGAATGGCTCTTCCAAGTACAGATAGACTTTGCTCACAATATTCAGTGCTGTTTCATCCTTCTGAAAAGACGCAAATGAGAGTCGGGCCTGAGCTGATGCTCTGGAAGGGGCTCCTCACTGGCCTCGCGGCTCTGGGAAGCACGAGTGTTCCACTGCCCGGGCGGGCATTCCGCAAAGCACAGAGCAGAGGGAAGCCAGGGCAAGGGAACAAAAAGCCATCACTGCACCACAGACAAACATATGTGTGTGTCGTTTATTGAAACAGGTACAACTGTAGCTCTGGAAAAATACTGACTTTCCTTGTCGGTGTTCGCATGTGAGGGATTGACGGCGGGGGGGTGTATTGTGATTATTTACACCTTCCATCATACATAGGCCACCAAGGTTACCAGGGACACAGAGTGTCACATCTGGCACTCTGAACAGGCTGGTCCAGTGGGAGATGTCTCTGTCCATGGCAGGGGGGTTGGAACAGGGTGGGCTGAAAGGTCCCATCCAACCCAAACCATTCTATGAGTCCGTGGTCTGGAAGTTAAACACCCTACACATAACAAATCAATAGCTACACCTTGGGAAGTGGGCTCTGGGATTCCCCCTCTCTCCCCTGCCCTGGTATCTCCTGGTGAAGATGGAGTGCTGGGCCAGCATCCTGGCACTGGCTGTGGTGGGCACCTGGCACTTGCGTCGGCACAGCCAATACCAAGCAGCTCATTTCACAGCGGTGCCTTCAGCTGCTACCAACCAGCTCGTGCTACAGTGGCATCTTCCCGCTCTGTGCCAGGCCTGATCCCTGGCAGGTGCCAGGCTCAGCTCCCATGTCACTGTTTGCAGAAACTCCACAGCTTTCAGGGAACACTCACTCCGCAGGGACTGCCTTTCCATAGCTAGGATTCCTTACTTCTCTTATCCTTCACCCATACACTAACTGAGTAAAAGATCTCCCTGACAGAAGCTACCTTAGAAAATTCTCACATAACTTTTCCACGACACATCCTGAACCTTTTAACCTGTGAGACTTTTCCCATCATTTTCTTAATACCTGTCCTGTTCCTGCAATCCACTGGCTGCAATTCTTTAGAGGCACAACACAAGCATCCTGCATAGCACACACTGCCGGGCACTTCTCCAGACATAATACAGCTGGAGGGCACTGGACCATGTGCCATGCTGAGTTGGAACCCAGTGCTTCTCTGAGACAGCATCAATGCCGCTGAAGCCTGGACAGTCAGCTTACAGACTGTCTGACAACTTTCTGGCCAGATGGGGCTTTGCTTCAGCATCCACTCAACAACATTCTTGACAACTTCCACAACTCCTTGACCTTATACTAAAGCTAAATCCTGATTTAAGTCCCTATTAGCACAACTTGGAGTTCGATTTAGTTGCGCCAGCCGCAGCGCCACTGTCATTCACAGAAATATAATGTTGCCTTTTGCTTGGAGGGAAAAGACCAGCCACTCCCAGAGGACACCAAAGCTAATAACTGTTCATAGCCCTGCCCAAGGGGTGGGGCTAAAATTCTTCATCATAACTGTGGCTTTGTTACAGCTTTGGGGGAGGAATGAGAAGAGAGGAATCAACATGCAATTAACAGGAAAAAAGCAATCTTGGTGTTCAAATGTTACATATGGTGTCCATCGGTGAAAGCTGGGCTTTGGGCTGTGGGCTTTATTTGGTGTATCTGGAATCCAGCATCAAGCAGTAAGGAATGCAGCCCATGAGTTCATCCCCCAGGAGACAAGAGGTGAGCAGACAGAAGCAGTGGTTTCTGGGATGGAAGTGAAGGGTCTTCCTTCAGATGAATGCTGGTGAAGAGCAGTGAACAGTGGAGGAGTTTGTGCAAGTGTAGAGATTTTTATCTAATTCTGATGGAGCATTACCTTTCCCAGTTCTCCAGTCACCCACAAACATCAGTAGCTGACTGGAGAAAATAAAGCAGACTTTCTCCTTTCCTGCTTCAAAAAGAAACGGAGTCAGACCCTGTATAGGTCAGCTGGAGACAGGGAGAGTTTGATGACATGCAGCCTATTTGACACCCAGCCAGTGATGTCTCTTCCATAAGAAAAAAGGAAAAGAAGGGTGTAAAGAAGAAAAACCCAAGACCAATCTGCCCCCCGCCCCAGCCAAAACGAATGGTAAACCCCAACATTACATACACATTAGTGTCACTTCACACTTACTGCCCCATACAGCCTCTAGATTCTTCACATCCTGATCATATCTTACAGAGTATTTTCTGCTGCATATACAGAAAAAAAATATTCAGTTCTCCCACACTCATCTGCCTAGACAAACGTCTCCTCTGCAAACGCTACTGTCTCGCGCTGCTCTGCAGCCACCTCTGCCGGTGGCTGGCTCCTGAGCCACTCAACCCTGCTCCGAAGGAGTTCATTCTCCACGGCTTCAGCCTCAGCCATGGGACAGGTCTTGCCTTCATCATGCTTGAAATACTCCCTGATGGTGTTTCGGATGGAGGTGGGGAGGATGATGCGGATGGTGTGGTTGAACGTGCTGAAGCCCCTGCTCTGAGTTGGCGCCTGCGCCTTTTCCGCTGCCTTACTCTCCAACTCCTTGGGAGGGGAGGCACTTTGGGGGCTCTCTCTGTGCTCTGCCTGTGGGGATGGGATCACTGGTTCATGGTGGTAGCGCCTGGAGATGGACTGCAGGACAAGGGGGGTATTCTGCCCATAGAAAACTGTCTGGGGGATATGGACTTGCACAGTCTGCGAGTTCTTGGACAGTCTTTGCTCGCTGCTGCCAGCCAAGCCACTGGTGTTTGCCACCGATCTCTGCTCTTCTCCTTCCACTGCAGACCCCCAAGAGCTTGCTTTATTTGGGGCCACGTAAAAAGTTATCTTGGTGCGCTTCAGGCTTTCCTGGCTTGGAGTGCAGGCATCAGCACTTCTGATTTCGATGCTCTTCACTGCCTGCTCCTGGTGCTGCTGGGGGCTGACCGGTGGGGATCCCGCGCTGGCTGGGCTGGCAGCTGCAAGTGCAGGGCTTTGCTCAAACTCCTGGATCCTGAGCCCTGGGCCAGGGCCTCCTACACAACTCAGCTGACTCTCCTCTTCTTCCCAGTCAGTGTCAGCTCGTGGGCTTCCCACAGCAGCCCCGCCGACAGATAGAAATCCTTTCGTCTCTCCAACGCGATGAAGGGCCTCCACAGCCTTGGGCTCATTGCCATGGCAACTGTCCAGGTCACACAGATGTAAAGGCACAGCAGATATGAAGGACTTGTGCCACTCTTTCGGGGACCTCCTGGCAATCTTGGGGGACACAGCGCGAAGCCTGGCAGACGTGCCGAACATGAATGGCAGGGATGAGATGTCTGTGGGACTGACGGCTGATGACTCTGAGCAGTAGGAGAAAGCACTGTCCAAGGAGCTGAGTGAGGAGGCAGACGGGGAGGTGGTGGTAGACGACAGGCTGGAGAAGCTGGACCTGTTGGAGAGGCTGGATTTCTGAAGGCTGAGCTGCTTCACCCTAGAGCTGGCCTGAGGCAACTGCCGCAAGTTCTGCCTGGCCTTGTTAACCCCAGGGCTTAGGCCTTCATCAATCAGCTTCTGGCTCTCCATCTGCAGCTGCCTGAGCCTGTGGATGCAGTCTGTGTGGCTGTGCATGATGGTGGCATCGCAGCTGGACTGGCGCGCCACCGGCTCGTGGCTCTGAGCAGGCAGCTGGGAGCCGAGGCAGACGCTGGGCTCTGATGAGCACCGGTCCCTGGCCGGGCTGAGGGAGTGTATGGAGCCAATGGAGCAGAAGGAGCCCTCCTCTTCAAGGAGGTCATAGCTGTCTGCACTGGTGTTCTTCTGGACTTTGCTCTGGTAGCAGGCTGTGATCTCACTGAACAAGTCCCAGTCTTCCCGATCCTCATCGAGTAGCAAGCTGCTGGATGGCTCAAAAATGGCATCTGTTTCAGGTACCACATGGTGCTTTGGTCCTTCTGGGTCACAAGCAGAAAATTCCAGCTCATCAGAGGAATCATCATGCTGAGCCAAGCCTATGCCTGCAGCAGAAAACACAAATTAGTTTGTTGTCTATGTCTCCTGACCTCATATAGTACCTTACAAGCAAGGCAGGAATTATCAAGTCCATGAAAAAGCGAAGACAATCCATTATTTTCACAGGGACTAGAGCAGGATTGGGAACAGTATCAAAAATTCTGGCTTGATGACCCCAGCTTTCAGCACTAGCCTGTATTCACGTGACAGTTAACAGAGACAACTCAATCTCTTTCCACTCAGCTATCTATCTGGTTTAGCTTTAGAGAACCACTCTGAAAGAAAAGACTACTGGGACAGGGCATTGCTACAGCCACACTAAATTCTTGTGATGGCTGGACTAGGTTGAGCGGCAGCCACAGAGAAGGACAGCCATTGTCAGGGACACGTTGAAGCGATGCACCTCTGCTTTGCCCTCGTTGCCTGCCTGTGCCTGACAGGCAAATGGAAAACCAAACCCAATGGCTTTTGAATGCTTTTCCTTGGAAGACACATGAAGGGAAAGCAAACTAATTTGCATGAGGAATTTATCCATTAAAAGATTCTAAATGTTTCTGAAAGATACAGTACCACCAGCTTACCCAGAGGTTCCTCTGAGTTTTTGGACTTCTTTTTGTCTGCTCTTTGAAACAAGGAAGCAATGTCACCTCCAAAAATCTCCCCTGAGTTTTCAATCAGGAACTGCACTAACAAGGCCACCTGGCAAAGACATGAATTTACAGAGTCAGTTTCATGAAAATGCAGCCAGCTGTTTAAAGCAAGTCAAATCCATCCCAGAATGTTCCTTTTCCTTTGACAAAGACATCATTTCCTACAGAACCTTTTGCTGAGGAAGCAGTTAAGAACGTGACAGCACATCTGTATGAACTACACCTGGGGCAAGAATACAGAACGGGCATAGTGATCCCGGCATAGCACATTCTACAATTTTCCTTACTATTGGTAACACCTGATAAGCTACAAGCAAGCGTTCCTCCCCTCTGGTGCACTATGTTCATAGCTTTCTTTGTCTCTGCACAACAGCTTCAGGCCCAGCTGCAGTGGCAGTGCCGAACTTTGGCCGCTCCATTTTTCTTATGCTTACTTGACCGTATAGGAAGTTCATCTGGTAAAGGAACCACAGCTTCCCTTTCCATCCTGGACAAATGGAGTAGCTAAACGCTACTACCAGCAAGGACACAGCTGCACAGAGGAAAGGACGAGGCCCGAATACCACGCTGACAGCAAAGTCACTCATCCTGTGCCTTCCTTTAGGTTACAAAATATGTTGCCTTAAAAAGCAGTAAAAGCGGAAGATAAGCTCGAGGCCAAACCCTTGAAAGATTACCTTCTTTGTAGACCTGCTCTCCTCTTCAGGCCCAGTGGGACTTGGTAGCCACAGCATATTGGGTGCTATGCAAAGAGCCAGGTTAAAGGCATTCATCTGATTGACACCGGAATTCTGCTCGATATGATGGAGGACCCCAAAGAGGTGTCTGAGTAGGATGAGGTTGGCCTCTGGAAGCTGGTTGACCAGACTATTCAGGGAGTAGAAACAAAGGAAAACAGTGCTGTTCACAAAAATCTTCTTTTCAAATATCAGAGGTTGCCTCCCAAAGCTTTTGCTCTCTTCTGCCCTTTGGCAACCAGCCTGAGACATCTGCATTTCACAGCAAACACTGTGTCACTCCTCTCCACCAGAGGAGTGCGAGAGGCACAACTGCACATCCCCATTGCCCACACACCGTCACAGAGCTGGGGGACCAGGGGGCTTACACGCAGAACACAGCAGTGGGTGTCCATAACACCTGAACAAACAGTGACCCAAGGGAGATGCACACAGCGCCAGAGCAGCAGCACAGGAGACACTGCCTGCAGCCCATGCTACACAGACAATGAAGGATGGAGGCCAAATGGCGAGGTTCAAAAACCGAGCTGAGCCACTGACAAGAAGACGTGTGAGATACTACACAGCCCACAGGATGTTGACACACTCTTCTTGCTTACGGCAGTGGTTTCAAAGCACTAAATCTGGTTTCAAGGTCCCAGTCATTATTCCTTCTAACTGCCAATACAACAATCAGCTTCATTTTGTGCACGTAAGAAAAAAGTTACCACTGTTGAGGTTAAGGCTCTAATTCCACTAATGTTTGACATGGTTGAATTATTGTGCTTTTTCAGTTTGCTGGTTCTGGTAAGTTGAACTGATCACCAGAAAAGAATTTGCTAATGACATTTTTTTGGGTCAGAAATGTTAATATTCATAAAAGACCATTGGAAGGAAAATGTTCCGACATAGCTCTGATGGGGCCTGGAGCATTGCCAGGAATCTGGCAGAGGATGAATTCTATGCTTAGGGCCATATGCCCACCACCCTTCTACCACCAGAAGATATTACAGAGGCTTTTACAAACCTTTTGATAGCTTCAATCTTATGTGCCCGATTTTCCGTGTCCACAGCTTCCATCCACAGTCCGTGCATGTCTGAGGATAGAACACTGTCAGGTATATTTCGGAGAAAATCCTGAATTAAATATATATATGCAGAGCAGTCTGGTCAGTTTTGCGTGCCTTGTTTTGGTTTCATGATGCATATAGTCATTGTTTATTCACATCAAGCACAAGATAAAACAAGACATGACCCAAATGCATTTTTCTCTCCTCCCCACGTCCACCACACTGTCCTCCTCACTGTCCTCCTCAGGGCTCTCTCCCAGCACCGCAGAACTGCGTAGCAGTGAATAGGCAGCCCTCATGCCCTGCTCCGGTGCAGAACGGGACTGAGGGCTGCTGCACGGGCAGAGGAAGTTTCTGTTTGTTTTGGGGTTTTTTCTATCAGGGGACTATTTAACAACTTAATGTATGTCTGGCATTGGGAAGTGCCTGAATATCCCCCCAGTCAGCAGCTTTTTGTATGAGGCCAACAAGAGCAAGAGACAGAGATGTATTTTGATACTTCACGTGCCTGAATTGTTCTGACCGGAGTTAATCACCAGTGCAAAATACGATAGGCTTTTTCTAACTAAAATTTGAGTCTTATCACAAGCTTTATCTGCCACCCACCACAACCCCTCTGCTTGGGTTTGGCAGTTGTTTTCCCTCTCGCTTGCTGGCTGCTTATAGGATAAAGGCTTAGGGTCTGGACAGGACAGCCCAGCTCCTTGGAGCGCAGCCTCTCTGACTGGGGAGGACGCAGAGCAGTCTCTTCTGCGTATCCATAAAGGACAAGAAGCACTTGTACTGCTGCCATCAAAGCGCTCTGTGCCTGTCAGTGCAGCATCTGAACTGGTGTGTTGAGACTCTGGCATGTTCCTTGGCACTACGAGATGCCTTTTGCATAGATACGTGGAGACAGACATTACTATGACACATTGCCTGCTGGAGGCTGTTTTGTAGAGGGAGGTACAAAGTGAAGCACTGGCCCGAGGGCAACTGCACTTATCTGCATGTGAACAAAGGCCAGACAGATGCTTTTGTGCACCTGGATGGACCAAGCCATCAGGTGAGAATATGCCTTGCTGGAAAATGCTTTGCATTCCTCCCCAGCCTTCCCTACCCATAGAGACTCCTGCTGCTCCCTTAGAGAAGGAAGGCACCATTAGCCCCACAGCTGAGTTATCGGCCAAACATACCGTGATGACAGCAGCAGCCACAAAGACTGACTCTCCATCCACCTGAACATCATCTCCAGAGTTCAGCTTCTCCTTCAGCTCCTTGCAAGTCTTGGCATTGGCAGAACGTCTGAAAATGCCCCTAGTAGAGGGACCTTCATGGTACAGCAGGAGCAGCATATCCTAAGAGAAATCCCAGTTGTACTTAAGAGCCTAACACTCCCCTCTTGTTTGTGCACATTATACCTCACACATTATAACATAATTAGCAGAAGATCTAGGGAGTACCGGGAAGAGGACAGACACACAAGGTGTTTTCATGATTTAAGCAGGGACAAGAGCCTGTCAGCTAAACTGCAGGTACTGTCTATCTGGGTGTCCTTACCCTGTGGCCAGTGTGAGGCCAGTGGACTCTTGCAGTGCTTGAGCTCTAGGCTATGGAGCACAGCACAGCCCACTGACATCACCCCTTGTCAGTCTGGGATGGCCTGGCTGGAGAGGCCCACTGGAACAGGATGGACACTGTGCACAGTGACATGGATTACACAGGAGAGGGACACTTTCATCCTTGTTACTGAGCTAGATCTGAATCACAGGCGAAGGACAGTCTTCTTCCTCATCCAATCCTCATAAATATCACAAGTGACTTTAAATTCTGGGCTGAACACAAAGTTTACATTAGGACAAGCAGCCCAGGCAGTGCCTTACCATGATTGGCTTGGGAAGGATCCCATCAGGGCAGACAGAGGACAGGGAAAGGCCGAAGAGCTTCCGTGGGGTGGTTGGTGACTGCGAAGGGGGGCTGCCTGTGGGGGTGCTGCTGCTGCGGCGCAGGGCCCAGTCGATCAAGGACTTCTTCCTCTTGGTGTGTTTCTGCAGCGGCTCTGGAAGAAAACCCAGACCTCCATTCCACACCTGCCTGTTTTTCCTACTACCCCGTGAGTGACCTACAGCGGAGGCAGAGTCCCCAGCACAGCAAGGGCCTCCTGCCATTGTGTGGTTATTGACTGCACTCTTAACGGGGGTGCTTGGGTAACGCACAGCAATAAAACCACTCGTTCCTCTCTCAGCCACCAGCAAAACTGTTATTCAGTCACTGTTTGTCACCTTGCTGTCTGTGCAATGTAAGAGGGGCTTGCAATTGCAAGCTAATCAAGGACTGAAAGCTAAGCCTGAACATTTACACAGACAAATTTAGTTCCTCTGCAATCTCTTCCTCTCCGTATACACTCAGGTACGAGAGCAACTCTACAATATGTATACGGTGCTAGGAAGAGTTTGGCACTGTGATGGAAAGCAGCGAAGCCTCTGCCAGGTCTTAACGCGCTCCTGCAGCCCCTACCTCTCCTCAGCTGCATCGGAGCTTGGAGCTTGTGTTTCAGGACAAACTGACACTGTTTTTCCTTTGGGAGTTGAGCAAGGAAGGAAGCCTCTGTCCCATCAGCCAGGAGGGTGTTATTGTTGGTTCCTTGTTGCTGGTCAGCAGAGTCCCGGAGACAGTTCAATGCGATGCTGAAAGGATGCTCATGCCCTGTTGAACACAGAGGTGTGTAAGGAGCAAGTAAAGATGCAGAGCTCTGTGAAAACAGCTCCAAATCAGAGCAGGAGGAAGCACCCACATCCAATGGCTCCTGCTGCAGCTGGGCCTCTAAGCAATCATGATCATTGCTTTACTAATCAACTATTATCTGGGTTTAAGCCCCTATTAATAAGCTTATGGGCTGCACTCTACTAACAAAACACTGTAAGCATGGCTCTGTGCAGGAGTTAGCTTAACTATTGATAGTCTAGTATGTAGTGAACAGATAAAAAAAAGTAAGCATGTGCCAAGGCAACCTGGAGAAAACCAATAAACACCCACAAATAAATATGTGTGGTCTAATGAGCCCCAGAACAATAGTCTTACTACACCAACACAGTCTTTGGGGTGAGATCTCTTTAATAAACCAACATGCATAAACTTCCTTGGAGAGGTGGGGGATGTATTTTTTGGGGTTATCACTGAAAGCACAACGCAAAGTCAATGCAGAGATTACTCATTTGGCACAGTATGCTATGGGGCAAAGCAGTCTGAGCAATGGCTGCATCATTGACACATCTGTTGGAGAAGCAAGCAGCAATTTAAATTAATTTTTGTTTTAGATGCTGGGAAGATCAGCTTATTTCCTTGCCTCCTCTCTGACCAGATAGCGGGTTCCTTAGTGCAAGCACACGCTGTTGTCAGGACTGTCAGCGCTGCCTCGCTCTGACCCAGCAGTACAGCCATGAGGGCTGAGTCTGCCCCAGACAACAGGCAGAGCCTGTGAGGAGAAGAAGTCTGCAAAGCTGAGCAGGAAAGGATCACCAGCCTCCATGAATGGAGCCCTGCAAGCTTACACCAGCAGTCATGGTGATGAGACGGGGCTTTGAGGCACTTCCTACCCTTGCATCACATCCACAACACAGAAAGAAACCTTAGGCCAGCCTTAAAAATCTCCTGTTTTCTTGGAGCATCTGCTGAAAAGTGTCATGGGCTCCCGTCCAGAACTGCACAGATTTGCTCGGAAAATGGAGATAAGTTTGAATATCTACAACGATGTCACTGTGGGTTGATTCAACGTGGATCCTGAGACCATAAAAGCCAAGTGACACCTCACATCAGCTTGATGTCACATCTCAGGTCAATAACAGTCCCCTACAATTTTTTTTTTAACTGTAGGGTGCAATGTTTGAGATGTTTCTCAGTCACACCCACCCGTATAACTTACCACTTGTTCCTGTGATGACAGAACTGAGAGAAAGTGGGAGAGCTCTTACCAATGAGAGGGTAAGCAGGGTCGTCTTTTCCTGAGATCACCCAGAGGTGGTGGTCACTTGTCCTGCCCTGGCAGAAGAGCAACAGAGAAGAACAAATGTTAGGTGAAGGGAGCCAGGGTGAGGGTCCACGAGGTTGCACTCCACTCAGAAAACAGACAGAGATAACAGCAGGCCAGCAGGCCAAGCAGCTGGGTGTGCACAACCGCCTCAAGGACAGCTGCGGCGCTGGGAGGACGATGCTCTGGATCAGGTGGTCTGATACAGAGTGGAAGGGGGAAGGTTCAAGAGAAGAAAAGACTGAGAAGCAGCAGGATGTAAACACACATGATGGTTTCTCAGCCTATTTTGGCAATATGTTCCACAACTTTACTTGGTTTTAAACTGCTGGAACACCATCAAAGCTACTTGTTAAACACTGCAATGGGCAAGTTTGGACCACTGCAATAGGCAAGGCTCATCTGATCACATCACTAATTGATTCAGTATTTCATAACTATGTTAATAATCCTTTGACAAGATTGACTCAATCCTAGTGCTGGATTGCAAGCACTGAAATCCTCTGACATCCAAAGGACTTTATTACACAAAGTTTGAATTTACTGTAGACATGTAAGAGTGTCTGTGTTCCTAATGCTTGGCACGCACACAGACAGATCGCTTCCCCTTGTAGCCCAGAGAGTATTACTGCCTCTCTGGTCAGCTACATCAGATCTAGACTCCTCCACACCCGCACTGCCCTGTAAACCTGGTGCTGCCAGCTTCCTTAGCTAAGATCCGGCAGAGTACGCAACTGCCACTTACCGAAAGCCCAAGCTGTAGCAAGGTCTTCTTCATCACACTCTCTGCCGTTTCCACATTGGACACAGTGACCGTGGTAGTCTAGAAAGGAAAACAGGAAATACAGGAAGCTAATAAGAAGGCATGAAGCTTGACTGCAGTTTCTTGTGGCTTGAAAATCTCAGGAAAGGGTCACTCATCTATTTATTGACTGTCTTTACTAAATGTTCCTGGTTAGAAGAGTTGCACCAATTTGAACTAAGCTGCAATCATTGTTAAGGGTGAGGGCTATACACTGTGAAAACTGTTCTCCACTCTTTCTTCTGTCACGGCTTTATCGTACCTTCCAAGGTTTTTATTCAGCAGAAATCCCAGGAAGCATGCTGATAAGCTGTATTTGATGACATCAGCACCTGAGTGATAGTGGCCCCACTGTCACTTCGAAGAGTGAATGTGGCACAATGCTAATAAACCATAGGTGTCTGCGGTCGCTCTCTGAGGGCTTGACGTGAAGCCTAGAAATGCATGCTCTTACTGTGAAGGGATGGGACACATTCCGGTACATTAACTCCGGAGAAAACACCAGTGGCTGTTTCATGATCAATATCCTCAACTTACTGCACTGAAAATAGGAATGCCTGGGCACTCAACTGCAAACCATCACCATTTATGAAATGAAGCAGAAGGAAAAGAGAAAAGAAGCCAGAGGCCAAGAACAATCTTAAGAATTAACTGCTCCTTGGTAAGGGTCTGGTTACCTCCTGATTTCCCAAACCAAAACTCCCTTGGGCTTCCAGTGGGAAGGATGCAGCTCCCCAGATGCACACTCTCTAAAAGCATTTCATGTGGGACTTGAATTTCAAACAGCAACAGCAGCAGCAGCACCACAGCCCTGCCCTCGCGTCCCTACCCACAGCCCCTCACACAGTGTTGGTCTAAGGAGCAGGTTCTTTGCTTTACTTACAGAAGAACAGTTGCCAGCATCCAGCACAAAGATCTCAAGGGTTAGGTTCTTCAGATACTCATTCTGTTTTACCTCATTGATATGCCTGAAAGTCAAAGAAAAGGGGAGGGAATATAATTTCCCAAACAAACCTGAGAAAGACCCTAAGACTTGGATCCAAGAGGTCCAGGAGAACCGCTCCTTGGCACTACACTAAATACAGATTAATTACGGTAATAATAACATGCAATGTTCACAGCGTGGTTACATGCTCTCACTGGCTTCTTTATGTTTCTTTGAGGCCCCAGACTCACAAGCACTCACACAGCAGTACTGTCATGCAGGCAGATGTGTCCAACACACCACCTTCCAGCACCCTTAGGATCAACCACTGTTTTCTACAAGTCAAGAGATTTCTGCCCCTCTCTGTACCTCTACAAACACTTCTGCCTGAATGTTAGTGGAAACAACATATGAAAACGTAACATGAAAAAGAAGAAACTGTCACCTCTAGAAGCCATGAAATACAAACTTTAGTTCCAATCAAAAAACATCTGAAGAATCAGTAACAACTGTGACATTTCCATAGTGATTAGCAAAACCAGCCTCCAGCTCCAAAGGAAAAAACATTCTCCGACAGTGTTGTCCTCTAGTGGGTTTCACCTTCTCCGGACTGCCCACACCAATTCTGGTTTCAGACAGGGACTTCAATATTCAGGTTTCAAAGGTCGATTTTTCAAACAGTAGGGAGACACTCAATGTGCTGGAAACCAGAGGGCAGTTTGACACCGAGTCTGACAAACCCCTGAGGGCTGTGGAGGAACCACCCAGGAGGAGGACGGAAGGATGGAAGAATGGAAGAAGGGGCACTTACCACAGCAGTGCTGACAGCCACCGCTCCTTCACGTCAGCTGAGCTGAAGACAAAAAGGGAGGCAGGACATCAGACAAGTGCTGCGTGGGTAACAGCCTTTGGAAACTCTACCCAGTTTCGTTTATATATAGCTGTAAGTCAAAGTTCCTTCCTGCAAAGCCCTGGAACAAAAGCACAGTCCTTTCCTGCTTCTGTCCTATTTTAACAAATAATAAAATTAATAATAATAAAAAAAATCCCAGCAACAAACTGGACTCCATTTCCTGCCTAGACTGGCAAGCGTTCCGATAAATGACAAATATCTTTCTGTGATGTTGGAGTTAACTCATCTTCTGGGCTCTTATTTTTGCAGTGACCTTTAATTGCTATTTTCTTTCTCCTATTATTTCCTTCCCAATTTCTGCGGGTCCGAGAAGCGTTTGCTGCCAACACGGGTTACCCAGGTCTCAGTGACGTGAAGGAAATGGAACTGCTGTTGCATTTGGACTAACAGACAAGTGGCAGCTTGCGTGTCAGAGCATGAGTTCTGAGGTCAGGAATGTGTAACCCAGGAGAGACCATCCTGACCCCTGGAAACGGTGAGACACTGTATATGAAACCAGGGTATCCTTCCCATTTCTTTTTCCACCAAGGCAGTTGCCCCCCGGAAGGAACAGGCCACACCTGCCCTTCCTGGCCGTGTCAGCAGCACCCCAAGGACAGAGTGGCCCTTGAACACCATTGGTCGCTCTGCTTCACAGAGGAGAGTATGAAACAGAAACGCCAGAGCCAGCCACAGCGTGAGCTCCCTCTGGATACACCAGCTTTAGATTCAGGCTAGACTGAACTCCAGACAATAAAAAGCTCACCTGCTTTTTGGTGAGCCTTACTAGCTGTTGTGGTTTTGGATTTTTCTGAGGAATTTTATGTCCTCTTGCCAACAAAGGGACAACACCGGGCTGGCCTTTGAGATGGCATTTGGACATAAACAGGCTGCTCCGTGCTCCCGTGCATTTCTGTTTTGAGGTCAGAAAGGGCTAAGCAGCCTCTGGATGGCACTGCTTGCGCAGATCCGTTTTGACAAACCTTTCCATTTTTATAGGCTGTTGCTGTAGGCTTGTGACACACTGGCAGACAATGGCAGGAGGAAAGTTTGCCCAGGAGCTGCCCATGCCACGCCAGGTGTGGATAAAGGATTTAACTCTGGCACAAGGCCATCGGGCATTTTTTACTGATGTAACTAACCTGAAAAATTCCCAAACCAGGGCTAATCTACAGAAATGGCTGCTGGCAGGTGCAGGAACACCATGCTCATAGATTAAGTGATGGCACAGCTGGTTTCCTACAGCAGATGTTGTGATGCTCCAGAATGCTCTGCAGCTAAGTCAAGCCCCTGCTATAACAACACTTGCAAGGGTTAGTCCTCTAAAAGGCTCTGAGGGACCAACCTGCAGACACCTTTCTAAGAGGACTGTCTCCTGACATCTAAATTTTTACCATGCTGCCTGATGCGAGTGGCAGTCCTCTGCTCACAGGGGAGGATTGTTGCAGTAGAGTTCAGGGCCCTGCACTCTCAGCTGTTGTTTCGCTTGACACCTGGGCACCTTGAGCAGGTGCCAGGCTGCAGAGGAAGGTCTGGGTCTGACAGGATACCTGAACGTGACCACACAGTTGGTGGTAGGCCAGCCGATGACAAATGAATTCTCAGGACTCATCTTTTTCTCCGTCACTTCGCTCAGACAGGTGCCGGTCCACACTTCACTCAGAGGCACCTGCTTTTTCAGCTTCAGGCTGGAGGAGGATCTGCAATTCAAATGATGGGTTTCTTAGGACAGATCCTAACATCCCGACCTCCAGAGTTTGGCCATGCCACCTTCCAGTCATGCAGATACAGTGAGAGTAAGAAGCCTCCCAAAACTAAATGTCGAGGCACATGGAGGCACTACAAGGAAGTTTTGGAAACGGATTTGGGGGTTGGTGGCTGCAGTGGGGCAGCTGTGGCTTGGGGCGATGTCATTCTCTAGAGCCATATGTGGGTAGAAGGTGGCTAATTACTGTCTGTGCTAATAACTGAGGTCACCTAAGCTCTTAATTTATGTGTGGCAGAAGTAGCCAGACCAGAAGTCAGTTTTCTGTCCTTACGGCCCTCACACTATTTCTTCAAGAAGCCACATAAGGGAAAAACCAATTAGACAATGCTTTCCTTCAGGAAAATGGAGTGAAACATCAATACCAAGAAGAATTTCTGGAGGTGGAAGGGGGAGATCCCACATTCTAGATCCACATTTGTAAGTAAGAGTTGTTTTGATGCTGCTCCACAGCTAGCTCAGAGCCTAGCTCCAACGGCACATACTGGGAGGAGTGTGTGATTTCTCTTACTTGGACTTGGCGAAGACCAGCACATTGCTGAACAAGATCAAATGTCTTTCCTGTGTCTGCAGGCCCACAGTTAGCTGCACTCGCTCGTCCAGGACAAAAGTGGAGCCCGGGCTGCAGAACACCCCACTTGGCAGCCCATTGTCAGAATGGGAAGAGGATAGTGAAGTTTCCCTAAGGAAGGAAGAAAAATCGTAAGACTTTGTCAGCAGCTTTTTCCACAGGGGTTCATGATTGAGCACAGGTGACTGTTGTGCAACAGCCCGTCAGCCCCATGCTTCTCCCAGCACTGCCCTATTGCTGTCGAATGTGAACTGCACTTGCTGCCTTTGCCCAATCATTTTCACCAGCCTCAGACAGATGGAAAACTGCCTAAATGCCCACATCAAACCCGGAGAGGCTGAGCAGCTGAACTATTCATTTCTGAGTCACTTCTCACTCAGGTGAAACTCAAAGATAATGTGGCAACTGCATGGCAGTCCCTGGATCATGGCAGTGCTCACCTGGCGTGGCGAGCCATTTCCGCCTGTGTGGTCCATCTGTACTGAGCTGCTTGATAATGCAAGGGCTGCAGCACAAAGAAAACCAACTGCATGTACTCATCTAATTCCATCTGATTCTGGCTTGCCTGGCTGCAATCCACCATCTCGTTTCTACTGAGACTGACACAGGTGCTGACGATTTCCAGAGAACCCTGATGGTTTTTGCAGGCTGACTGCAGTCAACAAGCCATCATCAGGATCAAACCAGATCCTTTCTCTGTGCTCTGCCCAGCTGGAAGAGCTCCACCAAGTGCTAATCTCCCGCCTTGCCCCAGAGCACCCTCCCAGCACTACTCCTGGCTCCTGTTGGCAGTGCTGGCAGGGCACCAGCTTGAGACCTGCAGGTGGGATTATGCTGAACCAGAGCAACAGTTCTGTGCCGAGCCCTGTTCAGAGGCCGTGCTGGTGTGCCCAACACTGACTGAGTTAACCTCTGAGACATGGCCTTAGATGTATGTAGACAGAAACCAAACAGATACCTACTGTCTCCACACGTAGAAAAAATGTGTATCCTGCCTGCAGCAAGGGCACATGTGGAAGAGATACCGACCGACCTCCATCACTCAATGCTACCGCTCTAGTCTAGGGCAGCCTCTACACAAATGAAAACCACCTGAGCTTTAAGGGCAGAATTTTTGGCATTGTTAGTCTAACTCTGTTTCCACTGGCCTCATAACTGGGCCCCTTTGATTGTGCAGGAGCGAGGTTAAAGCTAGCCATGAACTACCTTTTTAAAACCATCCACAGTCACAGGAATACCTGCACTCCTGCAAGCAGAAATTCCCTCTTCCCTCCTCACCACTCCACAGGCACCAACAAGCAAATTCTTGGCTTATGCATCTGTTGCCTCCACAAGTGAGAAGCTAAATCACCTTCACACTCAATACTAAAAGCTTTCCATGTGCGTCAGTTGAACAGTGGGAGCCACCCCATCACACAAGCTCAGCAGTGATTTCCTAACGCTGGCAGAGTTACACAGTTTGGAAACACAATGGCAGGATAGCAAAAAAAATCTCACTGATGCTCTGGTGGCCTAAGCAGAGATGGCACTGCTCCAGCTCCCTCAAAAGCAATCCATCATGAGCAACGTTTAAAGCTTCCCTCCCTCACAAGGATATTTCTCCAGCCAAATAAAGGCAAGAATTTCTCTTCTTTACTTTTTTGAGTGTAATTTAAAAAGGGATGGGGGGAATGACAAAAAAGCTACATAACCTGGTCAGAAGACAACCAACTGAAAATCATTACAGCCCTTTATTTGAAACAATGCCATGAGACTGACCCCACACAGCTGTTTCAGAAAAGCAGAATGCCCTGCACCTCTGGTGCGATATAGAAGGGCTGGTCCAGACCAAGCTGTCAATCAGTTCAGCTTCATCATCTCTTTCTAACGAATCAAACTAAGGAAATCCCTCAGGAATTGTTATTTATAAGATTGCTATCAGAGCAAGGCAGAAAGGAGCGTGGTATCCCCTTACCTGTGTCCGGGAGTCACACAATGCTGTAGGAAGAACAGGGGATGACGGTGAAGAGGGCTCAGCTCCCACCGAAGGGCCACGGATCTCAGCTCGTGGCAGAAGCCTGGCACGCCTGGCGTGTTTGTACCTGACTCCACCTGCTGATACTCCCAGTGCTCTACAGCCACAGCATCAGCACAGTACTGGGTGGTGTGGAGTTGCAGGCAGGAGAGGAAGCTTTTCATCTCACGGTCACCCCTTAACCCATCCACCCTAGAAGGCATAACAGTAAGGGAAAGCTGCCGACATCCAATGGGGACACGACTGTCTTGGAGGACAGCTGGATCCAGTGGCTCTCCCACCAAACAGTCTGATGCCATCCTACACAGCGCTGCCAGGGTGTGGGCAGACTTCCCAGCCCCGTCCACCCCTGGACACAGCTCCAGCCCCCTCACATGCCCAAGTGAATCTGCATCTGAGACAGCCAAATCCCCAGGGCCAGCCGTCCGGCCACTGGTCCAGCAGACGGAGCAGGGGCCGGAGAGTTCTGGGTGGTAAGTCCCAGAGAGTGGTCAGGCAGGGACTCTTCCATACCTGTCCACAAACAAATTGCCCTTGACACTCTTAAATGAATTTGAAAATCGATTTGATTTCAGTCTGTATAGGCAGAAAGGTGGAAAGAGGGGTCAGAAATTTATTTCCTCTACCTGGAATGGTACTTCGACTTGCCGAGAGCTTTCGTAATGGCAGAAGGGGTAGATCGTCTTCTTTGGACTATGGGCTTCATCTTCTGCAAGACAAAAAGACATTCCAGTTAGTCTGGCCACCTTGGAAGCACATCTGCCTATTGCACTCTACAAGTTCTCTTTTTATCTAACCAACATTCATGAAATCTCAGCACCAAGAACCAAGATCTGTGCTTTCAGACACCTCCCTCCCCTCCCTGCTATTAAAACACTTGTCATCTCTCACGTTTATATGGGACACTTCAGCTTCCCTAACTTGAAATGTTTCCAGTTTTCACAGTCAAAACTCAAAGTAACAACATGAAATTAAGCAGAGAAAAACCTCACAGGCTGAAGGTCAGGAAAAGCTTCCTAACACTTATGCCATAAACAGTTTACTAAGGAAAGGTAAAGAAATCCCATTTAAAACTGAACTGCACAAAGCCATGGACAATATAATTCTGTAGGGAGCCATATGTAAGGGCTGAACGAATGGATGAGGTTACTTAGTAGACTTTTTCTCTATCTCCATTTTCCATGAGTTAGAGATTTAGCAACCAGCTTGTTATTTGGCCCTTTTTCAGGCAGAGGGACCTCAAGACGCTTGTGTCTTTTAACTGCCATAGGCAACAAGTCTTGCACAACACAGAAAGGAGGTGACTAACGGTGAAACTTGTGAGTTAGACACGATAACCACCCAAGTCAACATATACACACGAAGGTTGCAGGTCCCCTTTCATCTAAATAAATTTTGTGATGGAGAAAGATGACAGATTGCAGCCTGGGAGGGAAATCCTTACAGCAGTGGCTCTTCCTTGATAATTATAGGAATATCCATCCCACAGTTCATTTCTAATTTCAGCTCTTGCCTCTATTAGAGCTCCAAGTATCGAGAAGTTTAGAGCATGCTGAGAACTACCACACATACCAAAATATGGAATATCCTAAGAATAAAAGAAACCAGGATTGCTGGTTGAGGAGAGGTCTTATGGAGAAAGCGTGTTCCTTTTGTTAACTGTATACATTTCAAACCACGCTGAATGCAGCAATACTCATTGCATGTGAGCTCATTAGTCCCATCTTTGACTCTACAACGCTAATATGGCTCAGTACCTTGTAACCACACAGGCAGGACATCCTTATGATGTTACAGTGAGCCATTATCTTAATTTTGCTGATGGGAAGGCCAAGATCAAAGCAATTGCTGTGATTCTGGGTGCCTGGCATTTAACACACTGGACCTGGTTTTTCTGAGCAGACAGAAAAGTTGGCTGAGAGGCCTGCACTCCCGCTCACTCTTGCTGGAGCTACAGGGGCTCAGCATGGCTACGAGTCTGGCTACAGGGATTTATGTGAGGAGTCCTGAAAATTAAGAGCAGAGCATTAGTGAGCACTTCAAAAGTTGGTGGAAGTGATTTATCACATTTCAGAAAGGAAATCTGTGGCAGAAGCGGCGTGGAGCCCAGCTCCCAGGGAAGGTGCAGTCCTCCTCCCATCCCATTTTGTGTACATTACATCTTTTTGTTCTGTGACAAAAACCAGGGAATCCTACAGCCAAAGGCTTTCTACCACACAGAGGCCTGATTCATTGCCTGATCAGGCCCAGCAGAGCCCTCCAAAGGGTATCTCATTGAAAAAGAGCATAAGATCACATAACTCAAAGTTGGAATTGGACTCCAAGCACAATTTAACAAAGCAATTTCCTAATGTATGAATATTCAACTTAGCAACATCAGTAGTGCTCTCCAAGCCGATTCTTTGTGCACGTGTATGTACGAAGGCAGTGACAGATGGACGGCAATTTCTCCTTATTCCCTGATATGACCTTGACAAGCAAAGATCTGTCTTTGGAAGTTTCACAGAGAGAACTAAATAAAAATAACATCAGCTCAAAAAATGTTTGTTTTTTAAAAAGAGAGTCCCTACTAGAACAGAACATCTGGCTTTCAGAGGTGCCTTAACAGGATAAAATGTTCCTACAAAACATAGCCCAGCAGAGCATCAGTCATGCGATATCTCAGGGTAGGAGGAAAGGAGGGTGTGGTTGCCTCGTGGAAAATCCGGCAGGCTGTCCACTGTGGAGATCACTGGAATGAACACAGCAGATGATCGGATGCGTCTTTGTGCCAGGGGCACGTAACGACCTCACTGTAGGTGAAGCAATTGTTTCGGCCATCCCAAAAACAGCCTCCTCCGCAGTACAAGGTGGTAAGGAGCAATAATAATGTACATGACATGAGTGTAGTGGAGGAGGACGTTCTACTCAGAATAAATTCCAAGCGAAATATCAGAGAGTCATTACCGGTGGATTTCTCCTCCAGATCCTCAGGAATGTTTTCAGACAGTATCTGACTGGTGGCAGTGATGCTTTCAATAAGCCTCATCTTTGCCCACTCATTGCAGTTTTCCAGAGGAGTCTGAGGACCTGTTCACTGGCCCCAATTCCAGTAGGCATGGGACTACATGTGGAAACCTCACACAGACAGACCTTTGGGTTTCCAGTGAAATGCTGTGACTACAAGACACACAGTACTACCCATACTTGCTATTTCCAAATAAAATGCCAAGATCATCAGTCGCACACAGGTCCAGTGGCCTGATTCCAATCCATAAAATCGCCTTTCAAGCCCTCAGCCATAGTCTCTTTGACCCCAGCCACTCAGGTATCCCTGGCTCATTGTCACTGAGATCATGGCCACAAGATGCAACACTTTAGGAAGAGATAGGACTTTGCTGTGTCACTCCGTGCTAGAGCCAGAGAGAGCTTTTGTGGGAAATCAGCTCCACTCACTTTATCCAGGCACTGGGATCAGAGAGCCGCCATAGGGACACAGCATAACCTCTGTGGTGTTTTGATGCCATGGAAACAGATTCCTGTTTATCCAGCATATTCTGAAAGTGCCTGAACACTTGTGACGCTGTGGGCCGTGCTGGTGCATTACTCATCTCAGAGTGGCTGATTTTTGCTGTGTGTTTCTTGGCACGAGTGAGGCTGAGAGTCTGATGCCCCTCATTTCAAACCCATGTATGGCCTACGCTATCAGCTCCGCTGGCCAGCATGAGCCTTTTTTTCCCGCCAGTGACCTCTCTGCTCAGATGTTATTATTTTAGATAGCTAAGGTGTGATGGACCTGAAAAACAATGACGCTGGCTTGGTACTGGGTGGGCTTTCCTTCTGCCAATAGCTGGTCATGGCTTGTTGGCGCTCAACATTGCTGTTTGGTTCAGTTCACAGTCAGAAATGGTAACAACATTGTTTTAATAGCCCATTTTTCCGCAAAACATACACTGAAATATTTGTTTCAGAAACATTGATACACTGTGTCTTCAAAAATACCATCTGCTTTCCCTGACCCTGGCATCTGCTGGGAGCTGGGGACCTGTGCCGTCTGCCAGCAGCAGCAGGAAGCTGCCTGGTCAGACTCCTCTCTGCTGGTCAGTGCGAAGCAACACGGAAACCTGTCTCTGTCACCCGTGAGCTGCTGATGCCACAGAGGACCGTGGGTTATGGTGGCATTGACCAGAGATGCTTCCAGACCAAACATGGGAGGCAGGCACAGCCAAGGAGCCGGTTGGCTTGGCCACTGGCAAGGCCAGGGCTGCCTGGATGCAGGATGACTGGCACAGCAAGATGTGACGGATCTCCCAGAGCTTGAATTTCTAGGTTAATCCACACGATAGGGCTGTGCAAAGCTGCAGACCGTGGGGCTGGGTGCATAAGCTGGCACAAATCAGACATTTTCCAATAGAAACTTTCCTGGCAGGAAGATTTAGGATCCTGTGTGGCAGGAAGCGTTCCTTCAGAGTCTTCCCTCCATTTTACTGAAAGGTGCTTTCAAAGCCGTATGTTTCCATAAAATGTTTGTTTTCAATTAATCTGCATTTTCCAGGGAAAATCCCCCACATTACGAGAAGGTTTTGGGTAGCTCCGCCTTGGCCATTAGCTAGCGTGTCACCACTGAGAGAGAGTCTGAAAACAAGCAGCAGTGTAAAACAGCAGGATGAAGCTCTGCAGAGCCTCTGCCAAGAAGCAGGGCTAGCTCGCAAGTTTAAAACTAGTCTGGTAGGTCCACATCAGTCCACAGTCCAGAATGGAGGTGCCCTTTATGAGGCCTGAACACACTGCAAGGATGATCAGTCAGCGAGCTCACTCCACCCCATGCACTTGCTGAGGCAGGGATGACAGCCACTCCCCTTCTCTTTTGACAAGGGGAGAACTGTGCATGATTTTATTAACGCTGTCCCTTGCCAGACAGAGACGGACACCATCTAAAAATTGGAACGTGACTCCAGATCTGGATGTTCACCAATCAATGTGTTGTGAAGGAAAAGTGTGGCTGCCTCAGTGAGCTCTGAATTTAGCTTTCTCCCTTCCGTTCCCTCACATGTGGCTGTCAAACAAGCCCCTACACGGATTCTGGGCCATCACAAGTGTGATTTAAAGAGGTTTGAAACTGTGCTTTATTACAACCTATAACATGGAAATGAGACCATTTCACACTCCAGAGCTGACAGTGGACTGGCTTCCCTGTGCCTGGCAGGGGTCAAGAGCTGCAAGATCAAACGTAGGAAGAGGGGCAATTTTGGTCTACCCATAATCTCAGCATGCTGATGTCTTACTATGAGTTCTGTCCACCCTACTGAATGCAACGACCCTACCAACGTCACCAACGTGGCTGCAGGCACCCAGCTTACCCTTCTGAGGGCAATTCGCTTTTCCCAGTGCTCTCAGCTGCCTCGTTCTGCTACTGCTTTATGTGGAACTGTCAGTGTCACTCTGCCCACATCAGACAAACAGCCCGCTTTTTAGCCGTGAAGACGGTGAAAGTGTATCATGTACTTTTTTACAAAAATACATACGTAAACCTGAACTTTGAGTCAATTCCATGCTGACATTCAGATCAGCTAAGAAGGCTCACGTTGCAAAAGACACAGTCAGAGAAAGTAAAACATGGGCCACAATGCCTTTCATTATTTGGAGCACCACAGCTCGCTCAGAGCCACCAAAACGAATATTATTCTTATTCTTGGATGGGTCTTGTGGAACTCTCTCCCTGTGAACACTCTCATCACACTGTTGGTATGTTGTGTCAGAGCAGACAGCCGATCACTGCTATTAATCAACCAAACCCAGGAAAGGAACATTTTTCAGTGGTCTACTGGGACCAGAGCAAAAGTTACTGTAGAAATGTAGCACATGTTTACTCAGCTCTCAGGCATCATTCAAAAAAAATACTTAGGAATCCAGTTAAGACTACAGAAACCATTAACTGACTGCCTGGGCTCGGATCCATCCATGTGAAAACTGTTGCTGCTCTTCCACCAACTAATGAGTTTATGTCAGCAGTGCCATTCCTACAGAAGTATCTTAATGAGATAATGTGAGACGCTTCTGCCTCCCACTCTGCTCTGTCTCGTGTTTACATGGGTGCAGGACGCTCTTACAAAGTGTCTGTGTAAGACTGCAGTTGCATTTCTACTTAGAAAACCCTAATAAAGTGAGACAAAGGAAGAGAGTAGGAAATTGTTCACTGCATGAAAGGAAATCAGGCATTAGGTTACACAAACTGAAAACAACTGGGCTTGCTATTTTATGCTGATTTGCACCTAGAATGAGTTTAAGGAACAGTGCACTTGCACAGCTGTTGAGTTCTTCTCCTCTTGTTCCTAGACTTCATCTGCCACTCCAGAAATGGCACAAACTCGAATGTGAGCATGCAGAAAAGTAGTGGCAGAGCTAGGCTTGGAAGCTTGCTCTTCCTACTGGGAGAGGTCTAAGCTAGGCATTCTCCTCAAACCATAAACTGGATTCCCCCGAAGCCACTACTGTGATGTTTTCATTGCAAAGACGTGACTGGTGCAGTTCTGGCCCCAGACGCTTATCCAAAAGGACTGACCAACATCTGTGAGCAGGCAAAACCAGAGCAGATTGAATCTCATGGAATATTACTGGGAATTCCTGATACTTGAACATCCGTCATCATTTACGTGTCCAAAGAAACAGGTGCCTTTGCTACCCTGGGGGCTACAAGAAGTGTTTCTACAACAGGAGTGACTAATCCCACCTAACAAGGAGCAGAACCGACTGCTCATGCAGCCCAGTTCACATTGCGCTAACTGCCCTGTGCCTTCTGCCACCACAAGACTCTGCTGCGCTCTCCGACTTCTGGCTAACACAGTCCTGTTCCGATCCAGTCAGCCTCATTTTTCCACATTGTTTCATGTTAGGTAAGGACACCATGTCTGTCCATTTACATGTTAACAGCTTGCACGACTTCACTTTGTGTGAAATTTCAGTGCTCAGAAGAGAAGAAAAAGTGTAGCTGTTTTATGAGCTCTTTGGGGTGAATTTTGACAGCACAGGTACATGGTAAAGCACTGACGTTTCCTTGCAAATTCTAGGGACAATATTTAACTCACCTACCACCGCTTTAACCCTCTGAATTCCTGAAGATCCATAATTAGCCCAATGAATCAGAGGAGGAAGTGTAAAATAACGCTAGGGTACTGGGTAGCCACAGCCCAGTATTTTATTTGTGGATGCGAGTCCCTTCTGAGGGACAGGGCAGGGTTTAATGTGAACTCAGAGCTAAGGAACCTAGCTGTAAATATTTATCTGAGCCGTTTTATACAAGTTTGTCTTCCCATGTTGTTTCACTAACTGCTTCCCCCTCCTTTACTGCTAAAACCAAACTCAAACATTTCTTAAAATATGCAGAACCCTGTGACAGGTTGGGAAGGACACACTTTGAAACATGTCCTTCCAAGAAAAGGAGCCCTGCGGGTTTATTTTAACATGTCCCTTATAAGGGGAACTGGGAGAAACAACCTCAGCTGCCAAAGGCCAAGTGGGTTTTCCATTTGAAGGTGGCTGGGGATTAGTTTGACTCACACTAATCCATTCCATGCCACCTTTTTCCCTTGCTCCCAAAGATAACGTGTGCCCACAGAAGCCTGGAATAACACTGATAGTGGACAGGAATGAGACAGGAGGTTCCACAAGACACGGAGGGCACGGGGAGCACCAGAGGTGCTCCTGGCTGCAGTGGGTCTTTCTGAGCAACTGATGTAACAGTCCACATTCTTAAATGATCTGGACCCCAAATCAGAACACCTGTAACTTGTCATGGCTTGGGTCTGCGTTTCTGGCCACTGAGCACCATCTTGCCTGTGTGGCACTGTCCTCCAGCAGGAGCATCCATGGCCAGGGCTGAGCATGAGGGAGGCTCTGGTCCTGTGGCACAGCACTGCCCAGGGCCCCAGACGATGCCAGCTCTCAGCAGCCACACAGACTGCAGGGCAGGTACCCATGGAGGGGCCCAAAAGCTCCAAGCATAAAGACAAGGCCAGCGCTCCCCTTCACCAGCTGCATGTCTGCAAACGCCCAGGTGCCCACCCAGAGCTCTGCGCTTCCCCACTGCCCCATCTGGGACTGGAGAGAGTGCTGAAAACTGATCAACACAGAACAAAACCATGTCTGCTGTTCCAAGCCTCAACCGACTGGTACAATGCTGGGGGACAGAATCTGGAAGCAATGGGCAACTGCTGGTGAAAACATCCAGGAGTGTCTCCTCTCTGCAGATGGGAAGAGGGGGAGTGTCTGCGTATTCTGGGACAACAACAATCAAAAAGCACCACAAAAAAAAAAAGCTTGCTGCTGGTCAGGCTGATTATCAGCCATCACCTTCAAAAGGATCAGGCTCTGAACTCCTGAAGGTGATGCCGACAAAGGCTTTTCTGCATCGATATTTTAAGCCACACAAATGCAAATCTCTTCTCTGTAGCCAGTACAACAAATTGCCAACTGATGGGGCTGAGTAAATTAAAAATATTTGCTGACAATGGATTAGACCAAACAGCTGCCGCCTGCTGGGACTTTCCTGCAATGGTTATTCCCATGGAGGAAACCCACTGCAACAGATTCCTCCTATGTGTTCTGATTGAACTTTATAGCGGGACTCTTTCCTCATCCCTTTCCTTCCTTTGAACGAATGCTGAAAGCTGCCCCAGGAGCCTCTCATGAGAAATTTTCACCTCTGTAGTTCTAAAGAAAGGCTCTGTAAAGCTCTACACACAGATGTGGTCTCTAGCATCAAGCCGCAGCACACTCTGACGATGAGCATAGCTTTAAATCATTACGGGATGACTACTGACAGCTCATGGTAAATCAGTGGAGACACACTTTTATAAAGCCCTTTAAGCCATTTAATTCAGGCTTGTACATTGAGGTAGAAGTTTCTGTTGTAAAGCTGGATGTATATCTTACATCGGAAGGGAACTTACTATATTTCACAGCATAAAAATTTATCACCAAGGCCAAAGTAAGTTAAGAATCATGCCCTTTCTTTACAAAAGCAAACAAATAGCTCATTGAGTTGAGCTTTAGCAAAATGAAAAACTTGCAGAGCAGCCAAACCTGAGGAACAGAAAAATGTAACGCATTCCTTTGCAACTCTTCTCCTTGCTCAGTCTAAAATTCCTCCTCCTGCCATATTAAAAATCAAGAACTCCTGAACAGCTGGATCTGCCCAGCTCCAGAGTCAATTCAGCCCTTCCAAAGCAGAGCCTCAGGGCTTGAGTCTGCTGGTCTGGCCCCTGCAACAACCTGGATGAACTCCCAGAGCATGAAATGCACAGCACCCATGCTCAGTGTGTGACCCAGGACGATGTAAATGGCACAAGGAAGGAAAGCGTAAACCACAAACAGTCTATGTGGCAGGATCACTCCAAGTCGATGGGGCAGAGAGCACATCTCCATGTGAATGCTGTGGAACGAATCCCTGTCTCTCCCTGGACACACATCCAGCACGGGCTGCCATGTTCCTAGTGGTCACCAACACCCCGGACAGACCCTGGCCAGACACTCATCACCTTTATATTTGCCCTGGCTGTCTCAAGGATGAAAGCAGGCTTCTTTCCCAGCCAGCTTCACCTAGCCCTAACACAAACACATGCATGAATTGTGCTCCCAAGAAAGGTCCCAAGACCCGACCACAGGAACGGTCCTGCTGCAGGCAGAGGGTCAGTGCGTAAGCCCATCCTCCCCACTGTTAAGTGCCAGCAACCCTTGGTGCCTGTGGGTTGAAGTACCTGCTGCGTGGTACAAGTCTGGTGTTCCTCATCTATTTACAATGATTAAACAATTCTATTTGCAGCTTGGCCACGGAAAAGACCTTGAAAAGAGGCAGTTGTGTGCATCTGGATTGCATTAGAGCTGAACATTAATCCCTTTGTGCCTTATAAGCATCCTGTTAGCATTATACAGACCTGTGGCTGTTAAATGGCATTCTCAGAGCTGGCTGACTGAAAAACGGGTTTATCAACAGCACCTCTGCTAGCACACGTGCCATGAGAGGCATTTCCCTCTTTCTAATGCTTGCTCATCTGTCCGTCAGCATCAGGACAGGTGACACACCTATTGGAAACATTCACTGTCCCACTCCTCCTCAAAACTTATGATAGCTTTGTGCTGAATTGTAAGATTTAATCCCACAGAATTTTGCAGTTGATGGAAATGGAGAATAGGCATCCCAGCCTCAAGGGAGGATACAAACATCCTGAGTTTCAGTGGAGCTGCATGTCTAAAGCTACATGCGCCAGGCAAATAAAAGTAGACTTTGGCTTGAACAATTTTGGTTTTTTGCCAGTTTTTGGAGTTGTAGGAAGACGTTAAGTGTTGAACAGTGAAAGAGGTCAAGGGAGAGACACCACTGAGGAGCTGGGCAAAGGTGGAGATGAAACAGCAGGGGAGAGCAGCACCACATGCGCTCAGAAAAAGAGGGTGCAAAGGAAAGGCCTGAAGAGGTGCTAGTGGACCAAGAAAGAGGAGACGAAGAGCTCAGAGGACAAATAACCTGGAGACCAGAGGTCAGTTTGCCAAGTGAGGTTAACAGAGAAATATGCACATTCTTTCTGTAAAAATCTCTTGCTATGAACTGATGCAAGCCAGGTTTGTGCCCTAAAAGATGTGTCCCAGTTCTCTGACGGTACAAGAGCTGGAAAAAGATAAGCGATGGAATCAAATTATTCACATTAAGTTCCTTACAGGAGGCTATTATAATTATTTCATGGGAGTAAGTGCTGCAAGCGACAGCAGAAACTCACAGATGAGCCCAGGAGAAGAAATGATTAAGGCAGAAAACGTCTTGTTCCAGTGAAGTCCAGGATAAAATGCCAGTGCTTTGCGGAGGTGGGGATTTGTAGGAGTGGGTACAGCACCTCCAGTGACTCAGATGAAGGCTGGGTAGCAGAATGACTCTTTTTAGCCCTCACAAGGGCCCTTGCTGGGGTCAAGGAGGTGGCTTTGCTCTGTGGGACAAGGGGCAGAAAGAAGGCCCGGTGACGCAGATATGGCACCTTCCCCTGGGAGCATCCAGCCTGCGCCAGCAGTGAGGACAGCGCACGGCCACAGGGCTTTTCGGAAATACCATTCTCTGAGCCTCTATTTCTGGTGCAGCCTGAAAGGGCAGTGGAAAACACCGAGAAACATTCTATTTAAAGACAATTATTCTGATTCATATATTAGCCCTGCCTTAATTTCTCCCAGTATTTCTTTTTTACTTTTGCCTAAACTTCTACAGGAACTACTGTGAAAACTGTATCAGCTGAAACCAGGTCAAATACAGGACACATTATGAGGTACCGACAACCCCAAAGGCTTCCTCATCTGCCCTTTACACCTCAATTACCATTACTTGGGTTTAACATGTTTATGTGTCAACTGGTATCTCCAGTCATGAGCATTTTTGTGAGTCTTTGTTAAATACTTTATAATTTGACAGAATCTTTCGAATTTTGAGGTGTTCAGAGCAGAGAACAATTGTCCAACAAGATCCAGAAGAGCTATTTGTATTTTCCACCACTTAGCTGTTAGCTCCTACCCGTTTTATTAATTTTCAGTGAGAAAATTGTTCTAAGGCTGAACAGTAGCCTCCTTATTTGCTTTCCCAGTGCAAGCACACATACACACACACATCTGCATACTCACACACACGCACAAAGCTTTTTGGCTGATAAATGTCCCAATAAACAGGGCAGGCAACTTCAAAACCAAGCCAAAACAAGCTTTTCAATAGGAATTATGAAAAATAAGTTTTCAATGACAAAAACATCCTGTTTTGCTTCAGTTTCTCTTTCACAAGGCACAAGCTGGACTCCACCCTACCTGTTTTCAGAGGGGCTAACTATGGGCACCAGGTTTTGGAAACTTTCATGTCCTTATCTGTCCTGCCACTTGCTCTCAGGGGAACACGAGGGGGGCAGCACTGTGGAGACAAGAAGAGAAGGGTTGATCCCCTGCGCCCATGTGCACCCATCCCTGTGCCAGTCCTTCTTCCTGCAGCTCCCAGATCCCTCACGAGAAACTGCCAAGAAGTGGAAGATGAACAGAAGTGGGGGTTGTTGGGTTTTGGGTTTGGCTTTGGCTTTTTGTTTACATCACAGTGACCGTCACAGTCCTGGCTTCTGAGGGAGAAGGTGCTGCTAAACAGATGGGCAGTTCACATCGGCAGTGAGTCTTTACGCCTGGTGACACTTCCACTGACAAGGCAAAGAGAATATTCTGGGGAGATGCCAGGTGCCTAACCAGAAGCACAAGGGAGAGGTGGGGAGCCAGCAAGGCAGTTCTCCTGTCTGAGCCGAGACGCCAGCTGCGCAGACCAGCTGTGCACTTCCCTGCGATAGCACCCCGAGGTGACCTCTACACACCAGCACCCGGCCAAAGCATCTGGATTGTGTCTGAGCAGGCGATGCCCTGCTGGTGCTCCGGAGGCTGATGGGTGTTTGAAATGGGTGCAGTCCAGTGTGGGTGCAATTGTGCACACCTGTGAGCAGGACACAGGCGAGGGATGGTGAGAACGGCTGTATGCTGCTGCTGGTGTTCAGGGATGTGTGTTTGGATCTGCTGGGGTGCCACTTGCTTTGACAGTGGCACTGGTAAGGGTAGAAGAGTGAGCAATGCGTGGGTGAATGTGAAGAGGAATCTGGGGGTGTTTGAGAGGGTACTGCCACTACAGAGAGGGAACAGCAGAGGGTTGGTGAGCCTGTGGCAGGCAGGAAGGGGGAGTACAGTGTGCTGGTGTGATGCTGTCCACGAAGGACCAGGAAAGGATCCACAAGAGGAATCTCTGCATCAGAGCCGCAAATCAGAACCCTCCATATTACAAGCAGGAGAGGCTCTAAGATCCCTCACAAAGAACAAACATCGTCTGTATCATCAGGCTAATTACGAGTAACCATATTAATGGTACATTCCCCCACATCTCCCATACCTAGAGAAGTAAAACCAGTCTGACTACTGGAGTCACATCTCCTGGTTACAACCTGAAAGAGTTCAAGCCCCTGGAGCGAGCTCCTCTGCAAAGACAAGGCCATGCACTTCCCGGTTCTGAGGTCAACCTAGCTGAACTGTAACAAGCAAAGGTGAAGTGCCAAGAAGCATAAATGGTCCCTTCTGCAAATGCAAAGCTCACCCAGACCCGAGCCACATCAAGCAATCATGCAGGTCCAGACAAATGTGAGGTGCCAGTGACACTTAGAGATGGGTCAGGAGAAAGGAGCCGTGTCCAGTGCTGCTGACGGGAAGAGCTTCACTGAGCACCACTGTGTCTCTGTGGCCAGAGAATCCTGTCCAATATTAGGTCACGCGCCCATCCAAAGCGCCATATGGTGTTTGATAGGGATTCCCTGAAGCAGCTTGCTCTCAGAAAATGTAAACCTTTTTAAACCAATAAACTGTAATATTTTCCTCTTGAAAGGAATCTCTATTAATTTTTTAAACATCACTAGAGGGCGTTAAATAAAGCCGCTTCTGCCTGTACAGGCAGTGAGATCTTTGAGAAAACTGCTTAGTGGCAAACCTCAGGGGAAAGGTTGAAAGGTCTGCGCATATCAATACGGCCTCCCGACCTCCTTCTCCCTGGCTCACCAACTAAATGCTTTAGTTCTCTTTAGGAGCAATCAGGAGAGCAGCAGCACAGGGAACGCACCCAGGAACTTCCCTGCAGCCAGGCATGAGCTGGGCCAGTGGTCCCTCAACCAGGAACACCATCGCTTGTACACATCCTACTAGGTACCGGTGCTTTAATTAGGGACACTCATGCTGGACAAACTGGCCATCAGGTCCTTGAAGAAAACCCTGGGAAGGCAGAGGTGTGGTGCCTGGTGGTGCTCCATATGTCCCAGGGAACACAACCTGCAGGAGCACGAAGCTCCTACGTGGAAGCAGGTGTCCCTGGCCCCGCTGCTCTGGCTGCGCAAACCCGCGCTGGCTGCGATGCTGAGGCAAAGCACACCCTGCAGAAGACCCTCATTTTCCACCTCTGTAGGTAACGTAGAGCTGACACATCACGGCAACCCTGCCTGGGCTACACAGGGCATCGACAGACAGAGCTGGAGTTACGAACAGAGTCCTTACTGGATGTTCCACGTGTAGGAGGTGGGAAGGTACGGGGAGAGCAGACCCCGCTCCGCACACAGCGCCAGCAGGGAAACGCTGCAAGCGTGTCTGAAGAACTGCCAGCAAACGCTGCCACCACGCATCGCTGGGACCATAAGGATCTCCGGCCCCGGCACCTCCAGCCCCCGGCAAACACTGCAACCACCACAAACACTTCCAAATTCTGTACTTTAACAGCACTCGCTCTTTATTCCAGTGGAAACTCCCTGCAAAGAGAACAGCTCCACGCAGCTGCTGTTTGTGCAGAAGCTGTCACACCGGCCCTCTGACCGCTCCAGGCTGACCCCGCACAGGTCCGCGCTTCTCTCTGCTCCGCAGAACCCGATCGCAGAGGGCAGGGGCTGCGCGGGGCTCGCGCCGGCGGCTCCAGGCCAGCACACGGGCGGCAACGCGGGGGCTCGGGCCCGACACGGCTTCCCGAGCGACGCCGGGACGCGGCTCTGCCGCCCCGCGCTGCTCCCCGAGCCCCCCGGCCCCCTCCCTGCCGCCTGTTCCCGCCCCTCCCGGAGCCGCCGGCGCCCCCGGTCCGGCCCCGCGGGGCCCCCCGACACCCCCGCCCCGCCGCACAGACAACCCGCCCCGCGCGCGCACTTGCCTGACGCCGCTCTCATGCCCGCGGCCGAGGCGCGACGGAACGCACGGCCATGGCTGCGGCGCGATCTGCCCCGGCGCGGAGGCAGCACCCGGCGAGTGGGCTCAGCGCGGGGCGGCGCGGGGCGGAGCGGCCATTGATTACGCGGGGCGGGACGCGAAGGGGCGGGACACGAAGGGGCGGGGCAGCCATTGGCTGGGAGTGGGACGGGGCGCGAAGGGGCGGGGCGGCCATTGGCTGCGCGCTGGGCGAGGCGCGAAGTGGGGAGCGAATATTGGCTGTAAGCGGGGCGGGGCAGGGCGGCCCTGCCGGCCCGCCCTCAGAGGCGTGGCCGCAGCCGTGGTGCGCGGGGCAGCGGGGTCAGCCCTCCCTCCCTGGGAATTCCCTCAGGAGGCGTTTCTTGAAAGCGGAGATGTACAAATGGGTCAGGGAAATTTACGATTGCGAACAACGCCAGTGCTATTAGTGCTTTCCATTCGTGTGTTTCCGTATCTGGTGCAGTGGATGCACCGTCCTGGTACGGTTCTGCCGCTGTTGTGTCACGGGAACAATCCCGTAAGTGAACTGGCAGAGCATTTTCCAAAGGAGCTCTCTGGGTAAAATTCCTTGAGCTTTTCTTTCCAAAGTACCTCTTCCCTAATGTATTCACAAGTTTCTGTGAATTCTGAATTTAACAGCACACGTTATATTAAAAATTAGAGTCTCTAAGCTTATTACGCTCCCTGTGGTTGCTTGATGGAGTTCTGCCCAAGAAACAATCACGGGTGATCATTTTCTCAAGAGTAGTTAATCTTCACAAGAAAGGACTCAGAAATAGCTTGCTGCTTTCTCAGATCTGTTTCTTTCATGGTGTCACTGCAGCCATGTAGAGGATCAGATATGAGAAAGGAAATCGTTGTATCATTCAGGGTACAAATGCTGAAACACTTCACGGAGCAGAATTAATCATATGGAATTTAGGAAGGTCATCTCTGCTTGAGTTGTCGTTGCTTGTGAGTCCGTTGCTCCATCCCATCATCCACCTATCTTTGTAAATCACCCTGCAACGTTTTATTTTTTCCCCTTTTTGAAATACCAATACACATCAAGCATTTTTTAAAGATACAACTGCTCCAAGCCAGCCAAATTGGCTGCAAGCCTGGATGTTATAGGGAGGAATTCAGTCTTGGAAATCTGACAACATCAATGGTCTTTAGGTCCCTGATATGTTTCAGAGGGGCACTGAATGCCAGTGCTCCACTGAAACAGCCTTTTCTGTCAAGGAAGCCCATTTGCAAATAGATCAAAACCAACTTGTTCCAACCATAGCCCTAAAAGCAGGTTTTTTTAAGAGTCCTTAAAAGAAAAAGAACCTAATACCTCCCCCCAAAATAAAAACCCCAACAGCTGGGGATTAGTTTTCAAAAAGGCTTTCAAGATAAATTCCTTGACAATTGTTATTCCAAATCATCTTGCTTTGGAAAGATGGAAACAGCGCATTATCACATGGGAGGCATATAATGTGTGACCTAATTCCACACCTCTGGCCCCATCTACATTAGAAAATAAAACATCAGCCAAGGGATTCCACTCCAGTGCAGTTGTTTCCTTTGCTGGTTATGGATTTTTTTCAAAACATAGTGCAGTCCAGTTCAGTTCTCATTCCCTTGTGCAGACAGGGAAGGGCTTGGAATACTTCCCTTGTTTATGAGATATGACTGAAAAATTTGCTCTGCTGCTGTCAGATCTCCTTGACCCTGTTGCACGAGCAGCAGCGTGGAGGTCTTGATCTGACACGAGTGACTCAAACGGAGGCAGGCCGGTGCTGAAGTAAATTCCTCAACAGATAGGAACAGTTTGTTTTAATTTTTTGGAGTTGTTATTTGGTAGACCAGAGAAGCTATTTGAAAGAGTCTGCCAACAAACAGGACCAACAAATAAGTTCACTGTGCTCCTGGGTTTGCTTTCCATGCGGCAGTGCTGCAGAAATACCACATGATTCACGACTGCGTTTGCCGTGCTGCTGACATTGATACTTGCATTTGTAATGCACTCATGTCCATTGATATTAATTAGATGTTTGCTGAACAAATGTGAGGATCAGCTAAGAAACTTTTCCATGTCTGGCACACTGCACCGTCAGTGAGCTGAAACCCAGGGAAGTTCCTCTTCCCCTTCAAACATTAAGTCATAGGCTGTAGCTGAGAGCAGGAAACTGGGTTAGCCAGGGCACGGGTCAGATTTGTACAAAGATCTGCATTCCTGTGCTGTGAATTTTGATGATAACCTTTATGTGTGAAGGCTAGCTCACCACATCCTCCCTACACAATGTCATTTAACATGGTTGCCTGGGCTGGATCATGTTCTCAAGCCAAAGGTTGAGCTGGCCCCTGCTATAGAAAGAATACATCCTATAAGCATTGTGCACTCCTCTCACTGATTTACATCGTGTTTCCTTCACCAGGGCTCAGTGACATCCTGTTTGCCTGGTTACTTTGTCTGCTAGAGCTTCATTCTGAACTGAAAATACCATAAGGATGTCTGTACGATGATGTGGCATGCATGAAAGCCACCAAAATGAATATATTTCCAAATGGCAGATAGATACTCTTTCTTTCCTGCCTCAGGGCAAAAAGTCAGTTTTATAAAAGCCCTTCTTGCCACAGACCTCTTAACTGCCACTTCAGGCACACATTTCCCATGCGATTTCCAGTCATTGCCCTTTCTTACCCTCAGCCTGATGAGATTTAACCTCCCATGACTGAGTTGCAGCTTTGTGAAAAGGGTTTTGCCTTATCAGCGACAGGTTCCTTCACTGCCGGGCTAGTGCATTAGGGTGGGGTGTCACATAGCTTTGCTGCAAGGCCAGGAGACGAATGTGTCTACAACACATACAATGTCCTCCCTCAGGTACTCCCCCTACCCATTCCTAGCATCAACACAATCAGACAATATAAAGATCTTTTGAAACTACCTCTGACTTGGAGTTTGCTCCTGTATGCAATATAAACATGTAGTGTGTCTTGCCACGCTGTTAATAAAGCAAACAGGATTAGAAAACACCTCACTTGTGCTATTTGGCCAAGGTATTATTGCTTTTGGAATCTCATATTTTGCATTTCCATGCCCTAGACTAGCCGGGTCCAGCGTGGTTAAACCTTCATTTAGCTGTAAGTGTAGCTGGAAGTCCCTATGCAAAAGATCACAACTCACTGAAATCACGGGCATAACTCATCAGTTGCTCCCTGTTCCTCTGTTTCATTGGAACATTAATCACAGCGAGGTTTTGGCCACCATTTAAGCCATGTGATTAATTAGGTTGCTTCTCTTTCATACTTAGGGTCCAGCAGAACCTGAGGGGAAAGACACAAGGTTAGAAAAGCTGTATTTTCTAAATGGTTTTGCACAGATGCAGAAGAGACCAAAAAGAAAAAGAACTGGAGAACAGGTCTGTAAGTCTTTAATAGTGATGGTATAAGAAAGGTGTTCTTCCAGTGCCTGTTCTTATTATTGTCTGTGTGGAAATCACTTGATAGAAAGCTGGTTTGAAAAGACAGGAGTATGTCCATTTATATTGTGACTGCTTTATCTAAGGTAGAATAAAAGATGAAAACTCAGGCTTGTTTCCTACTTGAAATGAGCATCTCTCCAGCACTCTGTTCTCACCTGGTATTTCCGGTTGAGCACAGCTGCAAAGCAGGAGTTCCCTAGATGCTGGGAGGCCAGTGGCTTTCTTTGGTCCCGGACTAAAGGACAGCTCTTCTGAGCATTCTGCTTTGTGAAGGTGACATTGAAGTCTTCATGGAAACTATCCCAGCAAAAACCTTGAAGCAGCAATGACTTGGCCGATAAGTCAGAGGAGATTAAACTTTATTAAAATCCTCTACAAAACTTGAGCAGCTGCCCCAGAGCTCACTCAGGGGGAATTTTCAGGCCCTGGTAATAATTTCACTTCAGGTTCCACCTTCTCCTTTCTTAATGTAACACACATTGCAGCCAGAGATTTAGTGACCTTGGATTAAGTCCTGTTTCCAGACCTGGTTCTAGCACTGCCTTTCATCTGTCCTTGCTGGAGGCCTGCTGAAAACAGTACAGCCTCAATATTTTTACAGAGGGGAGGATTGCACACTGGGGCTTCGAGTTTGTTTCTTTTCACTTTCCTTGAACTTGAAAATACCTACTGGGATTTTTTTCCCAGTTTCTAAACAATACAATCTCTCTTAAGAGAGACCAAGCATGGGAAATATGAGGTAAAACACTCAGTGGAAACATCCTAAGCAAACTTAGGATGAGCGTGGATGCTGTTGTGCAGTCTTGCCTTGATGGGAGCTGATATCTGCTGTAATAGCACCCTGAAATCTGTGTCACTCTGAGAGAAAACATGCTGTGTGTTAGAAGGCCGAGGGACCCTTTTCAACACTCCCTATGCACCACAGCCTCTGAAAAATAGTTTAAATGTGATTAAAGTTACACATTTTCTAAAATAGTTTAGAAAGGAGTTGGTGTGGTTGTTCGATTTGTTTAATCTGGGGATATGGTCACACGTTGTCAGTGGTCGCCACTCTCGTGGCCAGCTGGGGCAGCAGCTCCCGGCCTGGCACCTGGCACTCTTGAAACCTCCAGAGGTCTGAAGCCTCCAGACTGAGCTGCCCTGGCCTCTCTGTGCTCCCGATCTGCAAGGAGAAGTGTGGAGGTACCCATGGGCTTCTACTCCTATGGGAGTTGCTGAGATCCAAACTCGTTTGCCCACCACAGCGCTGGCTCATGAGCAGTACGGGCCGCAAGGGCGCAGTGCTAGTGGCAGTGGTGGCTGTGGCGTGGAGGGTCTCTGTCTCTTGAGGGATGTGGGGCAGGTGGAAGTGCCCAGCCCCGCAAACTGGCTGCTGTGTCCCCAGCCCCGTCAGGGTGCACTTCAGGGCCTGGGAAGCCACCTACAGTTTTAACCTGCAGTCCAAACTCGTCACAAAGCTGCTCTCTCGCTGTTACTGGACATCACAGCTCCTCCCTGTGTCCGTATCAGTTCATGGTGACTGGTTCTCAGGGACTGGCCATTTATGGGAAAATATGTGTTTTGAGAGAGAGAGCCTTTGCCGTGGTAGCACTCTGCCCACACAGACAAGACTGTTCTTCTTGCCAGCTTCCAGCCTTGGCCCTGCACACATGAAGAGGCGATCGGCGCATCCTGTGTGTGTTTGGAGAGGAATGCACAGCAGCTTGTGAAAATGATTAATTCCATGTGTTAGGCACCAAGAATGTCAGGCAGGCACAGCACTGAGGGCTGTCGGTAGGATCAGCCTGTGCTTCCCTTGCAGTCATTGCTGGGAGCAGCTCTGAGCAGACACCATCAAATATTCATGACTGTGAGGAAGAAAATGTTCAGAAAAAAAAATAGGATTTCTGTTCTTTTCCTTCCACTCTTTGCCAGCTTCCAGGATTAGATTCTTCTGAAGCCCTGATTACCTTCCTTCCAGATCCTTTCTTTGCTGTTTTCACACTGCTGCAACTTCAGTTCCATATTTTGTCACCTGTAGGGCAGAACTGCTGTGATATTTATAATGTCTAAGGAGAGGATATAAAGAAGGCAGTAAGGCTCTTCTCAGAGATGCAGAGAGGTAGGATGCCAGGCACAGACAAGAGCTGCCAAACATGAAACTCTGATTAGATACAAAGAATTTTTTTTCACCATGAGGGGAAGTCTAACACACACTAGGTTACCCAAAGAGGTTGTGGAGTCTCCATCCTTGGAGATATTCAAAGCTTGACTGAAGAAGTCCCTAGGCAACCTAGCTATCTGCATCTGCTTTGAGGGGCAGTCTGGACTCGATGACCTCCAGAGATCTCCAACAGCCTAAGTTCTTCTATGGTTCTGTGACACTGTGCCAATATTTCACACTCAGTCTACTGGATCACCTCCTGGTGTTCATCCAGAGATTTAGCTTGAGTGCTGTGTTTTCTGAGCCTCACTGTTTGCCCTGTTTCTCCCATTGGTCCTAGATGATGGTTTGGGATTCTTGTGGGATTGTTTGCTCTTAAGTGTACAGCCATTGCAAACTTGCTGATCTGGATATCTGCATTCCTCATGATTTGGGGATGCACAAAGCAAGCATTTTGATTCATGTTCGTGCTTAGAAGTATGTAAATGTGGCCTTGGAAATATGTGAACATAGCTCTTACTGGTCGTTGTGTCTGCCATGCTTGGTACAACAACAGGGCCAAAACAATGAATGGAGTCAGCAGTCTTTACTACAGCATGGATATTAGATACTAAGGCTGGCTGGAGCACAATTCTGCACGATCCTGAAGAGCACTAGGACTTCATTTTCAAGTTAGGTTTGCCTTCTACTCAACTAACAGAAGTCACCCGTAAGTACAGACATGGAAACTTCAGCGGGTGTTCCTCTTTCCTGTACTGTCTGAGGATGGGTGGGAGCAGATGAGCTGGGCAAGGCCTGTGGAGCTCAGAATCTATGGCCAAATGGAAAACTGGACCCCCCAGGACCACCTTATTTCTTGGTGAAGAGGATCAATTGTGGGGAGCGCAGCAAAGGTCAGATGGCTTACTCAGAATGAATTTTAATCAGAAATAAGAGAAATAAAAGCTAGGAATAGTGCCCCTCTGGCATTCAGGACCATTAACCACACAGGAGACAGCTACTGTGCAGCGGAGGTCACCAGCTGATAGGTTGGCACACCCTGAGCTCACTCACATTTATGCTGTGTGTTGGGGCACCCAAGCTGTATGAAAAATGCAACGACAGGTTGACTGTGACCGCAGACCCCACATTTTCTGTGAGGAGCACATGTGAGTTTACGTGAGACACGTGGTGTGTGTTTGTGACAGTATGCAGTGTGTGTTTTTGGATGCATGTGTTTACAGATGGTTTTGGCCCACTTAAAATATCTTTGGCAAGAGACAGTTCTGTGACTTTGGACCAAGCCAAACACACCTCTGAGGTCATTCCTGCCATGACATCACCACCCAGGCATAATGTTCAGGACCTTTGAAGGCTCCCTTTGTGTTTTTTTAACATTTTCCCTCCCATTTGAAGCTGGTCCAGGGCAATTAGAATCCACCAAGGGAACAAACAGAAACCCTTTGCAAAGCAGAGCCATAACTGCTAGGCATGGAGATCGCATGCAGGGGCTCAGACAAAGTGTGTGTTGCTCTGCTCTGATTTTTCAGAAGGACTCCAAATTCATGAAGTCAGTGAAAATATCAGATTATCATGATGCTCTGGAATTTTGAGTACAGCCTCCTGCTAGGTCGCTATTTCTATGTTTTCACTCTCTCCAGAATATTTATGAAGAAACTTGATTCTTTCTTTCTTTTAGCTCTAAATGAGTTAATTTTATTTGTTAATCTACTCTGCACATGCCAATCTGGCTTAGAGAGTGGTCCAATCTTAAACACTGGATGTTAGCACCCCAGAGTGATGGGGGTCAACCGTGTGCTGGTCCAATCCATGTGGGTCCAGAAAAAACAGAGCCTTGAACTGCCAAGTATCAAAGTTACAGGGAAGAGTGTGGATAGAAGGCTACTGTAAAGAAGGACAAAGCTTTTGTTTTCTCTGTGATAACACTGATAGATGTGAACACATTTGATTACAAGAAGACATCTAATTGACTCAAAAAATCAGGAGAAACATTTCTGGAGGGGTTGTTCCATAAGGATCTTCAGCCCACCAATGCTACAGTGACTCTGAAGTCTTTCTGTTCTCTCAAGAGGGCTTTGAAAAGATGCAACGTTCATTTCTTTGAAGGGAGCATATCTATTGCTGAACATTGGCACCATCCCCAGGCTGTTATACCACGATTTTTCTGCTTTGGAAAAGGACACTGGATATTGAGTGTTAACAGGGTAAAATAAAAGTGTAGTCCATGGGATTGCAAAAGGAGGTCAGAGCATCCGGGATGGGATGTCCTGTTTGGTAGTGTGGTGCAAACACTGCATCCATCTCTGTGCCACCCACAGACATTCTGTCTCACATCCCCCCTTTGCAATCCTCTCACACACCCTTTGCTCCCAGTCTTTTTCAAGCAGACTTTACAGCCATACACAGCCTCTTCCATCCTGTTTCCACTCCCTTGCCACCACCCACCCACCACTCTCTCTCAAATACTTTCTTCTCCTCTGGTTTCATTCAGACATCTCCTCTTGGTACCCTGTCTTGCACAACATCCCCTCTTGCCTGACACACAGACACCCTCCCTCTCCAGAGCATATGCAGAGCAGAGGCATTTCCTTTTATTGTCCATACAGCTCCTGCAACCCCACCCGTCTCCCGTTTATTCACTGCAATAGCACATTTGGAGTGGAAGTCATCCTACTGAGAGCAGCCACACAGACAACACTAGAGAGCCAAGTCTTCCCCCTGAATTGCTCCTACTTGTAGGCTACTGCTTCCTGCCTGCGCACCCAGAGGAAGAGGCATGCTCTGGCTTGGGAAATGGGGTGTTGAGGTGTCCCGTGCTGCTGAAGGATTGCCAAAATGTTTGCAAAGTGCCTCTCTTCTTTGCCAGGAGAAATCTGACACAGGCAGCTTCAACGAGTTCTCCAGCACATGCTTCCCTGTGACATCTACCTTGTCTGCCAAAGCCCAAAATTGTGGAGGGGAACAGAGCACCATGGGAGTGTCTTCATGGATGGTAAAGCACTCAGTCTCCGTGTTGAGGGTGTTGGCAAAGTGCTTGAGAGGACCACTGGTGGGGCAAATCATCTGAGACCAAAGTTAACAGGCAGAACTGCTCCAGCAAGCAAGCCAAGGAACTGACCCCAAAAGCAAATCTTTAGGGGGCCTAGATGTCAAAAAAACCCCAACCCAGGAATAAGATCTTAATCAGGACACTGGCCATAGAAACCTCTCTGTCTTAGAAAAGCAAACTGGGAGACACAGAGCATTTTTGTATTATGGTGTAGGTGAAGCCTACACCTTCCAGCAGTGTCTCTGAGCTCTTTCCCTTTGAACTCCCTCACGAGGAGCTCCTGAGCCAGTCATCAGTTGGGAACATTTTTGGCTCTCCATATCTGTCCACTCATGAGCAGTCAAACACAGATTGGAGACCACTGCTTATACAGAGCTTTTCCACCCTCTCACAGGAGATCCACATTTTGCTGTACTCCTCCTCATCCTCGATGGCCCCAGACCTCGCCACTGCAGTGTCAGCTCCATATAGAGCTCAAGTGAATGTGTCGCAATGCACTTAAGACCTAGTGCTCCTTGCTTTCCTTTTGGTGTTGGTGTATTTTCATTAGCAAGGTGCACCTTGCCATTGAAGGATCAGTGATGCTGTGAGGTCCAAGGACCTCTGAAATCAATGCTTCATCGTGTCAGGGGCTGCATACACAGTTAGAGAAATATAGTCCCTATCCCAGAGGGTTCAGGCTCTGGCACCATAAGCCCAAGAGGTGCTCTGGAAGCAAAAGTCACTGTGAGCTGGCTCACACAGCCACTTACAGGCCTGATCTCAGAGTCTTTTTTTCTGGGTTAAATTGAGTAGGGACAAGATCCCCGACTCGCAGTACCATGCAATCCTTGTGTCGGGACTGCTTCTTTTGGCAGCGATGTCAGCTTATGGCAGTTTAAAGAGATTTGAAAACACAGGCAAAGGGTAGGGTGGGTGCCAAAACCCTCTGGTGGTCAGTGCCAAGGCTGGGACTGTAACAGCCCTTGCTGCTAACTCCTCACCAGGGCCATCTTCACTCTCTCAAGCTCATTATACACAAGTACAGAAGAAAAAGAAATGCAGCCAAGAAGTTGCAGGATCTGAAGACATCACATGTCCTTTTCACCAGCCTCTTCCTCTCCTCATTTGGTTTATACATTTGGCAAGGAATTGACTGTCAGATGGGCTAAAGATGTGTGCTCCACCCCTTCATCTTCCCTTCATTGTTTACAGCCCTTCCTGAACGTGGGGACAGGAGCAGCAGCAGCAAAAGGCATGGAATGAAACCAGTCCCAGTCCTTGATATACTGTGACCTCCTGGGAGCAGCAAGGACAATAGGCATGTGGCAAACCTGACTGTTGACTAAAGATGGTTTTAATGGAGAAACTTGGTGTTGGGATCACTTCTGGGACATTAACGTCACTTTGAGCTGCTTCAGCAACGAGACATGAAAAGGGGCTGGTGGGTGGCAAGAAGGGCAGAAGGAGCAGGACGAGTGGTCGTGCGCTTCAAGAGATGCTTGGTGCTGTTTTTCTGGACATGCGTGACAGACCCAGACCAGTGAGAAGTGCTGACTGTCTGTGCCAGGGACTGCCATTGCCAGAACTTCCTTCAAAGTTTAATTAATTAATTTTAATTACTTTGAGGATAAATGTTAAAAGAAACCCTGTTAGCTAGGACTTTTCACACACAGGCAGGTGACAGGCCAACATCTGTCCAGCCTAAACTAATGAACATGATGAAAGTTCAGTGAAAGTTTTCAGGTGCTCAGATAAAGAAATCTCGTGGTGCCTAGGCCTCACTTCGTCTTATGGCTTGCCAGACTTGGTCCACAACATTTTTCTTCCCACTCCACTATTTGAGGGGCGAATAAATGTAGCTCTGAACAAAGAAAATGTTAAGAACTGTTGCTCTTGCAGTGTGTCCGGCCATAGTAACAGCAGGAAACCTTCAAGGCCTCACAGCAGAGCTTTTGACT
Source organism: Neomorphus geoffroyi (assembly GCA_033558235.1). NCBI lineage: Eukaryota > Metazoa > Chordata > Aves > Cuculiformes > Neomorphidae > Neomorphus > Neomorphus geoffroyi. Next base: position 22,977,518 of record JAUMJM010000045.1, on the reverse strand, counting down.
CTCATGAGCTTTTGTGCCCATTTCTTCAGGCTCACATCTCTGCGAAAGTCTGGAGTTGGCCATGGAGTAGCTCCATCTTCAGATACAGCTCCCTCTGGCTCTGGGATTCAACTCAGTCTTTAAAAGCCATCTCTGGGCTGCAATAGGCAACAGAGAGCAAATCTGGGCTCTTGGTTTGTCTCTTACCTCGGAGGACCACTCAGCGTTCCACTTTGAATAAATAAGGAAATGCTTGTTGAAGTGGGGAGTCCTGTGTCCCTTTTTTTAATATCATCTTCACTATTAAAAATGTAACTACAAAGAGACAGAGAAACTCTCTTTTTAAGTATGAAGACATGCAAGCTCATTGGCCTTGGAGTCTGACTGGGTATAATTCCATTAAAATTCATTAGAAGCACCGTTTCCAGGTAAACTGGAGATTTTTGGTTTGCATTGTGTGGTTTTAATGCTCAAAATATGCAAAACTGTCTCTTTGCAGCCCCTCCCATCTCACATAAAAATATATTTAGGCTTTATTGTAAAGTGCCTTACAGTTCTTGGGTGAAAAGTTCAAAGTACTAAGTACCACACTGCTCTTGTTATCTGTTTGGTCCCCTAACAAGGATGCTGTGATGTGCATATTTGAGTGGTTAATCTTATCATAAGGATGACCTGGTCTCAATCTTTTCTTTTGGCGTGTTTGACTCCAGACTTCCCTTTAGCATCCGACATATGGGTTTTATTGTTCGACTGACTTTCTTCTTGTGCAAACATCCCGACCAAAGCACAGGCAAAGGGAGGAGGGGAGACATTCCTCTCCATGTGTGTTAGAGTTTCTCTGTCTTCTTGCTATGTGGTCCCAGGAACACATGGAGGTCCCTGCTTATTTATAAGCCCTTCATTTCCCATTTTCCAAGGCCAGATTGCACATTTTGATGTTTTGTAGCACTTTTGCCTCTAGGCCATGAACTTGTTACAAACTGGGATGAGAGGTCCTCCCCATAGCAGTGTGCAGCTAAGGAATGTCTCATTAGTTAGTGCTTTGGTAACAGAACAAGTTGCACCAGAAACAAAGAAGAAACAGATTCTGTCATGACTTTTCTTGCACCAGATTGTCACAGAGTGCTTTTCTAGTCACCGTGCACTAGATCTGGTAATGTGCGCCTTGGTTACACCTCTGGCTAATGGATTTGTTTGTTAAGGGACTGCGTATTCGTGGCTGCCTTCCACTGGACATGGGACTTGGTCTTTTGTGCTGCTGTCAGCTAAAGAAACTGTCAGAGGATCCCATCTGGTTTTGACATCACTTTATTATATTAATCAGTTTGTTACTAATTGGATTGTTTTAATACCATACTGTTAAATTCTATGTAAACACAAAGCAAGAGATGGTCCCTCTTAATCTCATGCAAGACAAAGAGGAGGCGTAAAAGAGGCAGAGTTCATTCAGTTAGGGACAATCCTTTCCTTTCCTTTCCTTTCCTTTCCTTTCCTTTCCTTTCCTTTCCTTTCCTTTCCTTTCCTTTCCTTTCCTTTCCTTTCCTTTCCTTTCCTTTCCTTTCCTTTCCTTTCCTTTCCTTTCCTTTCCTTTCCTTTCCTTTCCTTTCCTTTCCTTTCCTTTCCTTTCCTTTCCTTTCCTTTCCTTTTTTCCTTCTTTTCTTATTATTTTTGGAAAAATTGTTGCAAGTTGTATATGATCAAGAAAATGAGTTTATTGAAAAATTAGGTTTCTGCTAATGTGAAGGAAGCAGGAGAAGATATCCACTTGTCAGCAGAAGGTGTTGTCTGAAATTGTAAATTGTTGTTACAAACACCTTTTTGTAAGAAGACAGATCAATGATCCATAGGGTAAGAGAGTTTCAGTTACAATCCATTATGTCAAATAAGGGATGAACTACATTATATCCTTTTCTGAAGCTAAACCAGCATTAAGATCTCCCTGTTCAATCCCAGTCCTCATGTTTATAAAATCTTCATTATCTTAAAATGACAAAATTCCAGAAAAGGCTGGCAGAAGCCTTTCCAAAGCTTAAGAAATAATTAACATATTTGGGTTTATAGTAAAAGCTTTGTTTTACTACAAAACAAAGCTAAGAATGCATTAGAGGTCTCTAAGGAACAATGGACTAGATCACCTTTATCACTCAAAAAAAAGACAAGCTCTGTGGGATGGCTGTTAGGTGTCTCTGCATGAAATGGTTTTCAGCTGGTTTATTTCATCGGGGTCTTATTGAAGTTTCCCTAGGAGTAAGACCCATGGAGAGATAATATTCAGTTTATAGTTTTTGGCCATGTTTTCTGGTGTACTACAATTTCAGAGCATTTTAATCTCCATAAGAAGCCTGTCCTTTAGTGCCCGGGTGCTCCAGGAGTAGATTCTGTGTAAGGTATGGTACAGTGTGTTGCTGGCATGGTGATTCTGATGGATCTTTGCAAGTCAATTGGTTCCACAGTTATTGCTCATATGGCTTTGCCAGTCGGGGTCTGTATTGATGCCCGTCCTAGCTGAGTTTCCGCAAAAAGTCCAAGCACAAGAACCTGAAGCCTCTCAAGCCCTGGTGGAGAAAGCATATGCATGTTTGAGTCACTTTCCTCCTAGCATATAGTTCTTGCTGCTGCCTTGAGACACGGGTCTACGTAACCTGATGTGGTACAGGGATTGGGTGGGAAGACCAGTGCCGACTCTGGTGATCAATAACCTGAGAATAACCTGTATGGTCCTCAAACCTAGACCAAGTGTGGCCTCCTTGCCACAAATAAGCTCTATTCACCACACAGATACAAAGGCAGCACCATCTAGAGAGTCCTACTTGGCCTGTACCCGTGAAACAGGTAGTGCAACATTTATTTGAAATTATCTGGATTATCATCCCAGTTTTACAGAGGGTATTTGTTTCTTGTCGTGTGTTACTATACAAACTCTGAAGACGTTCAGGCTCTTCCTGGCACTCGTGCAGCAATTGTAGTGGGAGGATATGTCAGGACATGTCTTCTCATGTGTTGAAAACTGAAAATGTGGACTATGGAACAAATTTGACTGAGATTAATGATCATGACCATATCTACCACAGGGCTAAGATTTTGAGATAGTTTTCCTTTCGAGTTCTTTTGCCTTCATGAAAGGGCAGAGTGAAGTTCATTGCTATTGGTTTAGAAGCTGAAGAAACAAAATTGAAAGAAGAGAGTGCTGCCAAAAATCAGTGCTTAGAAATGTCCAAAGTCTAAATGTTTTGGTAAAAGCCTTTCTTACTACTCATTTGCCATTCAAGATGTTGAAAAAGTTGTTCTGGAAATGAACATGTTTAGTATTAGCAGCAACAACTGCTTGATAGGCATCCTTCATATTTCCCAATGTCAGTGGTTTTCTTGCAACTGGGAAAAATCACGTTGCTGGTGAATGATTCTCAGAATACAGCTGCAATGGTCCAGTGGACTCTTGGAGAGACACCATTGATGCTCTCTGCCTTTCATGTGGCCTAGATGTTTGGCAACATCAGATTGCTGCTAGTGATGACTGGGGTAGTGTGAGAGCTTTCCAGGAAGCATTTTCAGAGCTGGTGCCTAATAACTTGCAATGTGTGCTGCAATACATGTCACACCTCGCAGATGTGATCACCTAAGGGTGCTGGAGGCCCACCTCCACCAAATGCTTTACAGTGTCAGCAGACCAGCTATATTCTGCCCTTGCATGTGCAGATTCATCACATGGCTGACGGAGCCATCACTACACAGCACATGCGTTACAAGTACATGCGTGCGTACAAGCCTACAACGCATTTTCTGATCAAGTGTAGCCTGCAAGACAGAGAGACATACATGTTCCTCTGAGTGATTTCTTACTGCCAGGATTCTCTTGTACCTCCCAAGCCTTCCACATGGTAAAGGCCTGATCATTCCTTACTCAAGAGCCAACAATTTCATCCTCTTTTGGGTAACTTTTGAGATGGCATTGGGATGGACAATTTCTGTTCTGCACCTGCAGAACCCCATGAACAGTCAGGGAGGCTGCAGGAAGTACACGGATGGGAGAGGTATGCGGCTTGGTGGATGCTGGTGGTTGTTTCTGTTGTTTTTCTATCTCAGAACTGGGCTGGGTTTCCTGATCCTCTTGCTTCACGCAGTCAGCAATTTAATTCCAAGTTTTGTCATTGATTCCAGCTGGAAATCTGCTGGCATAGCAGCCCATGAAAAAGTAATTTCACAGCTGTCCAGCAGCCTCTTCCAGGAGAGAGAGGTAAGTGATGGCTGGGATAAAAATCATCCTTTAGATCTCTTAACTCTGTGAATACAGCCAGGGGTTAATGAGTTGAGAAGACTAAAATGATATTTTATGGGCATGTCAAATGACTGGAATGTGACAATACTCTAGTGGAAAATTGTTGAAGCAAAAATCATGAGCACAGAAAGTCAGAACGAAGTCAATCATTTGAATGACATTTGTGACGCAGCACCTTGGTTCATCCTGATCACATGATAACTTTGCAAGTTCTAGGACAGCAACATCAGTGCCTTTGGTGACAGCTTGTCGGTACAGCATTTGGCCCCACAGCCCCTGCCTGGAAATTCACCCAGAATGGCTCTTCCAGAGCTGAGCTGGTGTGTGCAGTCACTGCACACTTGACCAGTCTGTTGCCCCTGGCTCAGCATGTTTTACTGGTGGGTAAAGGGGTCCTGAACAGGGTTTTGCCCAGCTGCTGGTAGAATTACAGAACTGGCACTACAAAACTTGCCAGGATCAACCCAGGAGGCCTGAGCACTCCCCTGTGCATTTTTTGACAGTTTAAGTCTTGAGATAGATTTGTATTTCTAAAAATTTCCAAGGTTTTTTTTAGATGACAGGGAAGCAACATAAAAAAAAATCAGGACGGTTTAAAGGCAGAGAGGGAAAATATTTAGGCCCTGTGCCGGTTCAATATGATTGATGGGTTCTCACAGAATGGCTTTCCAAGATCTGTTTTGCTATAGGAGTGGTGGAGATTAATTTATGTGGTCATAGATCCTAAGAAATTAACAAAATACTGGTTATTGTCAGTTTCAGGCACTACTCGTAGCCCCCAGGCCCCAAAGAGTGCCTTTCACTGCCCCTCCAAGCAGGAGGCAGGTGTCGCTTCACAGAGCAGCAGGGCAAGGTCTGGGGAGACAAAGAGCCAGGAGTGGCTGTGGAGGAAGGCAGGGACAGGCTGCAGGACACCCTGGCACACGCTGAGGGTTTTGCAGCACAGACACACGTCAGCACGCGTGCCGCACGCTGCCGTGCCTGCAGCCACTGCCACCAGCGGCCCAGGTGCCCTGTCCTCCCTGAAAGAGCTCATTCAGTGTCAGGCAAGAGAGCACGGAGAAGGTGTGGAAGGGAACACAGCGAAGCCAGGCTTTCAGCTTTCCACCCTTTAAAGGATGAAAACATAAGGAGAGGTGTCAGAAGTCAATTTGCTTTGGCAGAGAGAGGGGGAAAAAAGCCCCTGTGGCCTGGCTGGGAGCCAGAGGGTTTGTGCTGGCTGCGGCAGAGATGACGCTGCGGGGCCAAGGAACAGAGCAGCTCTTGTGCGTGTGCTGAGGTGCCAGGGACCGCACTCGGTGCGGCTGGGGAGGGCGACGGTGGTGCTGGCACGGGCCATGGCGGGAGGAGGATGCACCAGCCTGTGGTGTCACTGTGGCCCGTGCCCCACTGTCCAGCTACACAGGGCATCCTTTCCTCTGGCTTCGGAACTCTGTGTGTGGGGAATGGGGGATGCAGGAGATAGAAAGGACACCATTCAGCTAAATAACCCCGTTGGCATTAACCCTTGCTTTCCTGGCTTTTACTGCCCAACTGGACAAAGGAGCTCTCTGAGGGATGGATAAGGGAAAATCCCACTCCTCCATGCAGGGAAGCACACAGACCTCTTTGGATGGAAGCTGTCAGTAAGAACACTTTCTTAGTTTGTGTCTGCCTCCCCAGTTTTACTCTCTTTCTGAATGACCACATTCTGGACAGTCCTGAAAAAGCCTGAACACCATATGGGAGGCTCTCCAGACTCACCCAGTGGACTCACCATCCTGGTAGAGACAGTCAAGGTTTTCATCTGAACTGCATCCATGCTCCTTAACCAGTAAAGCGTGATCATGGTGTTGAAAATTCAGTCCATGCCAACCTCACCCCACCCCGAACGTCCAGCAAAAATTCCAGCTCTGCTCACTGACATATCTGTCTTCAACTGATTTTATTTGGTGAAGTGATGGAGACCAGAATAGAAAACAGGATAGATCTTATTTTAGAGGACATGGAAATCCTGCTGTCATGGAGGGGCCTGGAGAAGGCATCTCCCGACTTGTAGTTCCTGGTTTTGGGTCCTACATATGGAAACTGTTACTCTGAGTTATTACGAATCATTACTTAGTGACACTGGAATTCCTCGGCAGGGTATCACACCCATGTTAGCGCTCCTTCCACCGTCCTGCACTGAACTGATTGTGTTAAAGACATTGCTCAGGCATGACCAGTCTCCTGTTGGAAGGTTTCTGCCTGTAGCCTGTGATTGCTGTTCTGAGGAAATGGGCTGTATGCGGGAGAGCTAAGTCACAGTGCTTTGAATTGGATGGAGGAGGTTTGCAGAGCCTGACCTTTAGAAGCATCATTAGGGACTGGATTGGCCAAAGTGTGATCAAAGAGTTACCCTCAACCAGCTCTTGCCTTGGATAGTCACTTATTGGGGTGGTAAAAATCCCTTGTAGGAAAATGATAAGTGTTCAGAAACAGTCCTGATCTCCTCCCAGCAACCTGTTAATTTGCCCGTGACATCACTCACTCTGTATAAGAGCAGGGAAGAGTTCCAAGATTTTAATCTCACCCTTCAATAGCATTGACCTGCATGTTTCAAAAGCTGGAGTGGCTTTGAGAGCTCTCCAGGAAGCCAGAAGTTCCCAAAAGATTTCTGAAAAGATGCAGAATGCCCACATACCACTGATTGCCATCCTCCTCCCTTCACTGGTGAGGCCCATTGCACTCCTCAGAGATAAAGTTCATCCCTGTGTGTCTTGGGGCAGTGTGAGGCACAGTGTGCTTATCAGGCAGCCGGGAACATCAGGGCTAAGGAGCAATGTAAACTGAGTGTGTGACAAGGTGGTGTTGACACTCTCATCACATTGGCATGTGATTAGAATGAGCAGCAATTCTGCCGTCCATATTCCCAAGGGTTTCATGGAATCATTGTGGTTCACTGTAGACTTAATAGACATTTGTTAGGAATAAAACGATCTCAGTAATGGATTTTTTTAGCTCCCATGACAAATTTACAATAACAATAACATATTCGTTTCTGTTTTCTTACTTTTTTGCACCAAGGCCAAATCATTTCAGAAATGAGACAAAATTAAATTAACCCAACCCAAACCAAATAAAATCAAATCAATTGAAATTTTATTTTCTTCTGGTTTGTTAACAGTTAAAAACAAACAGTTTTTTTTCCAAGTTAACCTTAGATAGATTGAAATTAAACTGCTAAAAAAAGTCCCTGACCATCTTTTGACCTCTCAAGGTTTTTCAGGTTTTCAGGCTAAGAGGTTGGATACAGATGGCTTTGGTTGCTGAAAAAATTGGGGACATTTGATTTAAGCAAGCATTCCTAGTTTGCTCAGGATTGCTGATTCCTTCTGCATGTCTTCAGCAAACTGATGTCTGCTGATAAAGGCAGAGAGAGGAGAACAGAGAAATAAACTCCAAGGACTTTGGCCCCTGTATAGGCTTTAGGACTTTGGCTGGAGGTGCTCAGCACCTTGGCAAACGCAGCTCACACCCACTGCTTGGAAAGAAACGATGGGGAGTGGGCAGGCAGAGCCCAGGAGCTCAGGCTGAGCAGGGCCTTGTTGCAGCTCTAACAGGAGCACAATATGTTCCAGGACAGAAGGACAAGAGAATCTCTCCGAAACCCTCCCGCCCTCCATCCCTCAGCAGATAGGGGTGAGAAGCCAGACATCTGACTGCTGCGTGTGCATGGGTGTGGGAGCACGGATGAGGGGGAACTGCTGAGGAGAAACAAATGTTTACTCCGTTCTGTTGTTTAAAGCCCATCCATCAGCTCACACTGGACGGTCAAGGCTGCCTCCGAGGCTGGGAAGGGAGACAGGAATGCCCAAGGAGTTGCTGAGGAACAATGGAAGGAAATACAGACTTGGAGAATGACATGGGCAAGGGATTGTGGTGAGAGGATGTGAGCACCATGGTGTCAGGGCAGCGGATGTGAGACGCTGCACAGGCTGCTGCACCCAGCGTTCCGCCTCCCGCCTTTGCTCTCTCGCAGCCTCTGGGAAGGTGATGAGGGCCCCAGCCAGGCCCTCTCCCAGCAGGGAGCTGCCAGGGTGGCCTGTTCACCAGGCAGTCAGTGGGATCCCATCCCAACTGAACCTTCCTGCAGGGACACTGTCAGCATTGCCGTCCCTCCGAGGACAAAGTACCCACCCTGTGACAGAGAGTGGTTTCTCTGTGCTCCAAAATAAGGGTGACAAACGTGTTTCCCAGGACCCTCAGAAATGAGAAGATGCAATAGTAGCCATGATTTTGGACTGTTTTCCTGATGGAAATCCTTATAGTAACACATGCAGGTAGAAGTTGAGCATATGGGTTTCCAGTTTAGGGTTGATTCAGTTTTAATACCTCTGTGAGAGAGAAATCTTTGTTCCAGAGCCCAAAGCAATCTGGCCAGATTAGGAAATGCTACTGTTTTTCTAGATAGTGCAAAGGAGAACAAATAAAGTAAAACATCCATGTAGTGAGATATAAGCTCCCAGGAGAAATTACAAAAGCCTTTGTATTTTTGCTGTGTAGTTTTTATGACATTGCAGCCCTTAATCAATTTTAAACCCATCTCTCAGGCCTTTCAGCCCTATGCTAGATAAATCCCTGGAGCATATCCTTATGAGAAGGGGTTTCTTAAGATTTTTGGATTTTAGAGGCAGGACAAGAATTTGTTACTAGTTAACTAGGTAGGAGATTGCACCTGCATCCTCAAAGAACAGACTGTTGTCTGAAATCACTCAAGTAAGGAAGCAGCCCCTGGAAAGAAGGAACTCTTGACCCAAAGGACCAGCTGAAGATGGGTCACCGGCCTGGCAGGAGGTCAGCCGGCCTGGCAGTGAGTCAGGAGCAACTGAGCATGTGCAAGGCTGAAAGGTAAAAAGTTCAACCTTGAAGATGACCACTTACTTCGTCCTCACGACCACCGACGACCACCACCAGGAGGCACTGCGCAAGCGCGACAGGGAGGAGACTTAATTTTAATACGTACCAAGCAGGGACAGGTGATGCCTATGCACAGGCGTATTGGGAAATCATATGAATATGTAACACTTTATTGCATTTAAAATGGAATGAGCTGCTGGAAATTTGGGCATGTCTTTGGAGGAGTGAACCCACGTGTCCCCAGTGCTGTAATAAACATACCCTTCATAACCCACCAGGTTGTGAAGTCGTTTCTCTGCGTGTCACTTAGAGGACACTGTGTTTGCACTAAAACTGATTAAAACACCAAAAGTGAAAGGCTGAAGATCCAAGTGCAGTGTACCATGTTTTTCAGGATTGGAAACAGTGGCCTTAGAGAAGTGACACGCTTGGGCTTGGGCACACAAACACGTGTCCAGCACGAGACATACAAGAAAACAAAAGCAGTGCAAAAGGCTTTAGTTGGTTTGGGATGGCCCCACAGCTCCACTTCACCTTCCCTTGAGCTTACATTCAAATTCAGCAAAATCAGACTGCTCTAATCTTCATCACTGTCTTTCAGCCTACTTTAATGATGCGCTATTGCCCATGATGAGACCGCTTTTCTTGGAATGCCTTAGCCCTTTGTAATGTTCAGGCTCTGTCTTATTCACAGGCATTGTCATGAATAACTTCGACCCTTGAGAAATATAGGAATACAGGGGAAGCCCAGCTCCTTCTTTTTGGTGTGTGTGAGGTACTGGTCAATTTTTTTCTTTCAGTCTTTTACCAGGTTCCATCTGCTCCAGTGCAAGTCAATCCAGCCAGGCCAACCGTCATATTATCTCCAAACTGTGCCTCTACCAGGGATTTTTGACTCCAGTGATGATGCAGCTGAATGGAAAACAACCCTAGAGCCAACAGTTTTCAACACTGAGCAAAGCTTGTGCTGCTGCTGGAATCTCAACTGGACAGCTCGAGGCTTTGCGGCTTTGCAGCAAGGACTCTTTAAATTAGGAATGTGTAAAGACTTCCCTGCGGTTTGGCACATGGGCAGCATTCCATAAATGCATCACAGAAATTAAATATAGAAAAGACTTGCGAATAGGTCTAACAATTTTGCTTGGATAGTACAGAATTTGTTCCTGTGGGACAGTTTGCATTGTTTGCTTGAGAAAAGTTTATGGTTTCCTAGGTGGTGAAGCTTCCACCAATTCTTTTCAGGAAACAATCAACAGCCAAACGCATCCCAGTGGCAGGAATTTTTTCTGAGATTCTTCTTTTTTTTTTTTTGTGAAATACAGCTCTGGCCGTGTCCCACTGGGTTGTACTAAATAATTCCTTTTCCACCTCAGTGCTTGCACTTTCATTTTCCTGGTGTACTGTGTGGACCAGGCAGAGGACAGGATTATATACATGATGTTCCAGTTCAATATTTTTTAATTCCTTCACATAAACTTTTTTATTACAATACCCAACCAGATCCTCCCTGGTTAGATCTCTGCTTTTCAGCAGAATGGTGAGATGGGTGGATGGAAGTCCCACAAGCAGAGGACACCGCATACACTATTCAGCGGTTTGCCTTCATTATGAGTGTGCTGCAGGAGTTTCAGATGGGCTGTAATACTCTGTATGTTCCCGAGCTGTCAGTCACTTCGCATTTGATTTGTCGTTGACCACAAGTGCAGCTTTTGGTATTGGAAAGTATGCCAAGGCTTCAGCAACCAGAGCACAGGCTTCTCTTCAGGACCTGCTTTGTTCAAGTTTGACACACACTGTAGGTCTCATCTTGGTGTTTGTGGAAAGCTTACTCATGGCTTGTGGCCACTCCTCAATTTGGCACGGTGGTTAGAAGTTAGCACAGTAGCTCAGGACGGAGGCATGTTTGCAGAAGTGCTGGGACTGGACCTGGGCATGGAGCAACAGTAAGGTGCTGCAGCTGGAGAGGGCAGGTGAGCCAGGACCCGAGGCGACACCGCTGCTGACCAGGACCACGTCCATCGGTGGGGCTCATAGCTGAAATCATGTGGCACTGGTTAAACTCGGCCATGTGAGCAGTTGGGACTGCGGTCAGAGCTGGACTGAGTTAAGGAAACCTCTGGTGGAGAGCACTTGGAATTTTTACCTTTCAGGGGAAAACTTTCTGTGACCTCAAAGACACCCTCCTTCACCTTTTTTCTCAAGACAGGATGATGATGTGGCCTCTCCCTTGTACAATGCAAGCTGAGGTGTGCTCCATTCTTTGTTAAGTGCTGTGATCTGCAAATGAAAAGTGCTATTTAACTTGGAAAATCAAATACAATTTTTATGTATGCAAATACAATGTAAAAATGCTGTTTCTGAGAAAATAATTTTAAGATTAAAGCCACCACTACAGGAAGTCTGTTGCCTTTTGATTTGCACAAAATATTCATTGCGGGCAGCCTCCCACTCAGACCCAGAGGTACAGGCACGCCCCTCCAGGCATACCCAGACCCACAGTGTTTGATGAAGAACTCATGACGTGAGGCTTTTAAAATGTTTTTATTTTGTGTGGGTTTTGCCCCCTCCCCTCTTTGCACTAATGCCACGCGCTTCCTAGGGCAGGGATCAGTAGGAGAAAAAAGTAATGATGGAGACAGAGACATCTGTCAGCCAAATGGCCTCACAAGGTTGAAGCTCCCACTTTCAGTCTATGAACGGCACTTTTTGTCTCCTGCCAGAGGGTGAATCTGGATGGGTGCCCAGGAGCCAAACAAGAGCTGAGCAGAGAAAGCGTCAGCACAGCCAGTAATACAGGAAAAGGCGGAATTTTTGTGGAATCTTCTCTCTTTCCTGCTGGTTTCCTTCTTATTACATGTGAGCAACAGAGACAGCTTTTGTATTGGAAACAGAATTACAGCGGCTATTCTGGGATGACCAGACTGAAAAAAATAGACCATGGAAAACACACTGCCACTAGCCTGGCTTCAGTCGTCGCTGTCATGTTCGATTCAGCCAACTGCTGCTCTCATTTGCAGGATTTTGGTCACAGTTCTTATTCCCTTCCTTTTTATTTCTCTCATTCCTTTGGTAAAAGCCTGTCAGCCATCCAGCATCAGCAAGGATGGGCTCTGGAAGTCACCCACTGAGCTCACACATGTGCGTGAGCTGCCCCACCTGCATGGGCTTTTTATGGTCATAAGAGTTTCTATTTAGTGATATATGTTTATCTATGTTGTTTACTAATTCAGGAAAACCTTTATCTGGAGATCTCACAAGTTTTTTTTGGTTCGAGAACTAAGGAAAACTTGAGTTTTCTTCTGTTGATGGACATTCACCAAGATGTTTTCTTCCATTGTGTTTTAGACTTGTCGTGGCAGTGAAGTGGTGTGATTTAGTGCAAACACTACGTCCAGCACCAGGTTGGTGTAAGCAACATAAACGTCTGTTTTTATAAAGAGATTACATTTATCTCAAAGCCAGAAGGCTGGTGGGGGAACTGTCCCAGGGTCCTGGCAGTATTTTGCACAGAAAGGAGGAAAAAACTCAACGTACATCCTTACAAAAATATATCATGCAGTTTTGGCATGGCTAACACTATAAAAAACCTGACCTACCCAGGAATAAACCTCAGCCAGACTAAAATGGGCCTGCTTCTTTTGAAAAAAAAAAGCTTTCTTTCTTTTGAAAGAAAACAGTCCATGCCTCATCCCAATAAACTGGGTATGAGTGAATGTCAGAGGGATGGGAGGCCTGAGAGATAATTTCCTAACCAAGACTGTTATCGTTATGGCTAAAACGTAATTAATTCCTGTGGAATTTGTTGTAATAATATTAGTCCTGATGACCTCATTTGTTATACATGTTGCTGCCATTAGGAGTCCAATGTGTTACCTAAAAGATACTGAGCTCGTGGCCATCTGTGCTGTGCCTGCCGCAAGGCTGCCTGGGTCTCCTCATCTGCAGTTGCTGCCCAAGTCTTTGCCTCAGCAGCCGTCAAAGGGCTGCGATTCCGATGTTTTGGGGCTCAGGACTGGTCCAATGTCCCAGTACGTTCAGACTTTGTTTTGCTGCCACTCCACTCACTGAGAAATCCCCACTTGGTTTAATTTGTCTTTGCTGAATTTTGACACTTTTTTCTCATCTTTCATCTCCTTGGTCCAATCTCTCCTTATCCATTTTCCTGCCTCTTTCTCTTGACAGATACTGGGGTGGGTCTACTGACCTGGACTGTTCCTTCCATCTGCAGCACAACTCTCAGCTGAACTTGATTATCACAAAATGCAGGAAAGATTAAATCAGTTTAAAACTCTATTTCATTAGCCAAATACACATGGGACAATCACATCTCTGTCAGAGGTTACCGGACTTGGGTCTTCTACCCGGGGTTTAGAATAGTAATCCCCTTCCAGTGCAGCGACCACCACAATTCCTTCTGAACTCTGTAACTCTTGTATGATTAAACAAGGTTTGTCAGGTACTTACAGTCAGATTAATGCACTGTTCTTCAGTTTGAGCTCTGCTCCTGAACTTTAACTGCTTGCTGCGTGCATCCAGAGGGTTACTGTATGGTGCCCAGCACTGGAGAAGTCTGTCTGTCTGTGCGATGGTCGGACTCAGGGCTGCTCAGGGATTCACAAGATCTCAGCACACACCCTGTAACCTCGCACCTTAGGCTACCTTGATCCCTTTGCAGGTCTGCACCACGAGGTTAATGTGCACTGACTGCACAGCAGTTGTTAAACTTCTTTGGCGTCTGCACCATGAGATGTAGTATTAATATTAATGAACAGTTTCTTTGTCCTCACAAGGACATTTTGTCCCGTTCCCTCAATGTGCTCTGCAAGCATGACTTAATGCATTTCCCTTGGCTACGTTTCATGTCGTTCTTTTTAATTTTAGACTGTATCTAAACCAACAGGATGAAACTGTGCAAAAGGACATTTAATATTGAAACCCAGTTAGAAACATGTCCTAGCAGCAAGATCTGCAAAACCTTGGCAGTATTTCCCAAGGTGAGGGGGATGGAAGCCCTGCCACTTAAATCATGTTAGTCCAGGCATGGTAAGTAGCTCGGGAACGTGCTGCAGGGAACCAGTTTATGCTGGGCCAAAGTTCCTTTCCATTCATACGCATCTTTCCACTCCAGATGAGAGGCTTTAAACAGAAGCCACAGAGGGCAGAGACCTCTTTATGTCTTCCTTTGTGAATATAAAATTGTGTTTGGTTTTCTTCTGCCCTCACTTTTCACAAGTGGCCCTAGAAGAACTGACTGGTAGAAATAGCTAAGAAAATGTGAGCAAATGTCAAAGCTTGCTGAGAACAAATAATAAATTAGGGAATGTCAGAAGAAAGGGCAGTCCATAGGTAATAGCCATCCCACCGGGAACAGACTCACTCCGCATGAGCCAGGTGTATTCACTGGGAAGGTCCAGTTCTGACCAGTGCATTTGAGCTGGGAGGTGCTGTGAAGTGGCAGCATACAGAATATGTGTCCCCAGACTGGAACAAGGACATGGTTTTGAATAGTGACTCAAATAGAGAAAATAAGGGGAGAGATGTTGGAACAGAAACTTTGCAGAGGGTGAACAGTATTGAATACATTACTGCCTGTGAGTAATTCCTGCTGCTCTCAAGAGAAGAAAATGAGCTGTTTAAAAGATTCTAATGTCCTTCAAAACACATTAAAAGTATTTGTTCTTAAGTGGGTTTTCTTTTAGCTTAATGACCCTGGAATGTTTTAGCTATTTTTCCAGCAAGTGTGGACCACCCTGGCTTTTAGGAATATTCAGCAATGACTCCTTCTCAATCCAAATACTGCTCCCATGGTATTTCTGTTCCCTGCTAATAGTTGCAGCAAAGTAGCTTACTGGGCATTTGAAGAAGAGTGACCAAGGCAGCCCTTCGAAACCGTTTCATCATGGCACACAGCCCTGATCCCAGTTGCTTTGGTATCCAGAATACCTGAGCATGGCACCACCAATACTACCTGTGGTGACTGTTGTCACTCTGCTTGGAGACAAGCCTTCCCCTGCTCTTTCGATGGGAATCCTCAGCTTGCTGCACAGTTCCACCACATCCCATTCCTGCCTGTACCCTCACACAGTGGGCAGTACTTCATTGCTCACATTCCTGCTCTCTTCTATCTTCATAGCAGAACAGTTTTTGTGATGATTAAGACAAAGATATAGATACTCTCTGGAACTGTGCTATAGCAGCTGGTGGTCACTGAAAAAGACAAAACCAAAAAAGACCAGTGTAGCAAGACCCCAGGTTTCCTGATTCCCTGGGGTGTCCCAGCTGGCAGAGCAGTGTATAAACTGCATACTTGCCTGATCGCATCCCTCCAGTGCCAGTCAATTCCCAGGCTATGTCTATGCTGCTGAACAAAACATTGTCAGCTTGAGAGCTTAAGCACCAGACCAGCGATCATCTCTTCTGCTGAATTATTAGCTTGCACTCCGGTGCTATTCTAGCCTTCGCTAGCAATGCTCTCCAAAATGACTTCTGAACACTGTGTGGACAACATCATAAACCAGGAACCATTGCAAATAGGCAGCGTGGGCAAGCGTACACTTCCATGCTGTGAAAACACTGCTCCGATGGATCGCGGCACAGGCTTTGTGGTCTTCGATGCGCTTTGAACTGAAAAACCACATAAAAAATTAAGGCTTATGCCTTAGGACCACAAGGCCCCACATGCTGGAGACCAAGGACTAAGAGCTCCATAATGTGGACACAACCACATCCATGCTGTTTGGCCCTCAGGGAATGGCCTGTTGTATTCAGTGGTGTCAGCAGAGCTAGGTGCTCCTCGCAGAAACCAAGTCTGGTGCTAGTGAAAGCAATGCAATGGGGAAGGGCCGTGACCTGCTCTGTGCGAGCAGCCCAGGCTGCAGATGTGTGCGACTGCTGAGTGTGGAGCTGCTGCCTTTCCCTCTTCTCCAGGCTGTGAAGTGGGATGGCTGGGACATGGCCTCCTGCCCAGGTGGGGTGGCTGGGACATCACCTCCCGCCCATCAGTGCCAGGCTGCGCTGGCCAGAGTGTGTCTGACTGCAGGCACCCAGGCTGTCCTGCTGACTGTGTGATCCAGGGCTTCAGATCCATGGTCTGTCATGCTATGGGCTAAAGCTTAGGAAAACTTATTTTTTAAAGGCTGAGAAGGGCAAGCCAGGAATGAAAGAAAATGAAAAGCAGCCCTGTTGTGCCTCTCCAGCCTTTACTGGACCATGTAAGACTTTATCACTAACACACAGCTGAAATGCAGAAGGTTTTAGGGGTGGTTGATCTTCAAGTTCTTCCTGCTGGAAAGCAGTTTCACCTCAGTGGTCCCTGGGACCTCTTTTCTAACCGGCCAGATGAGGAAACAGCTTGCCAGCAGTGGCAAGGGACTCCAGCCCCTTCCAGACATGGCCTCTGCCTCAGCCTCTTGGTCTCTCCCTGCCGTGCTGCACAGTGGGATGGAGAGGAGAGCAGGTCGCTGGCACAAGGCCAATAGTACCAAAACGGCAGGTCTAGGGCAGGTGTGATCTAACCTGTCATGTTTTCAGTGTGTGACAAGCTCGAGATGCTAAAGCCAGATTTTTGTCAGAAGTGAAATGGTTCCAGTCCTTTTAATGTGAACTAGAAGAACAGGGGAAGAAAAACTTGCTTTCAAGCTACGGTCACACTGTATATGTGGAAGTGTTTACAGTGAGAAAAGGTTGAAAAGAGATAAAACCCCAAACTCTCAGGTCACATGAAGCAAGTAATGCTTTTATTTTTCTCACGGGAACATGACGCAAAAGGCTAAGGACCAATAGCTGAAAAAACTCCTATCTGAACTATGTACTTATTTTGTTCTTCCCATGTTTTAGCAAGTGAAAAATGTTATATACAGAAAGAAACTGGAGAACACTTTCACTTTATCAAATAAATGAAAATAAATTTGAGGAGGACTATGCCCCACTCAGCATGCATACGTATTTTTTTTTATCTCCAAAAGACTGATTAAAGTGAAAATATCTGGCCCTGAATAAAGAAACAAAATGTTTCAGTCCCTGAGAAAATGACATTGCAGAACACATTTTCATTAACAAATTGCACCATTGGCAGTGTAACATGGGAGCTGCTTGGAGGGGATGGAGGACCTATGGATAGCTGTGAGCTGCAATGCTCTTGGGACCCCAGGAATGGGAGCCAGAGCCCTGCACAGGTTGGTAGGAGAGCTCCAGGTCTGCTCCAGGAGCAAGGTGCATCTGCATGGCCGTGCAGCTTATGGAATCGGCACTCTCATTTTGTCTGCATCATCCCCAGGTGCCCTGGGGAACTCTGATCCTCACTGTAAAGCATGGATGCTCCTGTTGATTCAGCCCAGGTGTTGCAGAGTAACTCCATCTCTTGTATCTCCCCTCATCCATTGTGATTTGCAGCTGCCATCACTCTCTGCACCCTTCCAAACCCACCTGGCTGCACTTACTTATAGAACCTAAAGCCAGCACTGCTCCCTGTGGGGCTTTCTCCCCTCTCAGGACATGAGCAGCTTGTAGGGCAGCTCAGTTTCTCACCTCATTTCACATCCTCTCGGCCCTGGCGCTGCCCTTGGGCCCCTTTCCTGTGGGACATTCCAGTGGTGAGTGCTCACTGACACTGGGGTGTGGTCTTTTGCTCACCCATCCCTTTTATTCTTCAGATTTTCTCTGTCTTAAGGCATGGGTAGCATAAAACTTGTTATAGCACTTATCCCAACTGGAAACACTGGCAAAACTTGTCAGACTGTAGCTGCCAGAGAATGAGAAGGATGTTTGTGAGGGTCAGTCAGGCTGAAGGATGCAAAAGCTGTGCTGATGGGGGAAAGATTCTGTGCTTATTCTTGGGAAGGCTCTCCATTTACTCTCACTTGCTTCTGACCCCAGGTGTCAGTTGGGAAAGTTGAGTGGGTTTGGGGATGCAAAAATCTTACAGGGATTCCTGCACATGTTCTGTTAAGGCAATGGTGGGGAGCACGGAGCACCTTCAGATGTCCACAGAGTACAGTTCTAGAGCAGTTTTGTGTGAGCTCCCAAAGGGGCCCAAGAATGAGGCAGCCAAGTGTGGTATGGGCAGCTTGGGATCCTTTAAAAAGGAATCAGGAGAGCAGTTTTACGGTGTAATGCAGGCATCTCCAACAGAGCCAAAAGTGGAAGCCTGGACTCTCTCTGTGGGTGGTACAGGAGGGAAGCTCTTTCCAGAGACCAGCTCGGGACAGGCAGCAGTTATGGTGCATCTTCTGGAGGCACTTCTAGTCGAAATGGGATCTACATTTGCCCATCAGCGACGTGCCCAGGAAGGGCTTGGGAAGTTAAATTAGGTGCTGGCATCGCACTCTGGCGACAGCAGGAGTGATGAGATTCAGGTGTGCTAATTAGGAGCTGAGCAACTTACAGCCGTCACTGTACGGGGCCTGGGGCTGCTCAGCTCCAGGATAAATCGCCGCCCCTGTCTTGCAGAGTCTGGAGCAAGGGGCGGGCGAGCTGAGAGCGTGGGAACGCGCCGCGAGCTCCGCGGAGCCCCCGCCCGCCCCGGGCACAGACCCGCGCTATTTGTGCTTGGACTCCAGAGCCCCCGCCGCCCCCGAGCAGCGGTTTAACAGGCGGGTGGACGAGTTCCTTGGGGACGTGGTTTAGCAGGGAGACAGTCGCGGCTGGACTCGATCTCGGAGGTCTCTTCCAACCCTATAAGTCCCTGACTCTGAGGCACCGCGGGCCCGGCAGCCGCAGCAGGAGCCCAGGCGGCTCCCCGAGCGCCGCCCGCCGGGTAACGGGGCGGCAGCGACCCCCGGCGGCGGCTCGAGGCAGCGCCGCTGCCGGCACGGGCGGGCCCGGCCCTGCGGGAGCAGGAGGGGAGCGGGAGCCCCGGTCCCTGTGTGCAGGGGTGAGGCGAGGGTCCTGGCCCTGCCCCGCCGCAGTCCTGGCTGTGCCCGCCCGGCCGGTCCTTCCCCGTGCTGCAGCGGCCTGGCGGTCACACCTGGAGCCTCGCGGGGCCCGGGGACTGAGCCCGGCGAGAGGCTCCCCGGCTGCCAGGCTCTTCCTCCGGCGGTCCAGGAGTGCCTTGGAGCGCCGCGCCCTTTGCTGCCCGTGGGCCTGGCCCGCTGCGTCTTCATGCTCTGCCCCTGGCCAGCCCATGTGTGCTCCATCCCGGGGTTTTCACCGGCTGCCTCCAAGAGCTAGGTCCCAGCTGAGCACGGCCCGGTGAGGCCCCGTGTGCTTTTGCTGCCCTGTGCGAAGGGCCGGTGGTTTTGGATGTGGAGAGGGAAGGAGCTGAATGTGGACACAATCAGGGAGGAGGCTGGAGTAATACAAGCACAGAGCGGGTGTGGTTTGGTGCAAAGTGTGTTCTTGCCGAGTTTTTCCTCTTCGTTGCATCAGTCACTCTAAATTTGGCTTGCTTTCTATTAAAAAGTTGTAAATCCTTAGGTAAAACCTTAATAGAACCTATAGAAGTGATCACAGCAGAACAGTTCTTGGAATGCTGGTTCCTGTCTCTGGGCCCTGCTGAGTCCTGCGCTGAGCTTTGCCCTGTGCTGTGCTGCCAGAGCAGCTTTGTCCTTGCTTGAGAGTACCATGTCCACAAAACCTATGTCCCTGCTCGAGGCAGCACCATGTGGAGTGTTGCAGTGGGAAGAGGTGTGCCGATGGAGTTTCATATGAATGGAAAATGCCCTGGAATGGGTGTCTCAAGAGGACCCTAACAAAGGGAAGATATGCTGGAAATAGGTACTGTGCGTTGGGGATATTCTGGTCTGTTTGTGGGCCTGTCCCAGTTCACCTGTAGCGTGGAGCCATATGATTTAATAAATACTCTGCAGAGTGTCAGGAGAAGAGAAAGGGCTGCCCAGATTGTCAGGACTGCAATCTTCATTCCAAGTCTAGATTTCCTCTTGGGAACGGTGAGAAGCACTGCTGGCAGTCAGGGCAACACTTATGAGTAACAAGGCTCCCACTTCTACAAAACTTGTTGTCAGTTGTACCTACCCACATGGTTTTGTTTGGGCTCTTGTCCTGCTATGGAGAGATCTGATGAAGCTGGCAATCCTGCTATGAGAGGTGTTTCTGGGACAAGAGCTGCAAAGAACTTTGTCCAAACAGGAAAGGTCTGATGCAACAGGTACAGGGAGACCCAGCAGCGCGATACCTGCAGGGCTAAGGGACAGAGGTGTGCTGTACAGCAAACCCCTCCTTGTTCTGTTACACCGGCTTCTGCAGCTGAGAGCTGCTCTCATCTGGGGCAAGCACTCCATTGCCACAGAGGCGGGTTGGCTGATGCAAACTCAACTGTCACTGTTGAGCAATGTGGCACGCTAGCTGCGAGCTGGAGCCTGGTGGTCATGTACTTCCCTATGACAATGACTCTGCAACCAAGGGCAGCAGTGTTGAAATGCCCTTTGTGTGCTAAAAGGGGGGTGAGTGATAAGATGCACATGTGCCTCCTCCCAGAAGCCCAAAGTGAAGGGACTGAGAATGGCCAATGCCAACAGCTTGGTCACGCTGTGGCGGCTGCCTGGGGGAGTGCAAGACTGGTAAACATACTGTTTTGGTGCTGTAGGTATTCCTGGTACTGTTGGTCTCCTCTTGTTTCTGCAGTTGTTTCTGAGGCTTAACTGAAGAGCGGAACATCTGAACATCTGCCCAGGGTCAGACAAGGGGCCAGCCAGCCTTGCACCCTATCACTTGAGGTTTGGCAGCAGTGGTTGCCAAGAGAAGAATGGAAGAGCAACTGGTATCTCTCCAGTGCAGTTCCAGTCCCCAGTTATCTGTGACTTTGGAGCCTTTCGGAGGTGGTATCTCTGAATGTAAAAAGCCTGGTGGGTTTTTCTTCCCTGACTTTCCCAATTATTTTTGCCAGCAAGGTCCCCTTCAGCAGCAGGAGGGGAGCAGTCTAAAATGATCATCTTGGAAAGCCAGTCCTCCAAGCTACTTTTTCTGATGTGTTCCCATGCAGGAGAGAGCCTGATATGGTTCTGAGATCATAGTCACAGAGCAGGAGTGCGAGTTTAATGTAGGCCTTGGCTTGCTGTGCCAGGCAGCAATCAGCAATGCTTTGTACCCAGGATGTTCACTTGATAAGATCTCCAGAAACTGGCAGCAGAGAAACCTGGCTAATACATGGTTTCTGAAAGTAATATACAGATAAAAGTAATTTAGTGTGTTCAGTAAAAAAAATGATAAACACTGTCGCTGTCTGCCTTCCTTCTTTACGGAAAGACAGTTGGCACAATTCTGTCTCTGACAGCTTAAATGCTTGTTAAACACTTCTGATATTAAAAAAAGATGTGAATCCATGGCTATCTTTCTAGTATTCCAGGGCTGGATTCTGTTCTCAGGGATAATTTTTGTGGAGTAATTGTATTGACATCAGCAGCAAATAAAGTGTTCCATAGCTCCTAGTTTCTCTGAGATAAAGTCTATCAATCTTTCACACCCAGAGCAAGACTTTACTTTTTACCTAGCCACATAACAAGATTACTGCAAGAGGAAAATAGCCCTTTGAGGGAGTAAATATGGGAAAATATGGCTTTATTTTCCAAGAATGTGCTGGGATTAAGGAGATTGATGGCTGCAATATGAATTCATTATGAGGCAAACTCTCTAGGCGAGGTTGTGATTCTTTCTTAGCACCTGGAAAGAGACCTGGGTTTGACTGAACAAGGATGGCAGATGTGGGGAAAACAAAAGGAAGACTGAATTTCCTCCACTCATAAAAATGTGGATGTGCTAATTAAGATGGAGTAAGGATGAACCAAAGGTACCCGAACCCACTTGACCTCTGGCTGGTGCTATTTTTCTGCTTCTTTAGAATTACAGTATTAACGCTACTGTTATTCAGTGTATACTGTTATTATTGATAGTGTGTGCTGTACAGGATGCCTTTTGGGTCATTTGGTGGCTGTGACAGTTAGTGGCGTTTTCTTATCTGTCACTGTCCCTCTGAAAAACAGCTTTGAACCTCCTGGTTTGTGTCTGTCTTTTGCTCTTTTTTTTTTTTTTTTTTTTTTTTTTCTTAACCAGAGGTCTAAAATAAGTGACAAATGCATAATCAACCACAAACAGAAACATCCTCTGTTTGCTAGAGTCCAGCCTCTGGCTCTCCCTGCCGTGTGCCTGCCTGAAACAGGGGCAGGAAGGGATGGTGATATTGCTTGGAGCAAAGCTGGAAGGTCCACGTGGTGTGTTGGTTTGGTTTTTTGTTTACTGAATGAGATAAAGAATGGGAAAGCAAGGTGTGGACGTGACTCAAAGCCCAGGCTGGCCAGCGAGGCTGGGTTAAGTTGAGCACACCTTTTGCTGAAGGAATGAGCAAGCAGGCAGACTGTCAATGAAATCTTATGTCCCTGGGCAGACTGGTGGTGAGGATGTGAAGTCTCTGACCTGGCTTGGTGGCTGAAGAATTTCCTCTCCAGTGCCCAGCGGCAGGTGCTAAGGCCAGGGTCAAGGGAGGATCTCCCCAGTGAGTTCCTCCATCATGCACAGCTTAGCCTTCAGGGAATAGTTCTCATTTTTTTTCCTGCATTTCTGTAGGTTTTTTAAGTGCCTAGAGCTAAGCTGTGGCTTCATCAACCATCTTTTGGAGGGAAGGAATTGTGACAACGCCTCCCCATCCTACTCCCTGGAGAATCCAGCACCATGAATGCTTTCAGATGTGAGACTCAGGACTGCTTCTGGTCTTCAGTTTCCCCTTCCCCTCCCTTTGCTATGGTCACTCATGTGAAAGACGCTCTTTGTGTGTCTTTTGCCCTGTGTGCATCCATGCTAGGTTCACACTGGACCCCCCCAGCTTCACCCAAAGAGCACCTGGAATGCTGAGAAGTATCAGACTTCAGCAGCATCTGGACAAATTTCTAGGGGTGGTGTTCAGAGCTGAGTGCTGGAGGTTTTACTGCTGGCTTCCTGAGAGCCTTGGGGCACTGACACTGTGCTGCAGGGCAAGTCAGCTACTGCTGTTCACAGAGACAGCTCAGGAGAAAGTCCAGAAGCAACTGGCTCTTTGAGGTTTAATCTGAAAGCTCTCCAAGATCCAAGGATAGAGGAAAATAATTTGAAAATGTTACTTAAAGCAGTTAGCCAATGCAGGAGTAAATAGTAGTATTCACCTAGAAGAACATGGAGGAGAGTGGTTTGGTACTTTTGAGCTTGATATATGAATAAATTGCTTTTTTCTTGCTTCATACAGTGGCTGCAAACTCGATGGCCTCGGTTTTGGTTGCTGCTGGATGGCAGAAGTCGGTTGGCTGAGTGAACTGAAATGAAAGTCACTGATGACTGGAATCAGGCCTGACTTGGTAACGTAGAGCTGTAACTCCTTCATCGAGAGGGGTATGTTGGCTTTAAAGATATTTGTGCAATGACCTGTCCCAAGGAGAACTCTCCTGGCGTCCTGTGAAGGTATGCTGACCAGTGGAGCAAGGCTTTGTGCTCAGCTGGCCTTGGCTAAGCTGGTGTGGATTGATGAGCACAGAGCAGATGCAGAATGAGCCCCTGTTTGTCCAGTGCAAACCTGCTAATCCTCCATCTCTTAATCCATGGCAGGTAAAAAGTACAAGAACTGCAGTGCATAAGAACTTGCTGTGTGCTAGTCTAATGGACTGTGTGACTTCTTTCAGCCAGTTTTTTACAAGTTGTTTTCCAAGAAAATGTTGTGGTTTGGGGAACAGTGTGCAGAAACCTCTGAGACAGTATTTGTTGGCAGTCTGTAACCCCCCCAGCTTCTTGATCTCCTTTCTTTCTTTGCCAGAGCAACCCACAGAGCTGCACGTGGCAAACGGACTGAAAAACTATCTTGATTAGGAAATGCTGAGTGTAACTTCAAGGCTGTTGCACTGAGTGGGGTGGGGTGGTGACATTTGCGAACTGCAGAGGAAATTGGCTTTGCTGTGAAACATCCACCTTGGGCATCAGTATTGGCCTGCAGGACTGTGCGGTGACCTGGTGCAGTGCGAAGCAGGGTGTCCTGGCTGGAGGGAGCTGCTCTATCTCCTGCTGTCCCAGCTAATGAGTCTCAGGTTTGTGGTGGCAGCAGAAATCTTTGCTGGCTGAAGCACATGCTGGTGTACATAACCAAGCTGTAAGCTAGTTGGTTTGGAAAGAGCCATGGGAAATAAACCATCTGCCCTTTTCTCCTTCCATGGGCCTTGACCTGGACGGTTTCAGAGCCTTTTGGGTACAAGCAGGAGAAAGACTGTGGAAAAAGGGAGCCTAGAAAAACCTACACAAACTACATGAAAAACCTACTCCTTTTCCCCAATTAAAACCAAAGTAAAAACAAAAACAAACCACCCAGGCCTTTCCATTCCTCTTTTATTATGTATTTTAAAATGCAGGCAGATGAAAGAGGAACTGGACAGTAACTGTATTCCTCATTATCTAACCATACCTCGGGCACAGGGGCTGGATATGCTTTCAGCATGAAAGTTGACCTCTGCATGCAGGTTTAGGGAGCAGCTCAAGAGCACATCTAGGGAGCTCAGTGTGCACGATTAGTTGGAGCCATGAGTGTTTTCCAGATCAGGTCTTTGGACAGAGCTGCAGGAACATAATGAAACATGTGGCTGCTCCCAGGCGTGCTGATAACATAACTGAAAGCCACAGGATTGATGGAGGCCCCAGCAGCAAGCACTAGAGCCGGCTGAAGGGCTGGGCAGCAGTGGGGGAGCCAGGAAAGGAAAACCTGAGAGGCAACTGGAAGGGAAGGGCGGCAGCTGAGTGCTGGGAGTGAGAAACGTGGTCCTGTGAAGGATCCCAAAGTCTCTGTCACACTGGCGTGTCTAACTGATGGCAAATGTGCTTGGTACAACACAGAATGACACTTTTAATAAGTCCTGGCCTTACAAAATATTCTATCCACCATACTGACCTAGAGAGACTTAAGTGTCACTGCAAAGCCCCTGCTTCTGCTTGAACAGGCTTGGCCTCTGCATCGCTTTTGCTGCTGCTGCCTTGAGCACCGACAGCTTGTTGGCCTCTGTTCTCAGTGCCACGTCATCTGGTCAGATGGAAACAGCAGAGAGAGGTAGCAAGGTGTACACCTTGGAGCACCCTATGTATCACCGGTGATCCAGCAGAGGACAGAGCTGGCTTCGGTTCTAACTCTAAACAGAACACTGTTTTCCTCTCTGTGTGGCTCCTGTGGATGTCAGGCTGCTCCAGAGACAGGGACCTTGGCCAGCACTGGTGGCTGTGCAGAGGGACTCGCAGCAATGGGAACAGCACTGGCCCTTCTGTCAGGTGCCGTGGCTGGGAAAGTGAAGCCTGTCTGCCTGCATGAATGCTGGGGGGCAGAGGAACAGAAGCATTGCTGCCTGCATCCTTATGCTCAAAAGGGAGTTGTGCTCTGTGGGGAACCTTTTGATACAGAACTGCCTGGATGGGCTGGAGAGTCAGCTCTCCCCTATGGGTAGAGTCCTGTTCCATGCTCCGTAGGCAGCCGAAGGGGGCAAGAGATCCCTCTGGGCAGAGCACAGGAGTGAGCCTGCATTCTGAGCCAAAGCCTTTCTGGTGGTCTCTGCGTCTCTGTGGCTCCTCTGGTGCTCCAGAAGCAGGGTCTGCTGCTGTGGGGCAGGGGGCTGTGAGGTGGCCGGACTCTGGGCGGCCAGTGCCAGGCAGAGGGATCGCCCTCCCCCAGCTGCCTCGCACCCTGCTCATCAGCTTTGTGCCACGGTGGCAGGATGGGAAGAGCTGCTTTCACAACCTGGACGTGTTGTCACTCACATCCAGACATTTCCTGTTATCTAACCTCAGCCTTATCTTCCCCATTTGCAGCTTCCTCTTGAAGGAGGAGTGGCCCCTTCAAAACTGAGCTGTGTGCTGGGGCTGTCCCCCCACCATGCTGTGCCAGCCCCGGGCTGTGCTGGCTCTGCACGCTGGGTGCCAGCTCCCCATCCTGCCTGGTGGAAAGGGTGGCTGGGGATGAGGGAGGACTGGTCCCTTGGGGTTCACCTTCCATTTCTCCTCCAGGAGGTCCAGAGGACCACAGGGATTGGGACACTGAAGCCAGTGGGGTGTCTGCCTTGCTGGCCATGCAGAAAGCTGATCTCCCACCCCACGTTACATACTGAGCTTCGGAGTTCGGATTGCCTCCCCTCGGTGTTGGGACTGCGCCTGCCTGAGCCAGAGAGCTTTCTGGTATTTCCACTGGGGGGAAAAGCGGTGGCATTGGGGTGGGTGTGCATTGGTAAGGGGAGGTTTGAGGATGCAGACACAGCCGATTTGGGTCCAGGAGGCTGCCCTGAGGATTGTGATTCATTGATGAGGATGAAGTATGATTAATAATGATAGTGATATGTGTGTAGCCCTACTTGGTATGAGGATGTGCAGGTAGGTGCTCCCCCCAGCTTGCAGGGCCGCACACGCTGCCAATGAGCTGGTGGCAGCAGGGAGATTTTGATCTAAATCAGTCTTAGAGCCACTGCATAAAGAGCAGGGGAAGTTGTGGGAAGGAGGAGGGCTTTACCAGGGAGAGACAGTGTCCCAGCCAGGCACAAGTGTGCTCATGAGCTCCTTTTCTTGCTGTCCTGTTGGCTTCAGGACAGCGGAGGAAGGTTTACTGTGCAACCCTCTTGCCTCCCCTTGGTTCTGGGGGGTGCAAGCAGACTTGGAGCAGAGTCTGGGGTGGAGGCCGGAGGCTCTGGTGAGTGTGGGGCTGAGGGAGGGCATGCGGTCAGCAGCCTTCAGGTAATGGGGGGTTTATTGGGCCCTTTCTGATGCTTTTGGGCAAACCGTGAGGCACTGCTTGCAAGGTTTCTAGTTCCCAGCCTCACAAGCTCTTCCTGCAGTCATTGCTGAAAACTGCAAGCTCCTGGCTGAAGTGCTGGGTGGCTGTCGAAACAGTGCCTTGCACGTGCAATGGGCTCCATGCCGGCTGCCACGGGGTGACCGGCACCTTGCCCTTCAGTCCCATACAGTCAGCCCAGGCCCAGAGTCTGGAGCTGGGTTTTGCATGTCCCCAGCCTTGGTGGGTCTCCTGGCTCTCAGAGGTTTGCTTCTGGGGGTTGGCCCATCATCCAGCTCTTTGGGGTAGGTTTTTGCTATGAATGGCTCTGGAGACCACATGGAATGAGGGCACCTGTGTGGTGTTGACATTTTCTTGTGGCACTGTGAGGAGGGCAAACGGTTGATGGAGCCCACCTGCAGTGGGAGGCACTGGAAGGGGGATGTCCTGGTGTGAGGTATGAAACTGCATGGTTTCTTGTTAGAAGGGTTTACTTCTCTGTGAGGGAGAGTGCTGAGATATGGTTTTCACTTTTTGGAGCAAGTTTGAAGAGGAAGTTGGGAACTCACAGAAGAAGATGGAGTAGAAGTTTATTGTAAAGCAAGGCTGGGTGGAGGGACATCCAGGGGGCTGAGGGAGGAGGGACTGGTTTTAGTCTTATGTAAAAAGCAAGAAAAAATAATCAGCATAGGCAAGGCTGCAGGGTTGTTGGTGACAGGTCGTGCAGTGGGAACACATGGCTGACTTTGTGCTTCCCGCTCTTGCTTGGGGATAGTCCTCACTGGAGCACTTGGGGCTCTCTCTCACCTAGGTTCTCTCCAAAACTGAAACAACTGCTGGGCTTGCCAGAGCACAGTTTCCAGGAGCTTTCCTCAGGAGAGAGCAGCTGCTCACCACACTATCCTGTTTTCTGCAGCCCAAAGATGGCTGGAAGCCCAGGTGAGGTGGCAAGGGACATCCCAGTCACTCTGGAGCTGGAGGGGGAGGACATAATCTCCTGCCTGATCCCTCCTGGTTATAAGGAGGGCAGGGACAAGGGTGTCACAAAAGCTGTTGCCTTACTCATGCTGGGGAAAAAGTGATTTGTAAGCTGCCGAGAAGGCTCCCACTTTTCCCACGTGAGCCCTCTTGGAAAGTGGAACATGGCCTTGTCAGCAGCAATAGCACAATATCATCCTGAGCCTAGAGCTGCAGGCAGCCACCAAGATGCTTTAGCACCTGCCAGCCAAGGAGCAGGAGTTATTAATTAACTACAGCATTTGGCTGTTGCTCTGTCATTATCTCATCCCAGCCATGTGCTATGGAGAAACATGCTGGGGTATGCAGCCCAGCTTATCTGCAAGGAAGCAAGCCCCTGGGCTGCAGCTCCAGGATTTGCTGCAGCCTGCCTCATATTTGGCCTTACTGGGCCAAATATCCCCACATTTGTCAGGCAATGCTCCCAGCAGTGTCAGCTGCAGGGCTGGGAGCATAGGAGGCTCCTCCAGGGAGCAGCGGAGCTCTACCAGGAGCAAAGCCTCATCTGAGTTTGACTTACAAAATGAAGGCTGCCAGCTCCTTGGAGAATCATGCCCCAAGGTTACTGATGGGCAGGGGCTCAGCAGGCCCTATTGCCCCCAGATCTGCAGGGGTTCTTGCTTTCAATCCAAGCTGTGACTTGGGTTTTACTTAGTGGAAAACAGAGATGGCCTTGATTCCAGTTCAAATCCCAAATAAGAAGTGCACATCTTGAAAGGGCTGCAGCCTGTGGCTTAGGGCACTGCGATTCAGCACATGAAAACCACACAGCCACGCTTCTCTGCAGGCTGTTATTAGGTTTAGCTCAAGTCTATCCAATAATTTTAATTTTCATTTGTTCTCATGATGAGTTGCGAAGCAGCCTGAGAGCCCTGTGAAAATACCAGAGAGGTGACCAGCAGTATGGAGGGGGAAAGCCAAAGCCTTTGTTGGCTTTGATAAGGTACTAACTGAAGAATGCAGGAAGAGCTCTTTCTGTGTTCCCTTCAGTGTGCAGTTGATTGCTCAATCTGTTTTATAACACTGAGTTTTTACTTGGAAATACCCACTTCTGCTTGAAACCAGAAGCTCTGATAATGACCATTCAGATCAGATGCTATTGTTACAGGGTGGGGTAGCGAGCTGCATTTCCATCTGCTGATAGAATTATCTCCTCTCCATGCCCTCCTCTTATCTGTTGCTGTCAGCAGCATTTCAAGTGGCTATTCTTCCCCTCAGAAAGCCATGAAGGTTTTAAGCTGCAATTGCAGAAGCAGTGCTTGTGTTTTGTTTTGGTTTTTTTTCTCCCTCTGAAGGCTGGATCCCCACTGTCAGACACGGCTGCTGAAGCTGAGGGAAGGCTGGTCACTGGTACCTGCTGAAGAGCCCGCTCGTCTGTCTTCACAGAGCCTCCCCGTTGCCCTTTGATATGGCCGAGAGCCCTTCTGGGGATGACAGGTTCATTTTTCTTTTGCCCGTGCTCTCAATGTGTGGTGTTTCTCTTACCAAAATAATTTCCAGGTATAGAGAAGGCATCCCCGCTTTATTACCATCAGTAGCAACTATGCAACCATGTAAAGCTTGTTAAAAACCCTTTACTTTTCATGTAGAGCGGAGTTTGCTGTGGAAGAGTAATTAGATCAACTGCACTGACAGACAGACCTGAGGCAAGGACCCAGGTGTCTTTGACTGATCCATTGCTAAAACCCACACATCAGAGCATTTTTGGATTGAGAAATGTTAAGCCAGAGCCCTGGCTATATTAAAACATTTGCACAAGGGTGGCAAAACATAGAGAAGGCCCAGGTTGCTGAAGGGAGCTTGATACCCCTATCCCGCGGGTGGTGTCACCTGCTTCATGCTGCAGGGAGCATCACTGTGGTGGTGCAGAAGCTTGTGGGAGATAACAGAAATCAGTTTTAATTGTGCTTAAAGCAGCATGTCTTTTGCTAGGCTGATCTTAAGTCAGTTTATTAACACTATTCTAATGCTCATAAAATACACATGCTTCTTCTATCTGTTTCAACATAATGCTTTTATCTACCATGGTTGACATTCATTCTGAATCAGGAGCCAGAACAAAGAACTGTTCACTATCTGCATCTCACCAAAGGTGGTGGAGGGCAAGGAGAACTAAGAATTGCAATGACTTTTTAGTAACCCCTCTAGAAACTGATTTTATCTTCAAAGCTCTAGATGTTCCCTTGCTGTTAAATCTTATTTCACTCCCTGCTTATTTGGAAGCACATTTAGAGAGTATATATTTGACACTACCATTTCTTATTTTGTGCTTTCACAGGAAAAACCCTTGCCCTTTCCAGGTATATTTCTGTATGTGTAGTATTAGATAGGATCCTATGATCCTATCTGCATAAAATAGAGTCCCAGAAGTTAGAGACAGAAAAGGCTTAATAAATTGCCCACTGGAGGATGCTGTTAATACACCACAGCTGAATTCTACTTTTGTGTTTTAATTGATCTGCCTTCCAAAATATAATTAAGGTATCCATTTTAGGTTTTCATTTTGATACTAAATACAGCAGTTGCTTTCTCAAAGTGGTGCTGCTGGTCCTGTGAAATTACCATCAGGGGACTGCGAAGGAAGCTAAAAGCACTGTGCTTAAAACCAGGCTGCGTCTAGGCCTGGCCTGCAGACAATGCGATCAGTGTTACCACAGTGCCATGCGGAGTGGTGCAGGTTAGGAGCTGTGGTGAATTTTCCAGGACAGTTGTACAGTATCAGAATTTCAAATCTGTTCTTAGACTCCATTTCTGGACAGTCAACATCTGAGAAGGACCCAGAGCACAGTAATACTTGGCAATATCTTCTCTCGTGTGTGTTTGGCTATTAATTTTCTCTCAAATGAATTTCTGCATTTATCACACACAGTTGTTAAAAAAATAGGGAAAAAATAGGGAAACAATGGCACAATGGAATAGTGTATGTGTGGGATATGTTCACCCGTAAAGGCTGAATTATGGCAGTGCATGGGGGTGGAAATCTCCGTTTATTGCTAAGGAGGCTTTTTCTGCGTGCTGGAAATGAAGCAGAAGGGGGTTGGTTTGACAACAGAAGAGAAAGTTTCACTTCATTCCTGAAGAAGTCCCTTGTTTCCCTGTGTGGAAGTCTGATTTTCATTTAGCATCAGGATCTGACAGCAATCCTGCCTGACATTGCAGCTTCCCGCTCGCAGGCAGGGACAGGGCTGGAGGTCATGGGATGAGTGGCTGCTACGACTGCTTTTTGTTGCAGTTGGCTCTGGACTTGGTGGCCATGCTGGCAGCTGACCTTGCCTCCAGAAGGGTCAATGATGAAGCCCTGCATGGATGCCCAAAGTTGTACCTGTGTTTCGGACAGGCTTGGGGAGGTGCCTCTTCCAATTTTAGATCTAGGTAAAGAAAAAAAAAAAAAAAAAAATCTATCAGTGGTAGGAGAAGTGAAACTCTGAGTCAGCTCCTGCCAATAGATATTTTGCCTTTGAGAATGCGTGGAGCCACCAACCTGTGCTAAATCCAGAGGCCCCATCTTATGTTTTATGGGAGCTGTCAGGCTGGTTGCAACTGAAATATCCATGGCTAGGATTAGGCACTTAGCTGAAGCACCTTACGATACAAGGGCGCTTGTGTGCATGACCACTTGAGTGCAAATTTACTGTAGGGACCCAAACAGAAGGAACTGGATGTGAGAAGCCTTAAAAAATTATTTAAATTTAGGAGATTTAAAAATCAAAGCTATGAAAAGTCTGTTAAATTACTGTGTCCTTATCTCTGTCCAATGCAAAATTGCTCCCTAAAATCTGTTTTCTGGATCTCTGTCTTTGTGTGTCTACAGAGACACAGTCTTCAGGATGCCATACTCAAAGGACACCTCTGAGGGTTTGCCTGGACTTTTTGTCAACACCAAGCTACCAATGTAGCTGTACAGCAAAGGCACAAGGCTAGTCCGGAAAGCTCAGCATCATTTCCAGCTCCTCGGATCTTCACTCTTTGAACCAACACAGCAGATGGTTTTCTCAGCAGGAGGCAGTGTGTGCTTGTGCAGTTCTCCAGCCCAAATTAAAGCACTGGGGTGGGAGGGGGGGTGGGGGGGTGGGGGGTGAGGGGGGAGAAATATGGGAGAGTAATGATGATGTTTTTTGCTAACTGTAAAAAGCAGCCTCAGCCCTTCTTTCCCTCTCCATTTGCCCAGGGCAGGACTCTGGCAAAGACCTCTGCGACGGCTGCCAAGAGCCGCAGTGCAGCACTGCGTGTATTTGACAAGCTGAGTCCGACACTCAGTGTGCAGAGTGTCAGTTTGTCAAATACCCCAAGTGAGGCATTTGCCGAGCAGCATGGCGGCACTCCGAGGGCACTGGCTCCTTCCTCCTGCTTGGGTGAAAGCCCTTCTGTCCAGGTTCTACTCCTCTCCAGACACCCAGCCCTGTACTGGACAACCTATCCCATTGCTGCTGAATTCTCAGCTCCGATCCTGTGCTGTCACGTTTCCCTCCACCCCAGTTTCCGCAGCGCCTATTGGGGTACTGCTAACGGAGAAGCCAGATGAAGTGATGCTGGTGCAGCACCTCTGCACCGAGAAGGCAGAGAATCAGGCCCTGGCTCCTTATTCTTTTCAGCCAAAACCAATGCTGTTCCTTTCTACAGTATTAATGAGCCAGCTGGTAAATAACAGTCCTGCTCAGTTAATGAGGATTCTCGTAACTATAATCCCAACATCGTGGGTAAGGTGAGCATTATCCATAATGCAGAATCTTTTATTTGGAAATGTAGGAATCTTTTTATTTTAAGTTGTAGTACAAGCTAATGAGGCTGTTGATTAACTTCCCTGTATCCCATTTGCCAGTGGAAAATGTCTGTTTTTAAACCTGGCCATGTAGTCCACCACTTCTTGAAGCCATGTTATTTAGAGAAGACTCCTTGTTTTCGCATGGTTATCCCTAGTCAGCACTTGCAGCAAGGTTGCCTATTGCTTTTTTTGCCTTTCTTCTATGTAGTTTCAGTAATTCCCTCTCAGTCACCCTGCCTGATGATCTAGTGATTGATAAGCTTTTTAGTAAGACTTGTAGGCATTGGATCTGCAGCTTGAGTGCTCTCAGGATGGGAGGTAAGCAGGGGGCAGCACCCAGCCCAGTTTCAAAAATGAAACTTTCTGAAAGCATTTAACACTAAGAACTTGGAAGCCAAGAAAAAAAATGCCAGGACTCTACTGAGTTGTTTTAGGACAGCACCAGCAGCAAATTTTGCAATGATAAAGTTTAATACTAATGTTTTGGGCTTTTTGTTGCAACTATTTCTTGCTAAATATTTTGAAGAATTTGAAGTTTGTCTGAAGCTGGGACCCATGAATGCGTGTCACTGCTGAAGAACATTGTGTACTGCTTTTTGAATAGATCCTTCGAGTAGGGCTCGTTGTGCGCTCCTGGACAGACGGGGTTCTGCTCCTTATGACTCACACTCTCATGCTCTCAGGCACCTCCTCATGACTCACAGACATCACCCTGATCTCTGTCGCTGAGGCCAGCTTTGAAAGAGAACAAAGTCTGCCGTTGCAGGGGTTGTTTTATCCCCAGGGGATCCTTAAGGTAGCAGGCAGCTGTGTCAACCCAATCTTTTCTGACGCCACAGACCTCGAGGTGGGTTTCAACAGACCCAAACTCTGCTGCACCACAGCTGGCCAAGTGTTCTTTTATACTCCTCATCAGTGGTTTGTCAGGCGTTTTGGTTTTACTTTCTGTAGTTTGCTCCTCTGCTTCTTAACTAACAGTCCCTGTCTGACCGACCCCCCAGGTCCAGATGGCTGGGGGAAGGGGAAGAAAGTTAGCCCCATCCCTTCTTACAAAAACAAATACCAAATTAGGGTGGGATGAATTTCTGAGACTGGCACTCCCTTCTCCTCTTGGGAAGGGCAAGTTCAGAGGGTTCTGAAGGCTAGGGCAAACCTGACAAGTGTAAATGCCACCAGGACCTCTCTATTGTACTGCACTTAGTTTGCTCTGAAGCAAGGGGAGTTGCAAGTCTCATGACATTGTGCTAGCCACTAGAAATAGAGCAGGTTTTGAAGGGGAAGCTGAGGTTTCCCTTCTGTGTGGAGCAGCTGAGTCACATCCCTGTGTGAGTGACCAGCACCAGGAAAGAATTTCTCTGTTTGATGGTGATAGAACATGGCAAAGCCCTCTGGCTTTCAGGAGAAAAATGTTCTGTTTCCAATGGACTTTACTACCAAACATGCTGAAAATATAAATAAAAAAATAAAACCACAATTGCTGCATGGGTGCTGGAAAGGCATTTTGTGTTTGCACTGTTCTGCTGCTCATGACCCAAGCAGGGACAGCATCAGGTACATCATTCTACTCCAGCTGGGGCATCTGCTACCCCTGCCTTAGCTCTCAATGCTTTCTTCATCTGTGCTTTCTTCATCTGTGCCTTCTTCCTGGCTCAAGTCTTCAGTGGAAGCTGCCCAGACCTCCTTAGAGAAGAGCACTGCTGGGAGGAACCAAAGGTTGGAAAAATCATGGTGTTACTTATTCAGTGAGGGAACTTGGAGCTGGGAGCTTATGATAGCAGGAAATCTTGCATAGAGCATGAGGTTAATTAAAAATGAATGAGGATGGCACTTGGGTGGAGGGGAAAGAATGTGCTGTGTCCTGTGTTTGGGCCTGGATCTGCTGAGGTGAGGATCATAGAATAGTTTGGTTTGGAAGGAACTTTAAAACCCATTCAGTCCCACCCCCCTGCCAAAGGCAGGGACACCTCCCACTGGATCAGGGGCTCTAAGCCCCATCCAACCTGGCCTTGAGCACCTCCAGGGATGGGGCAGCCACCGCTGCTCTGGGCAACCTGGGCCAGGGCCTCTCCACCCTCACAGGAAAACGTTTTTCTCTTATCTCAATCTCCCCTCTTTCAGCTTAAAACCATTCCCACTTCATCCTATTCCTGCACCCCCTGATCAAGAGTCCCTCCCCAGCTTTCCTGTAGCCCCTTTCCATATTGGAAGGCTGCTCTAAGGTCTCCCTGGAGCCTTCTCCAGGCTGAACAACCCCAACTCTTTCCGGATGTGGAAGCCGAGAAGTTTTCAGTTCCCTTTCCAAGCAGCATTGGCCCCATGGCAGGTGCTTCTGCACTGCGTGAGCACGGCTGCAGCTCCTTGTGTTTCTTTTGGGCTGCACCCCGAGCCTGCCGACAGCAGCAGCTGCTGTACAGCCTGGTGTCCCCAGGGCCAGTGGCTGGGAGCATGTGTGCTGGCTGCAGCAAATGCATGGTTATGTGGGATGGATTCCCTTTCCCGAGAGGCCTCACACACGTTTCACACTGTGCTCTTGCCCTCGGTTGTGCACAGCTCACCCCTCCGGTTGGACCAGCTCTGAGAGCCTGGGCTCTGCTTGGTGCTGCCATAGCCCCAGCAAGGACAGGCAGGGTTGCCTGCTGCTGCCCACCCTGGGAAGTGCAGCACCCTGGCAGTGTGGCACAGCTGTTGCCATGTGGCCATTGCTGCGTTCCTGAAACCTTCATCATCCAGACATGGGACTCCTCTCTGATCTTGCCTGATAATCACCCCACTGCCTGAAGAAGTGCCATTGTAATTCAGAGCACTAAAGGGCACAGTGAGGCTGCTCAGGCCATAAAAAGCTGGGTGAATCCACTGTTGGGCTGCTGACCTGGCAAGGGAAGGGAAGATCCATGGCAGAAAAACAAAAGCCATGCAGGTCCAAGGCAGTGCCACCAGGGAGGGCTTGTGTAGCCCTGTGCTCCCCCAGCTGTGCTGACTGATTTGATAAAAGCTGATAACTCTCCCTACACCTTTGCCTTGCTAAACCCAGGCAACATTCCCCTTCCCTGTCAAGCCTGTAGGACAGAGGGACGCTGCCTGGATGTCTCTGATGGACAGGGAGAGCACAGCACCCCAGCACATGTGAGATGGAAATGATTAAAAAGGGGGAAGCCAAGCAGGCTGTTTGGTCTATGGTGTCTAGGGAGGTCCCTTGCTCAATCATTCCAAATGCCACAAATTTCTTTGTTTTATTATGCCTCTTCCCCCCTAGCCCCTATAAAAAGAAAAAGTGAGCACTTCCTTCAACATCAATTCTGCTTTTCCAGGAGAAAAACAGAGGGTGGCAGGCAGGATGCTCCCATGTTCCCTCTTCCTCTATCAATGAGCTCCAGTCTGACAGCAAAAATTACTTTCCTGGGGCATCAGTCCCTCCCCCGCTCCGTGGTCCCTTTACCATTTACCAAAAAAGACTCAAGGACAAGCAGCATGTACAACCAGTATTCATTGAGCTGTATCAGCCATTTCCAGTCCAACCTCTGGCTCCTGACCATCCCGGATGTCCTACCAGGAGAAAAAGCACCTGAAGGGCACCTCGGACTACTGTTGGCCAGCAGCCTTGTGTCCTGTTACATGTTGGTCTGCAGGCAAAAAGCATTTGTGTTGCTGCTTCTTCAGATCCTCTCTCTTATACCTGGGTCCCTCAGGTTGCTCAGGAATTATCGATTCTACAGAAGTAGGCAGAGGACCACTGGGCTGAGGGTTCCAGCACCCACAGGCACGGCCTCATTGCCAAAGCCCATGAAGGCCATGCAGTTCCCCTGCATTAAGGAAAGCAGTGAGACTTAGTGTATTTATGAGGGCAGAAGGCAGGCAAGAAGAAGAGTTTGCTTTGGTAAAGTTCACCACTCCATATGTGCAGCCCTGCATGGCTGCTCATGTGGAAAAGCTGGTACGCTACTCAGTTTTTTTCTATTTCATATTCTAATTCCATTGCATTCATCAGATTCTCATACTCAGGATTTTTCCTGACACTTATGCTGCCGTGGCCGTTGTCTTTCATGGTGAAAGTGTCACTGGATGTTTCAGTCTTGGCATTTGTCTCCTTGAGTAGGCATTTCACAGGGGCTTCTGCATTGGTTCCAAATCCTGTGACGTCTGCGGTGCTGTGGCTGAAACAACAGAGACATCACTGAGGACGACTACATCACAAGTCATTGGGTTTACAACTTTGTGGAAGACAAGATCTACCACGTGATCTAGGCAACAGCAGAATTTACACTAACTTAGCTTAGGGGCTCTGAAGGACACCAGAGTCACATTAGAATTACACACACAGGAAGAGGCAATAGACAGTTCACACTGCTACCAAACTGCCACGGCACTACCCTGTTATCCTCAGGAGAGGCACCAGCTGCCCAGCTGCCCTTTGAAATCACCTTCCAGCAGTAACTGGGAGAATGGTAGGATGTGAGGCTGCAGGTGGGTAAGGTATGTCCACCGGACCATGGCAGGGAGGGAGGAGAGGCTGGGACTAGGACAGGGCAGCAGGTATGATTGTATAACTGTAAGCAAAGAGGAATTCCATAACGGAATACTGGGATAAGCACTGAGACGCGTTTCTTAGAGATAACGGCATATACAGAAGCAATTGATCTCAAGGGAAGAGCTAAGGATTCCTGTCCTTTGCTTTGTGAAAGGATAGTGGGAATTCACTGCAGAGAGCAGATTTCCCCATGGCACGCGCAAGGACCCAGCCCGTCTACCCCTCACTGTGCACGTGACAGAACGGACTTTGCCGGCTCCGGCACTGAAATGCCAATGGCCTCAAGCTGCCAGTGGGATGCCCTGACGAGGAGGCACAACTCCACCAGCCAAGAATGCTTGGATTTTGCTGAGCATGGGGGCATCCTGGGACCGACACAGGCGATGGCCCGCAGCCTCCCAAGCGGCTGTGCTGGGACACGGTACTCACAAAGTGACTTCGTAGAGAGGCTCTAGGGAAAAAAGAATCAAAGATGGGCATCAACATAGTTCCTGTGTCACACAAAAAACCAGCTGCTCCCAGGCATTCCCACCTTCAGGAACAAGCCCCCCACCCTGCCTTGACCTAGAAGGGACCAGCTGGGACTGGGCTTGGGCCAGCGGCTGGAGGAAGGTGGGGAAGGGGAAGAAGGGGAAGGTGGGGAAGAAGGGGAAGGTGGGGATGGTGGGGAAGAAGGGGAAGTTGGGGATGGTGGGGAAGGGGATGGTGGGAGCAAACCTGCTGGTCGTCATCCCTCCCCACCTGTCTGGTCCCCTCCCACGCCCTCCCTGCCCCGCCCCCTCTCACCTCTCCGGCTCCCCCCCCCCCCCCTCACCTGGTCGTCGTCGCCGCCGCCGCCGCGCGGCCCCCAGCGCTCCCAGCGCCCCCAGGGCGGCACCGCCCAGCGCGGCCCCCAGCGCGGCGAGCAGGGGGGGCGGCACCGCGGGGGGGGGCCCTGCGGGGGGAGAGGTGTGAGGGGGTGGGGCCGGCACAGGGCGCGCCAGACCCGCCCCGCGAGTCCCGAGCACCTCGAGCGCCCCCGTGCACCCCGGCGCTCCCACCAGGAGCCGCCCCGGGGCGGGCTCGGCGGGGCGGGGGTGCCAGCCCTGCGGTGCCCACGGGGTGGCGACCGAGACAGCGCTCATGGAACCGCGTGGTTGGAAAAGACCTTTGAGATCATCGAGTGCAACCATCCCTGCCCTATGCTGAACCAGCCCCGAGCTCCTCACCTGCCCGCCTTTTGACCCCCAGGATGAGAACTCAATCACCGTCCCGGGCAGCCGTTCCAGTGCCTGAGAGCCCTTTTGGTGAAGAAACTGCTCCCACCACCCATTCAAACCTGCCCTGGCAGGACATGGGGCCATTTCCTCTTGTCCATCCCTTGTTGAACCCACAACACCTGCCTCGCCCCTGCCTCCTTTTGGGAGCTGCGGAGGGTGTGAAGCCTCCCCTCAGCCCCCACTCCTCCAGGCTCCCCCAGCACCATGTCCTACCCCACTGGGGGCGTGGCTCTCCCTCCGGCCTCTGCCCCAGATCTGCCCCAGACTCTGCCCCAGATCTCCCCGGGCTCTGCCCCAGCCCAGACTCTGCCCCTGATCTGCCAAAGGCTCTGCCCCAGACTCTGCCCCAGATCTCCCCGGGCTCTGCCCCAGACTCTGCCCCGATCTGCCGAAGGCTCTGCCCCAGATCTCCCCGGGCTCTGCCCCAGACTCTGCCCCAGATCTGCCCCAGACTCTGCCCCAGATCTGCCCCAGGCTCTGCCCCAGATCGCCCCAGGCTCTGCCCCAGATCTGCCCCAGACTCTGCCCCGGCCTCTGCCCCGCAGCCAGGCCATGCTCCAGACTCACCTCTCACTACCAGCTCGACGGCGTCGCTCTGCTGCACGGCCCCGGCCCTGTTCTCGGCCTCGCAGAAGTACGTCCCGGCGTCGGAGGGCTGCAGGCTGTCCCACACCAGCTCGGCCTGGTTGCCCAGGAGCAGGGCTGTGGTGCCCGGGGTGCCGTGGAACCAGCGGTAGCTGATGGGGGGGGACCCACTGGCCATGCAGGTCAGGCTGGCCCTGGCTCCCGCAGGCACGGACAGCCCTGGCTCGCCCGCCCTGACCACGGGCTTGGTCACCGGCACTGGAAGGCAAAGCAGACGCACCCGGGTCAGCGGGGAGGCTCTCCTGCCACAGCTACTGTTGCTTGGCTCTCAACACTTTCTGGGGAGGAAGAGGGGCACAGCTCCCGCATCACCTCTTGGCACTGGTTAAGCTCAGCTCAGATGTGCCTAAAGCCAAGTCTACACCAGCTGTGCCATCATTGCTACCACCAGATCACACAAGTCCTGCTCTGCTGAGTGGGTCCGCCTTGCAGACAGGCAGCTCTTTCCAGCACACTCCAAGGATGCTTGGGAAGGGGAGAAGGCAAGTTTGGCTGGTACAACAACCCTTGCTGTCCTCCTTCCTACAGGAACCACAGGAGTGCTGGCTGCCTGCACACAACCAAACCCAGGTCTGGATGTTGGCTCAAGCAGCCCACTGGTGGATCCAGACTGGGATTTGTACTAACTGCTCCCCCTTCCCCAGTCCATCTCCACATCTCCACGAGTGGAGGAGGGTTAGCCCAGCACCGGAGGAGGAGAGAGTCTTCCCCTTGAGATGCCCCAACACCAAGCCTGGGTGTGGGTAGACAGCGTGGTGTGGAAGGCTGTTCCCACCAGATGCTGCCTCTTCTAAGTGCCCTGCGGACTGGGTTGGCTGTACCAGAACGGGGCTTTGTTGCTGGATTCACCTTTGACAACTTTAACTGTAGTGGTCACCTCCTTTGTTATCAGGCTGTGGTTTTCAGACCTCCAGATGACTTGGCAGGTGTAGTGTCCGCTGTCAGGGATTTCGAGGTTCTCGATGAGGAGTGAGGCATTCCCTAGGCTGTGCTTTGGGACACTGACCCGGTCTCGGAACCGAGACAACAAGATGTGGTCACCAGAATCATCCCTTCGAAAGATGGTAGAGGTGCTGTGGTCACGCTCCACACTCCAGCTGAGTGTTTGCAGTGTGAAACCTTCTGAGGGCGTGTAGGTGCATGGTAACGTGGTGGATCCCCTCCATGTGCCATTGACCCAGTGGACACCAGACAGGTCCAAGAGGGCTGCAGGGAACAACAATTGAAGGGAAAAAATAAGAATGCAGCAGAAGAGTAGAACATCGTTAGGACAAATGGGAATCACCAGGTGGTGGAAGCCAGCATGTGGCCACATCTTAGGCGTGCTGTAGACCACAAGCCAAACCAGGGCCTGTCCCCAGCTCTCTGAGCACAGGGAAGTGAACGGTTGCTGTGACTTCATGACTATTTTTATTATTTCTCTCTGGACACTTTCCAGTTCTCGATTCCTTCTCAGCACAGAGAGGCACAAATCCTGGTCCTGGTGGCAGCATCACAGCTGAAGACTTTCAGGAGCATCTCTTATTCTGCTCGCTAGCCCCAGCTTTTACACTCTACTTCTGCTGCCTGGCTTTCTGCTTCCACTTACACATAATGAGTCAGACAGCAACGGCTTCTCCCTGCTGACACAGGACACTCTGGCAACACCACTCTCAGATCTGACTTCTACCTCCTATATGGGAGGAAGGATGAGCAATGCAAGTTTACTGTTTCACTGTGATTAAAGATGCTTGTTTGTGTTCGTTTTATGCACCTTCCCTGGTGCTCCCAGGACCCTGCAGTACAGCTGTGCTGGGAGAATCACCGCTCTGTCTGGCAGCCTGTCCCACAGCTGGCAGGAGGTGCCAGCTGGAAGAGGCCTGGATTTGTGTCCGCGGGGACAGCTGAGGGGATGGCTGGGGCTGAGCAGAGCAGAAGCTGGTTTCTGACATGGAACTCTGGTTTTCCTTTTCCAGGTGACTGAGAGGGCAGGCACAGCTTCATTCTTCAAATCTCACATCTCAGTCAAATCCAACTCCTTGGTGTATCAGTTTTTAAAGGTTTTCTGTTTCTTTTCTTCCTCTTTTCACAGACTTCCACCAAGAAAAACAGAGAAGGGTGGAAGCTATTTAGAAAACTGCTCAAAAGTACCCCCAAGGCATTTTGTGCACTCAAGTTCAAGTATGTTTGCTATCCAGTGCACATCTGGACACAATTTTGTTTAAACACCTCTCCTGTATTGTTTTGCATTGCTGTGTGCCGTGAAATTGCTGCTGGCATCCACTGGTTCCCTGTGGAACAGCAGCACTCTCCACATGAGCAGTTTCAGCGTTAGCAGGGATGACTCCAAAGGAGAGATGACTGGAAGGAATGGAAGAAACTCAGCAAAACAAAAATCCCTCAGACAGCATTTTAAAGGAAGGATTTCTTCCCAGTGGCACTTAACCTGAGATGAAGTCTTCCAGACAAACAATGTGAATTCTCTCACCAGAGGGAAACAGCTGCACCAGCCAAAAAACCTAAAGGACTATGTCAGAGATTAGATGACTGATCAGAGCTCTGCAATGAATGATCTTTAAAGTCCCTTCCAACACAAACAATTCTGTGATTCTACGATAACGAGGAAAAAAAAGTCATGGACACAGGGGTGAAGCAAAAATTCCAGTATCAACTCTCCCACCGCACCTTGAGAGTCTGCAGATCAGAGACCAGGGGGATTTGTGTTTGCACCTGCTTCATGTTTCACAATTACAGCTCCTCTTCTGCCCAGGACCACAGAACAACGGTG
Organism: Neomorphus geoffroyi; assembly: GCA_033558235.1. Lineage (NCBI taxonomy): Eukaryota > Metazoa > Chordata > Aves > Cuculiformes > Neomorphidae > Neomorphus > Neomorphus geoffroyi. Next base: position 22,935,709 of record JAUMJM010000045.1, on the reverse strand, counting down.
CTGCACTGTTCAGTTCTAGAACAATGCACAATCCAGCTTCACAGAGACTGTTTTCGAAGGTAACCACCACAGCAGGCCCTCTCTGAGGGTCCTGAACAATCCTGGTTTGTTCTTACTTTGGGCCATGGGAGCTGATCTTTTGCCCAACACCACCCACTCTTAAAGGCACCTTGTTGTATCTGATACCAAAGAAGACATTCTCAGGCTCTGATTTTTGCAAGAAACTAAAAACTTTCTACACTTGACAAATTAAAAAAATTAAGACACTGCAATTCAAAAGATTTTCCCTACCCACTTGCAACTCCTATTCTTGTTCTTATACTTGGAAGCATTTACTCACCATTGCATCTGATGAAAACCATCATAAACACCACGATCCACACAATTTCTCCCATTCCCCCAGAACTGCGGGTCCGTCCTCCTTTCCCTGCACTTTGTGAGAGACCCCTACGCTCCTGGGACGAGAATGTGAGTGAAGAACACTTCCCTTTCTTTTGTCCTTTGTCATCTAGGATCCTCTTTCTGAAATATCACGAGTCCGTTTCACTGCTGACTTAGGTGAAGGGTAAAGGATGGACAAAGGGTAGAAGAATCTTTCCAGTTCCATTTCGTATCCCTCTGTCCCCACCCACATCTCTTACCATTCTCTTGACTTTTCATACTGGTGCTCCTTTTTGTTATTCTTCATATTTATGTATTTCTTTTTGCTTTCTTCTCTTTCTTTTCTTCCATATTTGTGTTCACTTCACAGTGAAGGAGATTTATGATGAATACGCAGTCAAGCACTCAACAGTGAGGGAAAGCAAACTTGAGGATGCTTGTGAAGCCTGATTTCTGTTCCCTCTGACTTGTGTGTGATGTTATTGCTCAGCAGAGCGCGCAGCATCTCTCTCCATTGTACCCTGAGGGCTCAAAACTAGGCATCTAGAAATGGAAAAGCGCAGGTGTGAGTGCACTGAGTCACCTAGGGCCATGCAGGAGCACAAGGCAGAGACCAACTTGTTGATGTGCAGTTCTGGTTCCTTAGTGCCTTCTCCTGCTGCCGGCACTCAGCTCTTCTGCCTGACGTGTGTACCAGCTTCTGCAGCAACAGACTCTGAGGACAGCCCCGCTCACCACCTGAGCGGGGCCTGAGTCAGAAGGACATCCAGCCTTCGTTTCTTTGCCAGTCTGAGCCTTTTACACCAGAAAACTTAGGATCACACTTTTACTGTTTTTTTTTCTATTTTAACAGAAAATGCACAGAGAAGAGGTATTAAAAAAACCAACATCCTGCTCTTTACTATGATAGGAATTTCCCTGCAAAACCTCCATTCTGTACCACCTGCCCTGTCACAGTGCAGCTGCAGGTACAGTGACACCTCCCAGGGCCATGGGGAAAGGAAAGGTTAACAAGCTGGAGCCACCCACATTTGATGTTACAGAAGCTTTTGCTGTCTCCTGGTGATCAGGTGGTCCCTGCTTGGTGCTCTTCACAGATGACCTGAGTACACATTGCTTCTGGTCCATTTCATGGGCAAAATCCATTGTGTTCCATGCTCTGCAAGTACACATGGTTCTTTCTAAGGCAGTGACTTGTGACTGAGGCAGAGGGACTTTAACCCAGGAGACATTTTGGGTATGCTCTGTAGGGGTACTCTTAAAAGTTAATCCAAAATTATCAATAGATGTCATACACAGAATGAATGTGCATCTGCTAATTGTTACCAAAAGCAGAAGGGATTACAGAAGATAAGAAACATGTATAAAAGCAAATCTACTGACCTAGTGAGTTCTGTTACAGGCTTTTAATCATTCACTAAAGCAACTTTTGACATTGGTGCAACAAATTCATACATTCCAAGCTAAGAGCTTCCACCAGCTGTCATCCTGCTCAGGAAGCCAACAGCACCACCTGTTGCAGAGAACTTCCTTGCTGGTGTGGAAGAAATCTGATTTTTGCTGCCTTTTCTTCTCAACTTCGTTGCTGAAGCTACCAGCATGGTACTAGTTTATGCTGCCTGTACACCACCTAACCATGCGGGCACCAAGAAGCTGTTAGCTACGTTTGAATTCTGCCTAAAAGCAAGCAAACAAGCACTTGTTAAAATTCAAAGCACTGTCACTGAGAAAGTGAATGAGTCCATTTTCAGAGAGATGATTTAAACCTAACGTTTTGCACATCCTGGCCCATGACTGGCAATAGAAGTTTGTCCCAGCAAACTATCATCTGCTCAAAAGGCTTTAAAAGAGGATGAATTTTGGGGAACGTGCCCTGGGGTAAGCTGAAAACCCAAGCTAAAACTGCTGATGTGACCACTTTCTGAACCAGACATGCAAGACTTCCTTAAGCTGTAATTATACAGGATAAAAAAAATGACTATTTAGCTAAAACAAACATGAAGAACAATAGTTCCTCAAATATGATGTACATGATGTCTTTCTCTCCCCAGGACAGACATGTAGCTGCTGGTTTTCTCCTCCCTGAGCCACGCAGTCACCCCATTTCTTTCTTACCAAAGACACTCTGCATGGTTTTGCATCTGAGCACATAAGAAAAAGCCTTTAATGTCTCAGACATTTTTGCTAGTTAGCTGGTTTACTGTCAAGAAGTGTATTTATGTTGGTGGTTCTGCTTTGGATTGAATCCATTGCTTTCTCACTTGCAGTGCCAGGTGGGTAAGGCAGCATTTCCCTGCAGGCACCCACCTTCCTTCCACACACTGGACATGACACACTTTCAAGTGTCATTTCTTCAAGTACCACAGCTCAGGTAAAGTGACCAGTGTGACTCTGTTCTGCAGTTTCGGCTACTACATCTCAGGTTAATTAGAGGTGGCACAGTAAAGCCCTCATTTCCCTGAAAATGAGAGCAGAAGACCCTCAGTATCTACTCACAGGGCCAGCTCTGCAGAGCCTGGACCTTACCCTGTGCTTTGACAGAGCCTGCCAGAGGCTACAGAATTCTGCTATAGTTTTCCTGGTGATGAAGATTTTTACCCTGCAAGGGCTGAAATTCAGTGCCAAGCTTTGAGAAAGCCACCAATAAGTAGATAACTGAAGAAGAAAGCTGGTTCTCAAAATGTTCTTTTTGATCTGGACTCAGGAAGAAAAAGGCAATTTCTACTGCAGGAGTTGAGACATTCTTATCTATAAGATAGCCAGCTCACAGATCTGACCAAGTACTTTTTAGATGCCCCAGAAAAGCCTCTATCATCATGTACACCACAATTCTCCTGTATAGACAAGACAGTTGTACAGACAGTCATGAAAACATGACCTTTATTTCACCTAAAGAAACAGAAACTTAGTGTAAATGAGTATTGTCCTTCAAGGCCTGTGTGACAGAAAGCTGATCTACGAGTGATATTTCTGAAAATTAACTTCCCTTCTCAGGAATTCCCAGGTCAATAGCATCAGTTCTGGGTTATGTGCTGTCTTGGCCAAATCCTTGTAAATACTTCTTAGCACTAAGAAAGGGACCCATATCTGTGTTGTCATCTGGGTATTCATTTCCTACGTGGTACCACAGCTGGGCTTCACAAATTCAGCTGTTGGATGAATACAGATTTCCCTCTACCTGCAGTTGTCACACGCCTAGCTACTGCTGCTTTTGGTAGCCTCACTGCTCTAACAATGCTTGTTCTTTGCAGGCTTCCCAGTTCTTCCTTCAGTGGCTTCATGAAGGCTGGTTGAGCTCTGGTTTTGTAAACACAAGTGCTGGTCTAAGAAGACCTGCTTTAGCCTCAGCTTGTCTTCCTAGCGTGCTGCTGCTTATGGTATTCCATTGGTGTGATGCACAGGAGCTGCACTCTTTCCCAGAGATACCTCACACTGAATTAGGATCCAAGTCCCCATCTTGCATTGTTCAGCTGCCCAGCAGCACGTGAGTCACTAAGCACACGGACAACTTTTAGTTCATGAGTTTCTTTTCAGTTTCATGAGCTTGCCTTGTACTGCTTGCCTTAAATGGTTTTATTTAGCACTACCAGCTCCTTCTTATGGCTGTCCAGCCTATAGAGAACTGCTGTTTATCTATCTTTGTCAGGTTACCTTGACTATGGCTTTGCAGTGCAACTAGAATTGAATGGTTTTCTGAGATTTGTGGCACAGCTGGGTGATACCTGACAGCTGTCATCCATTGAGTGTTGACATTGAGAGTACCTGATGTGCTCAGGCTGCATTGCGACCTGCCTGCTTTCTTGGACAGCCCTTTGTCTCCATACCTCTACAGGTTCCACCACATCCCACCGCCTCAGATGAACAGCATTGCAAGTCACTGGGGGCAGCCAGGGCCAAGTGTCCATCGGGGTGGCTGTGGAGTCACATTGACGTGTTCTGACCTTATTGAGCATTACCACACTCCCACCTGAGGAACTGCACCTTGCCCACTTTCTGACATGCAGGCTGTCTCTGTTCAACCGGTGACACCTCGACTTCCCCAGAGCCATCAGGAGCCTTTCACCATCTAGTGCACAATGCACAGCTTCTCTCTGGAAACAAAGGCAAGAGGAGAAGGGAAAGCAAGCCACCTCCTGGGCTGGCTGCATCCATCACCCACTTATGGAAAGGACGAGTGCCTTTCTCCTCATTCTCCAAGTAGCACAAGTCACATCCCCCCTCTTTGATCAGATGCTCACCTGGTCGCTTGACCTCGGAGTAACCTTGTCACTCCATGTAGCTTTGAAGCCCCATATTCCCACTGCAATAATTTTGTTTCTGCGGTGGAGCTGGGGTGGGAGGGCTGCTTCCCAGTAATAGTGACATTCCCTTCCCACCTCCTACAAAACACATTCACACACACACACACAGACTTTTGTTAAAGCACCCTTTTTAAAGAATGAGAACAGGAGTTACAGCAACTGCACCGTCATCTAGAACTGGGAGATTAAGTAAACACTACAGTTTCCCAGCAAATTTCAACACTGTCAATTTGTCATCACATTAATGCACTACCCAGTCATGACATTTCTGTTGTTCTCCAGAAAATGCTTTAAGTGATAACTGTGTGCCTTGCAATAGCATTGCAACAGTTTCCCTCCCCTTCTTGCCTTCCTGCTTAGGCAGAGTGAGTCAGACTGCACTGGCTTTTTGCACACTTTGGAATAGAACTCATTTTCTTTCACATCCTAAACTCTCATTTCATTAGGTCTGGATCTCAAACTGGACCAGCAGCAACTCTTGCATCTTCTATTCCCTAAGCTATGGCTTAGGGAATAGCCTTTGCATCCCCTGACAACACATCCCAAACCTATCCCAAACTCCTGCAGATCCACAGTGCCTCTGCTATCAAGTAGCGAGACACAAAATGCTCCTAGGAATGTAATTCCTGACCACACACAGACCCTCCCGCACACCCCCCTTTGTAGACAAAACAAAGAGGAATATAACAAGGTGAAGTTTAATGATTTTCATTTGCTGCCCCACATATGCAATAAACTGAGTGTACATGTTGCCATTTTTTTTTTTCGAGACATCATCACCACCACCAAAAGCTGCTTTCTCTTCCCTTTCCATTTTGAAATCAAGGTTTCCCTTTGATTTTTAAAGGCATTCTTGACAAAGACAAGTAAGCTTTGGTGCAGAAACCCCAGGGAGAAAGCGTAAGGTCTAATAAGAACTGATAAGAAGTTGTAGAGTCTGATGGTGGGGTGTGAGTTTTATGAACTTTTGTATCATTCATTCCTCTAGCTTCTCATTGGACCTCTGTGCACTTTTGGCTTCTGTGGCACTGGATGAGCAGCGTGGCATTCCACCCTTATTTCTGTACTGCAGAGAAGCACTTTTCATCTCCCTTTAAAAGTTCTACCAGATAATTTTAGCTAACATCTGTTTCCTTTTCTCTTTGGAGAAACTGTAAAGAAACAAACCCTGTTCATCTTCTCCACACTGATCATGATGATTACACTTTGCTCATTTTGCCTCCGTCTCTTTTTCCAAGCTGAAAATGTATAATGCATTTGCATAGAAGTGGTTTCATGCTACTGATCATCCTCTATTATCACTCTTAGTAACTTTTCTAGCTCTGTTAAACCCTTTCAAGGTGAGAGACCTACATGCTTACACAAGGTGGAAGTATTCCATGTATTTTTACACTATCAGAATTGTGTTTCCTGTTCCATTGTAAAGCCTTCCCTAACAGCCTATAACACTTTGAGTGCCAGTGAATTTTGAGCTGACGCTTGCAGAGAACTGCAGCTGCAGATCTTCGAGTGGGAACAGCAAATCTTGCATCTGTGTCACTGCTATCTCCTCGTCTCTCAGATTGCTCGTTTTGTTTTAAGTCTGTTCACATTGCCTTTAGTCAGATATGTCATTGCCCTAGTGTTTTTTATGGAAAAGTTCTTCCATAACTCTGCATTATCCACTTTATAGGTTTGCTAAGGGAATTAGGAATAACAAAGTTTTTCAGTGTCCTGCTGACCCTTCAGACCTTCTAAGCTGGGAGGATAGCATTTCAGGAGAACCTACGGAGAAGCTGTCATTGTGAGTGCTCACTGGAACTTTAAAGGTGAACGGGTCATGCAAAAATATTCATATCGAAATATAGGTATGTGCAAACAACCCTATCCACAAACGCAGCAATGCATCTAATTTCTTTCAAATATTAAAGATGCATCAAGAGAGACTGAAGAAGCTGAACTCTGAAAGAATGTGCCTTGTAGCAGTATCGGATTTGCCCAAGCTGTCCAGCTCCAGACCTACAGAAGGTCTGCCTGTCTTTCGTTGGGAGTGCTGTGGGAAGGGACATCAAGTACAGCATGGCGGGCACACGGGACATTCTTCCTCTTGTGCCACTGCTGCTGGTGTGCTGAGGTTCTGGGGTTTATCCTGGCTTTAATCCATCTTTCAGTGTTTCTTGAAGGGCTGTCTCACACTCAAAGGACCTTCTACCATCTCTGCAGCACTTCAGGTGGAAGGAAGGAGAAACACCGATTCCCAGGGCAGGCTCCTTCCAAGCTTCTTACTTGAAGGTGATGGAGACATTGAGTAGCCCTTAGTACCGGTTCTGCTCCCACCACACAAAGGCTGGTGAGAAAGAGAATGCAGATCCTTTTGCTCATATAAAGCAGTAAGTTTAGTTTGGTACTCTTGGCCTGGGAACCACAGACTCTGGCAGTTGAAGGGCTTTCTTCTACAGAGGTGGTGAAAGGGAACCAAGCAGAGTGAAATCAGAAGATCTATACAGAGTCTGTAACTGCAGGGGACGTTAAGGCTCCACAGATCATGGAGGAGCAAAAACTGCTTGTCCAATCTATTTTTCAGAGGAAAAGGTGAATAAGAGAGGATACATTTTGCCTGGATGAAGACTTCGGGGCTGCTGCCTGTAGAACACTGCCTTGTTCTCATACAGTGTCCCCTACTTCGTATACAGGTTCCTGAGTGTTTCCAACACAGTCATTCTCATTCTTTTCTGTATTTATTTCTTCAGGTATTTTGGTTTTTGTGGGCTCTGTCACATAGTTGTTTTCAGTGGAGGAAATGGGTTCCTCATAATGACCCATACTTTCACGTCTTGAAGAAGCTGCTGCTCTCGAGTTATGGCTGAAATAAAAATACAGTATGAAAGTGGAATTGCAACCAGAGTAGAAGGAGCATCTCCCAGCCATCATAATTTTGAGCAAAACTGTGGTCTGATTCAAACCATGTAAATCTAAGCCACTGGATTATGACAGTTTTCTGACGGAGAGAATCTTATCTTTTGCTACCAGGTGGCAGGAGAACCTTGGACATTATAGCAGCACTGCCTATAGTACAGCAGGGTTTTGGACTAGGGACGATGTGGCCTATGACATCTGACATCTTTAAAGTGAGGGTAAATCCTCAGAGGAGAAAGGCCTCCACTGTTCAGTTTCTCAGGGTTCAGCTGTGACTTGGACATGTGGATTTATAAACCTCACTTGGGTGAACACTGCTGGCATGTTCTACCATGGCGCTCAGTCATCCACATTTCATATCTAGAGAAGTGGCTCACCTTGGATGTTTTGACTGGATTAATAAGCTTTTCAGCATGGCTTGCCTAGTTAACCAGTAGGTCATGATGCTGAAACCTGAGACTAGAAACAGCTAAAACACCCTGCCACAGCTGTGATTAAAAGAGGCAAGTTCAACCAAGGATGTGTCAGGGATAAATCAGAGTATAACATGTGCATCAGGAGCCTCGGCTCTCCAGAAGGAGAAATTCTGTTGTTTGCATTTGAAAAATCACTAGGAATTTATCCTTGGCAATGATCCTCGATAGACCTCATTGGGCTGAGCAGTTAATAAACAGCTCTTGCTCATTTTTATGGTTCTCATATTGCAAAGGTAAAGGTCTTTCTTCCTCCATTATGTGGATCTGTAGAAAGTCCACAGATCATCAGTACAATGTACCACTGAGCTGACTTTGAGCTTCCTCATCCACACCACTTGAGGTTTTTGTCTTGACAGCTAAGCATCATCATTTTTTTCTGCTCTGATACAGTCCGCAAAGACTCGTCAGTAAGTTAGATAAAAGGGCATACTCACAATTTTACTTCATAGACTTGAGCTGGAAAAGAATAATCAGAAATGTGTCAATATTTAGTGTTTATATTCTCAAAAGTAATTTCTACTATGTCTCTTCTTGATATGTGAAAGTGACCTCTGAATACAGAATAAAACTGGGAACCTTAGAGATATTGTTGGGTGGATGATGACTCCCATTACCAGAATTCAGACCAAGAGAATGAAAATAACGCATATCCCAGCTGTAGCACAGCTGGGTCAGAATAGCTGGCCCAAGATCAAAGGTAGGATTGAGTAGTTTCGAAACTAGAAGTTCCCAGTTCCCACAGTTTTCCTATTTGTTAGAAGGTTAATAAAGGGCAATTTTAAAAAAGGGTATTCTGGATTCCTAAAAAAAAAAAAAAAAGGGCAAAAAGAGTATTTGATAATAATTGTAATTAATTGGTAGCACAGAGTTGTAGAAAGGTAAGTAAAGAAACAAAGGGCCAAGGAGAAAACTATTAAAACCCCCTAAACGAAAGCCGCAGTGAGTTTGCTGTGCAGCCGAGTGCTGTTAGGGAGAAAGGGGCAGGTGAGTCTGAGAGTCACGGGATTTCCGTGAGCACCAGGGGGAAACAACCGCCCCTGAGCAACCGTGGCAGAGCAGAGGCTAGTGTGGCAGAGCAGCCAAGCACCGCGGGGTAGCTGGAGGACAGAGGGCTGGGGGCTGCAGGGGCTGTTCACTGCCATGCTGGCCCTTCCCATGGCAGAGGAGCACGGCTGGGCGAGCGGTGCAGGGGCAGTGGGGCGTTGGCTGCCTACTGGCCTCCTCTCTGATCAGCACCTGGCAGCCCTTCCCACCCGCTGCGGTGCTTCTCCCTGAGGAGAAGGGGGCTTCTCAGCCTCCTTCTGTCTTCCACCACCTGTTTTGGTCCACATACATTTTGATTGACTGCCGGTATGATGCAGGTGCTGCAGCTACTGCTGGTAGCTGCGAGCACTGGATCGACCCCCACCCAAACGCCCTCGAAGGTTAAACCAAGCTGGGCAGGCACAACACATTGAAGTTTCCCAGGACATTCTACTCACCGTCTTTGGGCTTTCTAATGCAAATGATAAGAAAGATAACAAGGAAAATCACAGCACCGCAAATCACAGCGATCACAATGACCAAGTGCAGGGACAGCTGAGTCCTCTGGAAACCTAGAACAAGACAGCAGAAGATCTTCAGGCAGAGGAGTCCTCCCAGGTTATAGAATAGTTTGGATGAAGGGGCCTTAGAGCCCACCCAGTCCCACCTTCTGCCATGGGCAGGGACACCTCCCACTCGGTCAGGGGGCTCTAAGCCCCATCCAGCCTGGCCTTGAACACCTCAAGGGATGGCGTCATATCATCAGTTACACAATGGTCACCACTTCCCCGAGGACAATAGCAGCCAGTCCTGCGGTGGGCACGCAGCGTTGTATTGCGCGTGCTCATCTCCATCCTGACATCGCTTTGCTCAGGTGGCTCTGGGTAGGTGCCATTCCCCGAGCCAGCCAGCCAGTCTCACCAAGAGCCTGTAGCCACAGAGGCAGCCGGCAGGGTCTGCTGGTGTTGGGGTGAACTGAGACTGTGAGCCAGGCAGGACAGTGGCACTGCATGTCAAGAAATGAAGTGCCTCAGCTTTTCCTTCAAGAACACTGTTCCCTTGCATCTGGAACATGTCTAAGCCTACCACGGCACTGCGAAGCCAGAGGTCGAGGAGATCTGCTTGGGCTGCACACTGCGGCTTTCCTGCTGTTCCAGCTTTGACACTCAAAGGAAGATCAAAATGGAGCACTGGTCTAAACACAGCAACAGCTCTGTATGCTCCAGCTGTGAAAGCTTTGTCCCATAAAACCAGCCAGACTCTTTTAAAGAGTCACCATGGGTCATCCAGGTCCCTTGGGAACAGCCGTGCACACAACTTGCAGCCGAAAGGCAGCACACTAATTTTGAGGCTGATCTATTGGTTTGGGTCCCTAATCTTATTCTTAGCTCTGTTTCACTCTCCACTTACCCTGGGTTGTATAATTCTTTTCTGGGTATCCCACACCATTCTCAGAAGCCACTGCTGTTGTGGGCAGATCTGCAAAACAAATAGGATTGAAAAGCTCACAGTGCATTTCTGATCCTCATTGCAGCACCAGGAGATGCGGGATTACAGGTGAGGGATCAAAAGAGAATGTCTCCATCACCCTCACAATGCAATGAAAACAGGTAAGCTCTAGAAATGAGTAGGTATGTATAATATAAAGAGTATATACAGAGTTGTATATGTACACATGATAGATACAATATAGAGTATAAATACACTATATATATATATACACTATCATGTATACACAAGCTGGATCTATACACTAGATATCCACATATGTGTATCCTCCCACCACCTCTTATGAATGGTGGAGCCCCACAAAACCCAGAAGGTCACTGAGGTACCCCCAAAACACCAGTTCAAATTGCTTTTCTTTTCTGTAAGAATGGTCAATGATTGTCCACATCTTCCCTAAGCTTCTGGTCACCAATGCTAATGCCCTCCACCCACTATGTGATTGGTGGGGCACTATAAACTCAAATGGACCATAACCCAAAATTCAAAGCTTCCACAAGCAGACCTACTCTCACCCAGGGCTGAATTCCCACATCCCACGAATTCAAACTGGAAATCACAAGCCCTCCCTCAGAACAACTGTCCTGGGTAAGGTCGAGTGTTTCCAGCCAGGTCTGAAGCGGCTTTTGCATCACTTGTACCCATCACCAGAGATAGCAGCTCTGCCTCCCGCTTTCATTCAAGACCAAAAAACAAACAAAATAGTCTTTTAAAAAGGGCAGAACGCAGGACATCCCATGTGGTCTGTAAATCAGAAATGGTATTTCTAGCAGCCCCCAGACATGTACAGAGTCTCTCGGAGGAGACACAATTCCCCTAGGAGCAAGCTAAAAGCCCACTGAGGGCTGGAGATCAAGGAAAGGAGGATGTTCTGCCTCCTGAATCAAAAGCTGAGGCACAGGAACTAAATTACACTGTTGTCAAGACTGTACTGCCCAGCCACAAAATCCACTGCTGTTGTCAAAGCCTTCCCGTCCTCGTTCATGCTGTTGGCCATAGCTGCTGGTATCCCCACCTGTAGTTGCGTGCTTTCTGCCCGTGGTTCCCACATCCCTTGGCAAGGCTGCTGTTGTCGTGGAGAGATCTGCAAAGTGAATGAGACAGAGGCTCATACGGGACTTTGACAATGTTTGTGATGCTGCCGCAGTACAAAACTACTCCACTGACAGGATGAGACCACAGGGAACCAGCCACCAACCCGAGGGCTGGTGGGGGTCAGCATGTGAGCAGCCTTAATGGACATAGAATAGAATCATAAAATCATTAAGGTTGGAAAAGACCTCTAAAATCATCCAATCCAGCCATCAATACCAACATGCCTACTAAACCACGCCCTCCAGCCAGGGCCATCACAAATTCCTCTTCCCTTGCTGTAGGCTCTTAGCGCAGCTGCTCTAAAAAACACTGTGCCATTTCAGCCCTAACTTTAGTTCCACCGGGAGCTCAGCAGGCTTTGCCTCTTTCAAAGGCCACCATGTGGTATCTGGGCTCCACAATCACAGCCCTCCTGGCTCTGAGGGCCGAGTTATGAGCCAAGGAGTGACAAGTCTTCAGTAAGGCATCCATCATGCAGAGCCCAGACACAGCACAGCGTGCGTGTGAAGCGCAGTGTTTTCTGAAACACAGGGACAATCACTAGGCCAGTTCTACTGAGGTACCACTTGTGCTCCTCATACTCCAAACAAAGCCCTGATTTCTCATCTGAACTCACTAAAGGGCAGTGGGCAGTGTTACACAGCCAGCAAGGAGTTCAAAAAAGGCAAAGAGGAATAAACGTGTGTGTTAAACACCAAACCACTCTGCATCACGAAGAGCAGTTCATCTGGCGGAGACGAGACAGGGAATGGGATGGAATGGGAAGCCAGGGCTTGTGAGCAGAAGCGCTTCACAGCGCAGAGGGCCAACGCTTCTTGTGTTTTGTTCTTTTAGGGAAGGGAAGTAGAAGCACTTTTCTGTCCCAGTACAGAAACACTCCAGGTGTTACCATCCAGCTGTGGCTTGGGGACTCACCTCTCACTACCAGCTCGACGGCGTCGCTCTGCTGCACGGCCCCGGCCCTGTTCTCGGCCTCGCAGAAGTACGTCCCGGCGTCGGAGGGCTGCAGGCTGTCCCACACCAGCTCGGCCTGGTTGCCCAGGAGCAGGGCTGTGGTGCCCGGGGTGCCGTGGAACCAGCGGTAGCTGATGGGGGGGGACCCACTGGCCATGCAGGTCAGGCTGGCCCTGGCTCCCGCAGGCACGGACAGCCCTGGCTCGCCCGCCCTGACCACGGGCTTGGTCACCGGCACTGGAAGGCAAAGCAGACGCACCCGGGTCAGCGGGGAGGCTCTCCTGCCACAGCTACTGTTGCTTGGCTCTCAACACTTTCTGGGGAGGAAGAGGGGCACAGCTCCCGCATCACCTCTTGGCACTGGTTAAGCTCAGCTCAGTGGTGCCAGTACCAGCTGTGCCACCTCCTGCACAAAGGCCTGCGCTGCTGGGCTGCGGCTGTCTCTGTTCCTTTGTAAAATCACCACTGCTCAGCAAAAGGAGATCGAGCCCATGCCATCTAAGCTTGATCCAAGTAAAGCAACGGGATATCCCAGGGACGTCCCCTCTGGTGTGTGTCCCTGGGGAATGCTGGGCCTTCAGACACAGGTGGAGCCAGGGACAAGCGAGAGGCCACAAGACCTCCCCAGCCCCCAAACCACATGGTGCAGCGTTGTGGGCAGAGTTCTTCTCCCTGACCTATTTGCTGCTTCTCACACTGGAGGCTGACACTGCTCAGCGAGGCACTCCTGTGGCCACTGCCTGCCTGGCGTGTCCCATTCCTAAAAGCCTTCCAAAGCCAATCCCTCCACTCCCGCATTTCCCTCTTGGGTTTACCTTTAACAACCTCCAGCTTAGTGGTGATGTCTCTTGTTATCAGGCTGTTGTTGCTCATTCTCCAGGTGACCTGGCAAGTGTAGGTTCCCCTGTCAGAGATCTCCAGATCCAGGATCTGGAGAGACACATTCCCTGGGGCATCCTTCAGGACGCTGACCCTGTCCCTGTACTTGGACAGGAGAATGTGGTCTCCAGAGTCATCCCTCCGGAAGATGGTGGCAGAACTCTTGTCATGTTCCACCGCCCATGTGAGTGATTGCTGCTCAAAGTCCTGCGCAGGGACGTAGGTGCATGGCAGGGTGGTAGATCCCTTCCACATGCCTTTGATCTCAGTGAGGCCACTCAGGTCCAGAAAAGCTGCAGGAAGAATGGAGAAAGCGAATGGGTAACAAATCACTCAACGCTGGTGAAGGCAGTGCCTGGGTGATGAAGCAGTGGTGGGCACATCAGTAAGTGGAACCCACCAAACCAAAAGCACAAGCAGTTGGTGTGGATGATGAGGGATGGTCTGTCCAGGGATGGGCTAACAAAAAACAATGTGGTGTGAGGAAGACAAGCAGGAGACAGCGGATTGCTGGCGTGCAGGCTTGCGCCACACTAGCAGCTTGGCTCTCGGGCTGCAAGCAAGCAAACACCAGGCTGAGCACAGGATCAGAATTAGCTGATGATTTAGACCTGAGGGAAGGAGTCTGTCCCAGGCTGGGTTGCACAGCTCCCTGGTCACAGCTGGTGTCTGCCCCTGCCACTCAACATCACTCCTGGTGCTCTCCTGGAAATTGTTGCGCAGTAACAGCAAACCACAGCCCATTCGGGCTTCCAAAAGGCACCACGTTTTTAGACTAGGCTGAATTTAAGCAACTTCAACAATGGATCAAGGAAGTCTAAAATTCTTTAAATTTTCCTATGAAAATGAGGTCACTCTTAGGGATGAACTTATGCTTCCTTACCATTTTCTCCTGGTTTCCAAACCTCCCATTCCCTGGGAACACAAGAACTAGCCAGACCATTTGGGCTGGGCTACTTTCTGTGAAGACCCATCATGGTGTCCATGGGATCCTTGTCCTATCTGTGCATGGGCAGTTGTTCCATAGCCTTCAAGCACCGTTGCACTCTGCAGCCACTGGATTTGCAACAGCCGCACACAGAGCCAGCAGCATGCAAAACTGTGGACCTCACATTGCCATTCCCAGAACAGCACCAGCCCTGCCCGAGCACACACAGAGACAGTGGTGCCAGGGAAGCCTCCGCCCCCCACAGACCTGTCCCCGTACTCACCATGGCAGAAGAGAAGAGGACTCATAAGCACGGCTGCTCTCACCAGCATTCCCATCCTTCCCAGGGCTGCAGTTTCTCCCTTGAGCAGAGCAGACCTGCGTTCTCTGAGTCAGGAGGGAAATCAGGAACACTTCCCTTTCTTTGGGCACTTTGTCATCAAGAACCCAGGGCAGCAGCTGATGGCTTTTCCTTCCTCTTTTTCAGAAAAAAAAGGGTCTCAGTGAGAACTGTCAGAGGTGCGGGCAGAGTGCTGTCCTAAGAGAGGTGAAAAGAGGAAAGTTTAAGAGTTACTTCTACTGTTTCGTGTTTCCTGCTCAGTAGGCTTTGTTCCCCTTCTATTTCTTAATTTAACTTATAAAGAAATGTTACCTTTGCTTCATTTTATTCCTAAACACCTACCTTTTCCTTTTTTTGTCCTTGCCTTGCATTCTGAACAGTAAATTCTAACAGACATGTTACGTACAAGACGGGTGGAACGAACACTCTTAAGGAGCTAAACCACCAAGGTCCTCACTATTCATTTTCCATGGAACTCACCATCGTGATGTAAATTCAGATTCACGAATCACCCCAAATCATTACATTTCCACCGTGAGATAGATGATCACTGTACATCCCCACCAACTGAAATATTCCATTCTGTTCTATACTCTTATATCACACTTAAGACGCAGAGAGTTTAGTTATACAAACAAAAAGCAAGTACTTTCCAAGACCTGCAGACACCCCATACCTGGCCACCTCATTCTATGTCAAAGACTGAGCCTCCTTTCCCACACAGCAATTTAGCTGCTCGGTTGAATTGCTTAATTGTAATCAGTCAAAACATGATTAGGCCCACTTACACCTGAATTTCCCTGTAGGATACCTCAGAAATGGTAAACAATTACATGCCTAGAGGAAAAGAAAAGGAACTTATAAAAGTAGAAAACCTTAGAGACTATGAAATGGTGACTTCTTAACTGTAATGAGATGTGTTATTAGTAATTAAAGGTAATAGTAATTATAGTTGATTTGTATTAAGTAATTGAGCACTAGACCTGTCTAGAAGCATCTGTTCTTGGCTGAAACCTTATCTTCCTGAGATTTTACATGTCTCCCTCTTCTGCAGCTCTTGATTTTTCTTACACTTTAATGACAGAAATCTCTTTGTTTAGTTCACTGCGTTCAGCTCAACCAATATGACCACTTTGCTATCGTTACATCTAAATTCAACATCCAGTCCTCAAATGCAAGTAACCAGAAGAATTAAACACAGCCAGCAAAGTCCTGGCTCATGCTCTGGAGCACAGCCCTCCTTTGATGACAGCGGGACCACCTTCACCTCTCTGGAAGTGCAGTACAGGACACTGGTGCTGTGTACCCGAGTCTGCAGTGCCAGCAAAGTGAGGGGAAATGTTTCTTACAGACTTAAAGGTTGAAAGACGGTTCCCCCTCTGTTGCCTTGTAGGTCGCTATGTAATTTAACATTAAAACCAGGAGATTTGTGTATGCAACCCTTTGAGCTCTGATATTATCTTGTTCCTTTTGTTTTGAGGTCTTTGCTTTCATTGCGATTGTTTGCTTCTACATCTGTTCTTACCTTAGAGCAATTAGTTCATTCTGCAAAGCAATGATGTTTAAAAAGCGTACGTGCATATAAAAGTGCAAATTTTTTTCAAGACTTGTTATTAACATTGATCTGATGCCGACAGTGTTCTTGGTCTGAATTTGGTTCTTTTCAGGTTATGACATTCTGATCTTTGTTTCCCTGGAGCTGGTGCTTTTACTACACATGATTTTCATGCCTTTATTTGGTTAGAAAAATCCCTGTATCCTTGTAGTTGTTTATCAGGCCCAGCTGAGATATTCACCCATCCCATCGATTTCTTAGCACCTGCTCTGTGCCATTGTACCTGTAACCGAAGAGGACACACAACCAGCCCGAGGTCTAAATACTGCTCAAAATATCCTGCTTGATAAAGCTGAGAAAAAGACTCAACAGAGACCTGGGGACCCAACTTCACATCCTCCTCCCTTGGTGCTCTGTATGCCTTGTCAGAAGTTTTCTATGAGGTGCAACACCCACCTGCAGTCGCTGGGATGGGGAGAAGCAGGGAAAGCTTGTGTGGGTTGCTGTGTTCACAAGAACTGGTGACGGAGCAGGAGCCGTGCTGGGCAGCCACCGGAATGGCCACCGGCACGAGGCTGTGCCTGGACTCTGCCACGGGGGGCTACGAGTTACAGACAAGAACTGGGGACCCTGGGCCTTTCTCACTTCCTCCGGGTAAGGTCACAGGCAGGGAGAACCACAGAGCATGGCTGTAACCTGCTGGCAAACCCCAGGGGAGAAACGAGGGCAGTGACTCCAGAGTGGGATTGTTGGTTTCAGCCACAGTGTAGTTTTCTGTTTATTATAGAGAAAACAGAGGGAGATGGAAGAATTGAAAGGGAGGGGAAGGTGAGTGTACTGAGTGACCCCATGAAGGAAAATACTCCAGCTCTTGGAACAACGATGACTACTTACAAGAAGCTTTTGTTAATCTTCAACAAGTAACAGAGGAACTGAGTATCCCCACCTGGACTCTCACCAGGTCAATACCACCTCCTCCTCCAGGACTTTGGCACAGAGCTCCCTGCCTGCTCCGGATCCTTAGAGGGGACAGATGGTTCCTAAGCCTTGGCAAAGCAGCTGAGAGCATCCAGAGTTCTCCATTACCTTTGTCCTAATTGTTTTCATCCTGTCTTTTTCTTACTCTCCCTTTCACTTCCCAGGGATTCTCTTGTTGGTTTGTGTTTACAGACCTCTGCCATGGCTCACAGGACACCTCTGTTGGTCTGAGTAACACAGGAAGATTCCAGCACCCCTGCTCCTTGGACACAGCAGTAACATATATTTAGCTGAGCTGGGGCACATAGGTGACCTTCACAGCAGGTCCTGTTTCTCACGCAGGTTCTTAAGGGGTTCCTGAAGTTCCTGTTTCCCAGCACGTAGCCCAGCACAATCTTCTGCTTCTCCCCTAGTTCCTCACTAGCACCCAACTCGGTATTTTGAGCTCTTACATCACCAGCTGTGAAAAAACACTTCACATCCCATTCCCTCACTGCTCTGCCAGGAAGGCTGGCTCCCACACAGGGAATGCTCAAATGCCCCAAACCAACCTGGCCCTATGCTGACAGTGGCACTCGGCCCCATTCCCACAGGCTTTGATTCCAAGGTATGTGGAATATGGATTAATAATAAACCTAAACTTCTTGTTTCCTCAGGCCATAGCTCTGACAGCAGGTGCCAGACTGGCATTAGTGGTTTGCTTATTTTGGACCCAGCTGTGTCTGCAGCACGAGGTCCCTGGAGGGCCACCCTTCAGCTCTCCTCTAGACAACTCCGTAAACAGGGTCAGGAAGTGTTGGCACAACCAAGAACACCGACAGAATGTATGAGAAATACAGGAATGGTTTTGCAACTCTTGAGTTTAATTACGTCAGCGTGTTGTTTTTTCCTGCTCGTCCACCTTCCCCTTCCCATTGCGATTGATTTTAGGAAATGTGCATAAACACACGCTTTTCCTAGTCCAGTGCACAAACCAGAGACAGATCCACAAGTGTTTATTTGCAGTTGCCTTAAGCCTTGCCTTCTTAACTCCTGAAGAGAGGAAGAAAATCAAGAGCTCCTCTGCAATTGTATCAGCTCTCTGCTAGTGAGATGCACTGTGAGGGAAGAGCACGACAGCGACCCACCATGGGAACCACACTGCAGTCCAACCTGTCAGGAACATTGAGCCTCCAGAGAATGCTGCGCTCTGCACAGCCGAAGTCTTTCACTGCTTCACTCTCAGCAAAATTGAGGTCTTTGGGAAGAAATGACAAGCTGAGCCCCAGACAGACATGCAATGCACTTGTTCCCCACTCTCCCTTCACCTCTCAAAAACTTGAGACTGTTCGGCCTTTTGTCACAAGAAGCCAAGGAAAGCCTAGGAAAGGCTGCAAAACGACATACTTGGCAAAAAGCAATTCAAGAGGCACAAACATGACAGGTGACAAGCTAAAGAACAGTTCCAGAAGCTTGGGAATAAGAGGACACTGTGTCACACACGTACGCCCCCTCAGCAATGAGATCCTCCTCTGAGCTCAACAGAGCCGACAAGGAAGCACAAATCCAATTGAGTGGGACCAACACAGGCCGCACACATTATCCAGCGGGCTTTAGAATACCAGATTAATACGGATTCCTGAATATGTCAACTTTCACTAGTTCAGGAGCTTCAGAGAGAAAAAGCCTTGCAGGCAGCCCGAATCCCTAAAACTGAGAAGTTTCCAAGTAATGGCACTGCTGGGAAATTCCACACAGTGTTACACAGCGGGGTTTCTGCCTGCCTGCAGGCCTCTTCCAGCCCCAACAGCCTGGGATCCCCACCACAGGTTTTGGGTTTAGGGGCCTAGAACTGACCGTCACAAATCCAGTCTCAGAGGAGAACCTGCTATTCCACCACCAGCAGGGCTGCTGTCCATGCTACAGCTGCTCACAGCAGTCACACAACAGTGCAGAAAGGAATCTGGGGGAAGGGTTTTTTTGATTAAGCAGACACTGATTTTTGTAATTTGCTGTTAAAGGACTCAAATGCATCCTGTTAATTTAGCTTTAAGATTCCACAAGCAGAAAAGGCAAGAATAAGTCCCATGTTCATATAGGGTCAGGGAAACAAGTACCTGCTGCAAGCAGTGGAGAAATATTAAAGTAACGCCCTGTATCAATGCCAGTCACCCCACAACTCCTTCCCCCACCCCCTCATGTTAAGGGCAGCTGCTGGACTTTGCTAAATGTGAATCAATATCTGAGGACACGTAGCCCGCAAGCGAGGTGCGAGTGACCCTAGAACTGCCATGCAATGTGCATGAGAACTCAGCGCTACGCAGGGTGGCAAGCACTTCCTACCACAACACCTACAGTCCGTGGCAATGGACGCGTGATAGCACGTTAAAAAGTAATATTCCACAGGTAAAATGTAATTTTCCATAGGAAAAACGTTCCCTGTACCTAGGAGCAAATCTAGGAGTACAAAAGTGACCTAAGCAAATGCAAACAGTTGTAGCCACAAACTTTCTAAAAAGAAATCTCAAATTGAAATCAAGATTTAAAGAAACCTTAGTTTCAAACAGCAGAGATTGAAACAGGCTCTCAGGAAGAGGAAACCCCACGTTTAAAATACTACACAGCACATCACTATCCAGCTTAAAAAAACAAAACAAAAATGGAAAAATCCAGCCAAACTTTACAAATGGGATACAAACAGATTTCCTTTTGCAATAAGGATATTGGATATAAAAGTTACGGAGTATGTTGCAGTATGGTTGCAGGGAGGCCACTCTTCCCCTCCGCCCGGTGCCTTCACTCCACCCAGCTCTCGTTTTTGGATTTTCCAGACGTGCTCTTGGCTTGCAGGAAGAGCCCTTTCTGTTGTCCACACAGAATGTGATGCCCAGGACGCAAGTGAGGAGAGAGCTCAAACTCCTTCCTGATTCATTTCTTTGCTGCCTATTTCATATTGTTAAGCCAGTTATGGATGTGACACAAGTTCAAGAAGTTTCTATCTCGGAGGCCTCTTCTATGAAGTTTGCAACAGGACTGAGGAGCAAGAGTGGAAACAGTTTGTACTCTCCATTTGCATCTTCTGAGAGGAGAGGGGGATCACCCATTCCCAGCGCATCCAGAGGCTCAGCCTGGCTGGCTGGAGCTGCGAGTGGCAAGACAGTCTCACTCTCTGACGGAGGATGGAGGGCAGGTTTCTCCTCCAAGGCGGGCAGCAGAAGGTCTTTTGGATCCTCTGTCTTCCCTGCAGCTTCACTGGAAGGAAGCTCTTCGAACAAGGATAGCAGAGGGTTGGCCCGGTACTGTATCAGCTGCATATCTGGGGGGGAAACAGATAGTTTAAATGCCTGGCTCCTGTGTCACAAGTGAAGGCTCTTACTCAACACAAGAAAAACTTGAGCAGCTGCTTCAAAGCTTGATTCACTACAGCAAACCAGGCAGTGGAGCTCTGGCAAACTGTGCCCACCACTGTGAGGGCAGCTGTGGCTCCTGGGACAGCTCAGACAAGGATCTCGGCACACTTCCAGCCCCTAATACACATGGCAGGCAAGGGCAGCACTGCAGCAGGAAAGTGAGCAGCACTGCACCTGCAGGGGTCGCAGCCTGTGTAGGAGACACTTCCACCAGGACACCCGCAGCTCCCTACTGTGACACAAAGGGAATGGTTAACACCAGCATGGGGCACAGGGTGAGGCCTCCTGGCATTGAGGTGCAGCTCCAGTAATGCCAGCGACACACCCCAGTCTCCACAAAAATGTTAAACCCAGGCCAGACAGGCTACAAAAATGACAGGCTACAAAAATTCCATTTCAACACACAGTTTTGGAAAAGTCTGGAACTGCCACAGCTCTCAGTGTCCTTCCTGCTCACCTTTGCTTCCCGCGGTTTCTCTTTCGCTCGCTCCCAGATCTTCAGCGCTCTCTGCCAAGCTTGTGATCTGAAGCAGAAGGGACAGAGGAGAAGACAGAATGCTTAACAGCAACAACGAATCTCAAGTCTTCAGCGATTAGTCAACAAAATTAGAGGTGGAAGGAGAGAAGAGAAATGAAGACTTGACCCATGAGCCCATTGTTGCACTCGAGGGCCAGCAAACAGGAGCTCTCAGAAGGCTCAGCGAAATACAGATGAACTGAATTTACTGAAGCCAAAGAGGCTTCTGACTAGCAGATATTTATTTACCTTCCAAACCAGGAGCTCTATTACATATTGTGTCTTGTTGGAGTAATGCTATTAAAAGTGATTTCATCAATAAACTAAATTTTACAAGCACTGCTTGAACATGGCTGCATTTCACCTTGGTTGTGGTCTAAGCTTGTATGACTGGGAAGCCCTAGTTTATTATTTCAGAATTACAAAATAAATGACACTTGCAAGAGTTCCTTTTAACATGAGTCAATTTCAGGAACTGGACCAAGAAGCAAGTTTGCACTGAACTTCTGTATGTCCTCTAAGGAAATTCCAGGCAGCTGTGTTTGAACGAACACAGTACATTGCAGTCTAGTTTTCATTTAGTCCTTTTCATTCTGTCTTCAGACAGACTGAAGACATATAATTCCATCTGAGCTGTAACCCCAGACTTAGTTGTTACCTGGCTAAAGGACATCATGGGAAGCCCTGAGGCTAGGAGAAACACACCGAGAACCCGTTCTCACACTTGGACCACAAAAGAAGATATTTGGCCTCCTCTTTCTAAACAGAAGGTACAGAAGCGATAGCAATAACACATATCCTTGATCAGACAGCTGATACAACAGACACCGGTTTGTTTCCCTCTCCTTTATGCTCTCAGCTGTTAAGAAAGCAAAGAATATGCTATTCAAAGCAAAGCAACAGCCTCAATCAGCCCACTGTGTGCATCACTGCAGCTAGGAACGCAAGGCTTGGCATTATCCTGAGAACCCTCTTGAATCCCTGTAGGCCAGCAGTGACAATCGGGAACACTGAGTCAGCGGGACAGGTAAAACGGCAGTTTTATACTGCGCTCTCAACCCAGTCCCTGTCCTCACACTGCACCAGCCAAAATCCAGCTCTCAACACCGCATTAACCCTCCCACCATAGAAGCTACTCTTACTCTTACATTTTCCATACCAGGGGAAGCTTCCATGAAGCCCATATCCAGGGCTGGCAGCTCAGGATTGAGTGTCTGAAAATAAAAACAGACATGTCATTCAACAGGGTTCAGAAATCCCACCTTCCGAGAGCTGCTGAAGGGACAGTGGGTCCAGCACCCCACTCCCACCACAGATGCACAGGGAAGGCAGCTCCTCCGCAGGCTGACAGTAATGCATTTCCAACCTGCGGCTGTAACTGGAGGCCACAGGGAAAGAAAGGGACATCGTATTCCCAGGGACTCCACACGTAGGGCTCGCTTTCATTCCTTATTGTAATGAATGCATCATCAAACACATCATCAGGATGCAGCGATATGTGACAAAGGCATGAGAAGGGCATCCAGTTTTATTCCTTTATTTTTCCACCTTGAGTTTTGTGTAACAGAAATGCTACACGAACTGAAAAGGCTCCCAAGGTTACCTGCTGCACTGCTAAACTCCCCAAATGACTATGCATCATTCTATCTGCAACTGTTTGCTTTTATCTTGTCAGTACTTTTCAGAAATAGTGAAAAGACTCACGTCACTGAAAGCTTCAGAGCCAAAGTTATACTGCTTCCCAGATAACATTGCTTGAAGTTCTTCAAGGCTGGCATCAATGCAATTGAGAAAATCCTGAATTTCCTCTCTAGAAAGACAAAATGACACAGTCCTGTCAGAAGCAGTTGGCAATGCAGGCCTTGTTCTCAGCACAAGGCAGGCTGCTGCCACTCCGGAACAGCTTAGTGCCAAACAACTGGAGCCACATGCCCACATCACTCTCCATGGCCCAGCTCCTTGAAGGACAGGTACAAGGAAGGCGGTCTGAACAGCAAGGACAAGAATAGCAATGGCTCAAAAAGCAGTTCATCCTTCCACACATGCTTCCTCCTTCATTTTAATCTCTTGTGAATGTTCTCGGATGCCAGCCCAAGTACCAGCATCTGTTTAAACTGAGGTCTGATGGCTGCCACCTGGGGACAAGAAGCGATAAGCAAAGGGCTAGAAATAACCTGGATCTGAAGCAACGCTATCTGTTTTGAAACACCAGTATTGCCAAACTGCATATATTTCCACCCTGTGAAGTTAACCACGGCAGAAGAGCTGTCAGGAGAAGGCAGTGAAGTCTGTTCTTTGAACCAGCTCGCCCTGCAGCCACACAGCAACTGCACTGACAAGGCTCAGGGGCTGGTGCAGAGCTGGGAGCTACTGCAGCAGCCGTGCTGCTGAGTGTGAGACCCTGGCCTCGTGATTCTGATGCAACAACACACAAGGGAAATGGACCTTTGCAGAAGTGAGGGGCAAAGAATGGAAGCAATAGTGAAGGGACACCAGACTGCCACCAACACAAACTCCTATCCAGTTCTTGCGCACAGCGCAGCGCGTGGTGCCCCGACCTCCCCACTCCTGACCCGCCTGGCAGCATGGGGCAGTGCCAGTAGCCAATGCGACAGACCGAGCTCTCCAGTCCTCACGCTGACACATCAGGAGTCAGGCACACATCACAGGTGACCAACAGACTACCTTGCTCTTAGCATAGGATGCCAACATCCATCTCTTTCCAAATGTACTACCAAAGGGCTAGGAAATTCAGTTCATCAATGACATTTCAAAAGCAAATTCACTCCTTTCTGCTGAACACATCCTCTAGAACTTCGACAAGATCCCAAGAGATGACAACAGCATAACAGTTTCCAGAAAGAAGTTAATACCTGTCCAGCAAAGGATCATTCTGGCTTCCAGAGTTGTTCTCGTTCAAGATGGAATCAATCACTGATGCGGGGTCTTCCGGAGTACTGGGCTGTGCAGTATGGAGTCCCACTGCGGTGTTCCCCATTTCACTGGATTTGGGGATGTCATTGACGTGAAATTGTTGGATATGTTCTGCACAGCCCAGCTGGCTGGGCTGTGATACTTGGCAAACAGGTAAGCCAGGATCCAGAGCTGCCTGCGTCTCTCTAACCCAAAGAGAAACAACACACAGTTGGATACAGCAATGCTACGGCTACACGTTTCAAGTTGTGTATCTCAAATCTTAACACCTAATAAGGTCAAGTGGTCAAGGGTTCAAACAACCGACTGGTCTTTAGAAAAAGAAGCGCCTTCCTAAAGGCAGATGAAGAATCTCTTATTACAGCTTACACTGAGTGTATGGGAGCAAAACACCCCTTTCTGTCAGGCTAAGAGCAGCAAAATAGAGTATGGAAACTAGGCAGGAGGGAAAGTCTCTGGTACATTGTGTCTCTGGAAATAAAAGATTCAAAATTGGTCCACATTTCACTCTGGATACTAACAAGTAAATTGGTTTTCACCAGAATCTGATGCCACACAGAAGAATGCCTTCCCTTCAGTCATGCTTAGCGTAACACTACTGAGAGTTGTACTGAAACTGGAGATAAAACTACACGTTTTGGATCATTCATTAGTAACCAGTGCACATTTTGGACCGTTCATTAGTAACCTGTATATGCATCCAGGTCCCTGTTCCGTTGAAAAGTTAAGTATGTGCTTTTTCGTTGAACAGAAGTAAAAGACTCAGCAAATTAAGCTTCAAGTGCCAGCCCGCCTGATTGGTCTTCAGGCACTCCTAGAGACACATGAGCTGTTAAAAAGCTTTGCTGACCCTGACAATGCTATGTGCCGTCAAAAAGACAGTCTACAAATGGACCTGTCATGCGCAAACAGAGCAAGAGTTCAGAGAGGCTGTCTGCCAGAATGCGTGTGGATCACCAACGCAACTACCCAGTTAACTCCTTTCCACATCCTTCAAACATACCTGGCTCTGCCGCTCGTGTGTGCCACAGCAAGGAGACCATCGGTGGCATTCTCCAGGGTATCAGTGATATCTCGAATTATGAGACCAGTACCATTTCCATTCTCATCACCTCCACTATGTTCAGAAAAAGCCATCTGCAGGACACAGCAAACAGAACGAGTAATCTGAAAGGTCCAGATTTTTTTGATGTTGAAGCTCCACCTTTCTTGCAGCTCCTGTTCAGTTTTCACCTTTGACTGGTTGCACCAATCTGCACAATTTTACAGAGCAGTGCTTTAGAGCTGCCCATTTCAACATGGAGAGCATCTGATTATAAGATAAGGGCATTAGCAGTTGCAAAGAAGACTGTGAGATCACCGTATCCCACCCTGTCCCACCCGCTGTCCCTTTCCCTGGGAGCCTTACCGCTTGCCCGCTCTCCACAGGAATGCGCACATACTGACGACTATATTTGGAGGGTGAAGCACCTGCAGCGTCCGTCAGAGACCTGAGACAAAATATGGCTTTAGTACCTAGTTCCACAGTAAAGAGCTCTACCAACACCAAATATGTGCAGCAAGAATAATTATTCCCCCACTTCTGACGAAACTGGCTTTTGGAACTGTAATTTATAAAGGGTTCTGCAGCCAGGCTGCATTCTAAACAGGCTTTGTGTTTTGAGTAAGTCACATTTGCACATTTAGAAGAGTCACCATTTCTGATAACTGTGCCCTTCAAAAATTGAAACATATATCCTCTTCCCACCCATTTTTTAGTGATAAGCAAGAAAAAAAAATATATTTCATCCTTTATTCAACTCCCATCAGCCTTCTCAAGTGATAAAAATATCCTTCATCCACTTAAAAGTTATCTTGCCTCTGGAAGCTGATCTATGCCTATAATTCAAATCTGATGCTGATTTGTGACCTATCCAGTAATTACCTTTTTCTTTTGACCCCAACAATATAATTTCCTTGCATCAAACTTAGTATGAATTGAAGAATCTAAAAAAGGAAAAACAAAAATCAAAAACAAGTGGTCATCATAGAAAACCATTAATCATTAATTCAGATTTTACTGTAAAATTATGTAGTTATGTGTCTAAAATTAATAGGTAAATTAAAAACCTATTTGCATTCATGTCTTAAAAATCAAAATGATAGTTACAAATGGCACTGAAAAACCTTCCCCCTTGGACAGGTTTGGGATTTTATAACATGTAATAGACTACCGTGTGCCACTAGAGGATTCCAGACCAGAAACGGCTAAGGGATGAACCAGAGAAGCTTTGCTCCAGTGCAGAAGCTCCTACAGTTTCTGGACTCCAAGTTGACTTCCTGAGTGGTCTGAGTCTGCCTTGGTCCAAGACCTTTCCCAGCCTCCACTGCATGTGCCTGTGATCTCTTGCTTCAGGCTCCTGTTACCACACTCTGCCTCCAGCCCCAGGTGACCCTGGTCAGGTCGATTTACTGATTTCTCTCCAAATGAGATTCACTGAGATTTCAAACACATTGGAATCCTTCTTACTACAACTTTCCTTAACATTTTGCTCATGGTTTCTTTGCTCTGCTAATTCTGGGACACTTGGGAACTGTAAGCGCTTTCTTAATGCTGTGTTAATGCAGCCGGTGCAGCTCTGGGTTGTTTGCCGTCCTACAGGAGCAAAGAAAGCCATTGGTGTCACAGAGGCAGGAGTGAGGGTGGTGGCACCAGGTGCTGCAACGGTACCTTAGACAGCAGCTTCTGTTGTTGGCTGTGCTTCTGCCTCAGAACTGCCACTTCCTTCCACAGGGCCTTATTTTCCCTGCAACGCAGAATAAATCAGAAGAGAGAGGATGAACAGAGTTTTAGAGCTTTCAAACTTTCACAGTACCTTGCAGGACCAATGGCAACATTCCTGCCATGGATAACTAGCAATTGGTTATTCCACCAGTATCAACTCTGACTTAAATTAACTCCACAGATTAAATACTCACTAATAAGGACACTCTTACCCTCTGCTGCTCCACCAATAATCCTGATCGGAGGCATTCCTTGAAAGTCTCAAAGCCTTAGAATAAAGACTACTCGGAAACAGGCTGAGAGCAACACAGACCGCCTCGGAACAGTTTCAAAGCTGTGTCTGGGTTTTTTTGTGTTTAGTTGGGTTTTTTGAAGGAACAGAGGGAGTGGAGTGATCTGAATCTTGTTTTATACCTGCTGGCTGATGACCTGAATGAATTACCGGTGCCTGTGCAAAAAGGATCTGAGGGAGTAGAAGTGAGGACGTGCAAAGTTCACTTCCAATTAGAAAGAAAACCAAATACTAATTCTCTCTCCCCAACGGCATCTAACTCTGTGTTTAGAAAAATAAATGCTTCAATTGCCCTAAAAAAGTATTGCAGGTGATGGCAACCAACATGAAATGTCAAGAAAGTCAACAAACTCCCACCCTGAATCTCTGGTCTGTTACTGGATTCGAAACCAAGGTGGATTTAGAACGTTGTGTGTGGTGGAATGGGGATACTTAGAAAAACACAGCTTCACCTCTTTCCAGTTCAAATGAAATCCACGTTCAGAGCTGAGTTCTGTTACCTATAAGCAACATTCAGCACATAAGTGTCTCAAACAGAGGAAGCCTACCTCTTCATGTTAGCCAGCCTGACGTCCATGTTGTTCTGCTGCTCTCTCATTTCCTGGACTTCCGAGAGTACCTTGTGCAAGTCCTCTGTGCAGACCTTGAGATCCTCAGTTCTTACTGCAGAGACCTGCAACAGGACCAGGTTACACACGCTTTACTGCAAACAGTGCCTGCAGCTCCTTTCCACAGGAACAGTGCAGTTTGGCTGTACAAATTCCACTAAAATGCTACAGATGATGGTCCTTAGGGCAGTCTCAATGTATGAAAAACCCAGATGTCGATGAAAACATGAGATTAGCACTTTGGGTGTGTAGACAGCAGATGCACTATTGTGATTCACGAAAAGAACACACTACAGATGGAGAATGGCCTTCCTAGTGGCCTCTCCAGCAGGCCTGGTTACAGTTTGCCCTCTAGTGTCTACAAGGAAGGCACCAGCTGACAACAACCAGAACTGACAGCGCAGTAAGAACAGGAGGATCATATTCCTTTTAGATGTGGGTACACCTGCCAGCATGGGAGCAAAGAATTTCCACTAAGCTACTGCAGAGGAGGAAGGTGTTTGATTGGATGCATCCTACTCGATTTGAAAACTTGTCCCACATCACCTAAGTTGTGATTCCCATATTGGTGTTTCCTCTATGATGTGGCCAGGTTTTGCAGGCATCATTTTTAAAACCATTTAGATAAACGCCGACTAAAACTGACCCAAATGGAATTGCACAGACAACACCAGATGTCCCTGCCAGCCTACCGCACGCTGTGAGCTTTCCTATTATTCTACTGAATGCCAAGAGCGAGGCGAAAGCATTGGGAATCCACTTGCTGAAGCACTAAAGAACCGCCATGCAGGCTGGCTCACAGATCCCTGTTATTCAAAAGAGAATGGGATGGGTGGAAATCAGCCTACAGTGCTATAAAATAACACATCACTGCATGATGAAACAGAAGAACATAACTGTTCTGTAATCACACAACAGAAATAACTAGTGACGTTCTGAACATAATCCTGAGTCACAGGGGATGGATTAGATGCCCTGATAGTTCTCCTCTCCTGCACTTCCAGACGTGGTGCTACCCATCACAGATAACACCTTAGGCTAAGCTACACGAGCTGGATCCCAAATGACATTCATGTCTGCTTGGTTTCTCTTCAGCATCCCACCTCTTCACATGCAAGAGGCCCCAGAAATGCAGACAGCAGCTGGAAATCTCAAACGCAGTCAGCCTGCCTCTAAACAACAGGCCAAACTCAAATATCCTGCCCAAGCGCCCGGAATTGCTCTCCTTGGAGTCTCTAACCAGGTAACAAGGGTGCCTAGACTGACGTGCACCAGCAGAGCCAACACTGAAAGGGAATGCATGAAGGAAGCCCTGCATTTTAACCTGCCTTCCTGCCAGAGGCTTGAAACCCAGTTTACGGCAAGTACGGAAAGACGACACCTTCCCAGGCAGCAAAACAGCAGGAAAAACTCTAATGGGCATTCTGCAAAAAGTCATGGTCATTTCCAATGCAACGAGCTTGTGTCACCAGCCCATCCCCAGCCTCACATGAGTGTCCCCGGCACTAATGAGAGCTTTCGTCCCTCCATCTGAGCACTCTGCCCAGCACCACACTCCCAGGATGCGCAGTGCTGTACACAACACGACGGCCCAGGGCACCAGCCAAGTCCAGTGAGCGATGCCGGTGCCTGGGAAGGGCCCAGGCCTGAGTCACAGCAGCGACTTTGCAGCTACATTTAATCGACCGCGACTGCAAGTGGAGGCAGCGCAGCAGAAAATCAATCCAAACACAATTGTGACTTGCGAGCCTGCCCTCTGCTTTTATTGACCCGAGTGATCTAGCTGTCACGCTACAACATTCCGAAGGAAAGACTCTGCAGTTCAAATGCTAATATGATGTATCCTGGCACTCTCTTTCTCTGTCAGCCACGATATTATTGCCTGTAATGTGCCAACAGAGGACAAGTATCTGTGTGTAAACAGGTCAGACAAGGTCTGAGTGTACATAAGGGAACTGGAAAGCACCAGTAAAGATGTAGCTTGGAGGGAATACAGTTTTGGAGGAACCATGTAATTTATGCAAACTCACCCAAATGAACTGCTCAGTGATGCCCTTGCTAATTTCCAGTTAGGACCAAATAGGAATGCATTTTCTTCCTTGACTTTGCGAGTCTCTTCAACTCTGCTACACTGGCAGAACTAAAGGCCGCGGTAAGCTGTAACTGCATATGTGAAGTCTCTGTGGAAAAAGGGCTCCAGTCTGACCATTATGAAGACTATGGTCCTTCTCCAGCGCATGGGTAAACAGCAGCAGGGTGTGCTTTGTCTAAGAGCAGCATAAAGAGGCTGAGGCAAGCATCAGCTTGGCATCCAGGAGGGAATTACAACAGCTTGCTGATGCACGGCCCTGGTTCACATGGAATCTGTTGGCTGTAAAGTGTTTGATACCCCCAGACTTGACCTTGCTAAGCTACTTTTTGTACCAAAAAACCCCAAATCAGTACATCCTAAGGCTGTACCTTGCGCTTTATGTTTTCCAGTAAGTGCGCCTTCCCTTGCTTGAAGAAAGGATGCTGGAACTCAATGATGGAACTCTTCTCTGCTGTAATCATACCATTCTCCAGAGCAATCACCTTCCTGAAGCCATCTGTGGACAGGGATGAACAAAACCATTTCTTTCAGTGCAAAGCTGACTGTACAACACATAGCTAAAGAAAGCCTCACGGCTACTAAAGCACTGGCAGCACTGCAGTTACTGGGAGCAGAAACTATGCCAAACAGTCGAGGCAGCTTTCCTCTGGTGCTCGGTGATCTGGCTGCTCCAGTCTTCACAGCTGGAAATGGGTCCCCAGTGCCATCAAACAGCCCTGCAGGCTATACATGCAGCACGCATGCAGAGCCCAGCCAGTGCCCGCAGGCAAAGCAGCGAGTTCCAAATGACCACAGAATTATAGCGGGAAATGACACTTAAGAGGACATCTGAACAAAATCTTGTCCCAGGGGAAGCATCAGGATGGCACACCCTTCCTTTCATGGCTATAATCCCAGACAGCTACATATGGAAGCAAATGCTGTCAGGTACCGCTAGGCTCTACAGAATAATGTAAGGCAGAGAAATTAATTCAAACACACGCATGCAGAGGACTTTCTCCACGCCAGACTGCAGGCACAAAATAAGACATTGCCAGCTCCATTTCCATCACTGCTTCAAGTACCGTGGGGCAGAAGCAAACCACAGCTGACAGAACCCACATCTCTCCTCATTCAGGTTTTTAACATTATCAATGCATTCCAGTGTCCTTGCTATCACTAGAAAACTCACTTTGAAGCTAGGATAGGCCCAGCAGGAAAAGGAGACTGGCAGTGCACTGCAGGCCTTCACAGAAAATTCACATCTTAGCATTTTACCCTTGCTACAAGGTAAAGAACCATCGTTTGTTTGTATTATCCTTTGACACTCAAGTGATGTAATCTCAATGTGGGACACAAACAGCAGTGTTCCTCCTTTGCGTCTGACAAAGTGTAACCAGGCATCAGCCAGAGAGACCAGGGAAACACACCAGGCAAGGACAGAGGTCCTCCCTGTACTCAGAATGGGAATTCTAAATAAGACGGCCCTCTTCTGTACAGTTTGCGCCTTCACTCAGCCCATGAGCTACCCATCACAGAGCGGATGGGCCTGCCACGTTGCAGCCCTGCACACTGAGTCATGCCTTGAACCACCACCTCACTGCAGCCTCTCTGCCCACACGAGTCATATGTATGTTAGATAACGGGCGTTACACGATGCTCATGGGTCGAGCACAGAAAACCTAATGGGAAACTCAGACCAGCTCGATCCATCAGCATGAGTAATCTCGTTTCAACACAGCAATGCAGGCAACAGCATGACTGAGGCAAGTTCTTCTGCATATTAGACACAGGGGTGTAGATATGGCCTGTGCTACTCTGGGCACACACAGGTTTGCTGTTGTTGTTGCCATTATAAACACTGCTGGAGCCCAGTGAATCCTCCTCAGGCTTCAGGAACCAGCACGACACACGTTTTTTATGGTCACTGCTCAAAACGACTCAGAGCTGAAAGGCACTCAGCAAAGACTGAGCCAAGCTCTACTGCTGCTCTCCTTTGTAAACCAAACTCAGGACCAGAACTTAGGTTTTCAGGGACGAGAGACCCACCAAGGCAATTGGTTTGTTTAAAGAAATTCAAATTGATGCTGAGTAGCAACAAACACGGCAGAGGGAACACGCAGGAGAAGCTGGTGCTTACACATGTTAAGCTGTCGTATGAAGCTGGAGATGTTGTTGTGTTTGAAGTACTTGGGGAGCAGCTCCTTGGCAAACCTCTGCTCATCCAGGATGCAGAAATTCTCGCCATTCTGGGAAAACAAGCAGAGGTCGCAGTCAGAGAACACGCGCCAGGTTCCCAGGGTGTTGTTGCAGGTCTGGACCATAAATTAGAGAGGATTCCTACAAGAGGGGAGCGTGAAACACCGTGCAAAGGAGTTGTCGGTGCGAGTGCCTGGGCCTGCACCGGGAAGTCTGAATGCCGGGAGACACTTGCAGGACACACGTGCTCCCGGGGGACGGGGGATGGTTAAAGCTCTCAAAAAATGATCCTGAGCGCCCACGCCTGTGCTGTGTTCTCCGCCCGCGGGCAGCGCAGCCGCGGCCACCGCGCCGTCCTCCGCCTGCTGCCCGGCCCGGCTCCCTCCGCTGTCCACCCCCGCCCCACCGCCAGAAACCACCGTGGCACCGGGAGGCGAAAGCCTGGCGGCGAGCAGCGCCCCACCACTCCCAGCCCGGCCCCAGCCTCGGCCCGGCCCCACCGCTCCCAGCCCGGCCCCGGCGCTCCCGGCCCCGGTGCCTCTCGGCGCGGAGAAGCGGGACGACCCACGGCACGGGCAGCCCCGCCGTGCCCCGGTACCCGGAGGGTAATTCGATGGTAATTACGGCCCCAGGCGCCGCTTCCGCCGCGCCGAGGGAACACCGCGCCTCCTGGGACCGCCGCACCGGGCCGGGTCACCGGTCACCAGGCCCCGCGCCGCCCCGCCCTGCCGGGCTGCCGGGCCCCGCACACCCGCCCGGCCCCGCAGGCTCACCCCGCTCCAGCAGATGGCGTCGTCACTGTGCGGGTCCTCCACGAGCGCCCAGAGCTTGGCGAGGAAGCCAGGCACGGGGGCGGCGGGTCCGCCGGGCAGCCCCGCACCCTCCCGCATCCTGCGCCGCTGCCGCGGGGGGGAGGCGGAGCCGTGACGCGCGTGGGGCGCGGCCTGAGGGGGAGGAACCTGCGGGAGGGGGCGTCGTGTGGCCCGCGGAGAGCCCTCTGATTGGTGTGCGAAGTCCTCGCCCCGCCCCGCGCCCCGCCCCGCGCGGCGGCTGTGAGCGTGACTCGTGTTGTGCTCTCGGGGGAGCGCGGCTCGCGGCCCGTGACGTCACCGGGCGCCGCGACAGGCCCCGCCCGTCCCCTAGAGGGGGCTGTGCGGGGCGGGGCGAGTGGGGCGGGGGCGGGGGAGAGAGGGGCAGCTCGCCGCGGGCACCGAGCCGAGCCGAACCGAGCCGAGGCGGGGCTAGGCGGGGCTGGGCGGGGCGGGCTGGGCTCGGCTCGGCAGAGGGGGCTGAGCCCGGCAGAGGGGGCTGAGCCCGGGCGGGGCGGGAGGCACCGGGGCGGACAGGTGCGGCGGGGCTGGTGCAGCGCAGACTTTGTCCCCGGCGGCGCCCGGGTCCCCGCTCCGCAGCTCCGCCGCGGGAGGCGGCTCCGCGCCGAGGCTCCGGCCCTCACGTAAGGGATCGCGCGGTGTCCCCGCTGCCCCGGCGGCCCGGGGATGACCGGAGCCGACTGTCCCTTTGTTCCGGCGCTGGTCCCGAGGAGCGCGGCGAGGTCTCGAGGCGGGGGCTTTGCCCTGAGTGCGGGGTGTGGGGGTGTCCCGGTCGAGCTGCGCGTTTCACAGAGAAATCGGCTTCTTTGGAAGAACCAGAAGGGCCCGCGGGGTCATCCGGGGCGGCATTGCCGAGCGGTCCTGGTTTGCGTGCGGTGGTTCCCCGCTCCGCCGGCCTGAGCCCTGGGGGCAGCCGGGATAAGGGGCTCCCCACTTCCCCGCGGAGATCATTCCCGTGTTTCACTGTTCTCATGGGGAAAGATTCTCTTCTGGAATGCAATTGGAATCTCCCCAGGAGCAACTCATGTCCGCCTGACCCCTTGTCTTTTCCATGGGACCCCTCGTGAAAAGGGGGGCTCTTTCCCTCCCGATAGGATCGAGCAGCGATCCGTTGCTGTACCGGGATGGTGGGATGGAACCGGTCCAGCCCCCTGAGTGTCCGTTAGGGATGCGTCGCTCTTCCCGGGAGCGGCACGCGCAGCATCGCCTTCGACTCCAGCTGGGGATCCTACGGGACTGCCTGGGAGCCTCAGGAAGGCTGTCTCGAGGACTTCATCCTGGACTTTCCCAGCACCAGGGCAAGTTTGTGAGTCAATCCAGGCTGCCGTGTGCCGGGCATGGTTTCCCTGGAATGTTGCTCCTCTGTACTTTGACCCGCGCTGACAAGAAGGCTGCTTCTTGGGCCAGTGGGAAGCATCCCCCTTGCCCTTCCCAGCAGGGCGTGTGTGGCAGGGCGGAGGCTCTGGGCCAGGGCTGGCGCCAGTGGCTTTATCTTTCCTCGTGGCTGCCACCACTGCCTTCTGCTGTCACGGTGTGTGTGAGCCAGCGCGGGTACGGCTTTCCCAGCGCCTTGCTGTGAAACCTCTGCGTTGGCACCGAACGAGCAAGTCGGTGCCCGAGAACGGTGCCGGTTGCTGGAGCAGCAGCCGCAGGGATCAGGTCGGTGAGGTTCGCAGGCAGCATGTGACCTTGGGGATGGGGAGATGCTCTGCCTTCATCCCTGCTCTGCCAGGGCCGTGGGAAAGGCTCTTTGTGCCCAGGTATCTTAAGGCGAGTGAATGGGACCTTCTGAAGGGCTGGCTGCCAAGCGGAGCGATACTGTGCTGGTGGGTCAAATCCATGTTGGATTTAGAGAGATCCCTACAGCCCTCTTTTAGGAAAGGGGGGGAAAGAAGGTTTTTCCAAGCTGAGAGTTGCTTTCTCAATTTGTTGGCTGTCAGGAATTGATAGTGCTTGGTTATCATCTTCTGAGGGCAGTACAGCCTGTGTGGAAATCAGGAATACCAGTTTGGAAGGTGTCTAGTTCTTGTGCAGGGGTTGAATCCTGTATATTAGTTATCAGATGTGGTAAGAGATTTCCTAGCTTCTCTGGGAGAGCTGTTCTAGCGTGACGCTGTGCTCACTGCGAGCTGACTGAACAGCCAGCCAGGTGTATTCATGTTGCTGTTACCAAAGGCGGGGGAGAATAAGTAATGGCAACCTCTTTACCAAAAACCTTTCTGTTTGACGTGGTGGGGTGTCGCTGTCCCCTTTTTGAAGTTAAACGGGTTCCTTTAAGCTTTCCTGCTAGGTCACATTTTTCTTATTCTCTTGCTTTCTGTTTTCCTGCTGAACGCTCTCCCAGTTTGTGTCTCAGGAGCTGGACGTCTCCTTTAGATGACAGTTTAATTATTGGTTACATCTGGCTTTGTTGACTTTATCAATGAATGAGGTCTTGCTTAAGCATTTCCATGTGTTTTTTGTTTAGTTTGTCATCCTTTCTAACCCTAAGCTGGTTTCTTGCCTTTCAGTGCAATCCTGCTGCCCTGTATTGCATCAGTTCCTCCCTCAAACACATAGTTCTTCCAGCTTGTATTCAAAATCAGATTGTGATGATTTTAGCCAATTTCTGCAGCTTGCCCTGGGTCTCTCCTGAATTTCTGGTGCTTATTCACAGCTGGCTCGGTGCCAATTGGATGATTGTGAGGGAGCTCCTTACTCTGTGACCCAAATCATGCGAAAAATACTTAATGGAACGAGACTAAGCGAGAAGCCCTGTGCAGCCCATTTGAGACACGCTCCCTGTGGTATGGAGAAGGCTCTTTAACGACAGTCTTTGAAGAAGTTAACACTGAGAAACATTTGAGTGACTCAATGGGACTGCTCAGGTGGCTCGGTAGAATAGAGATCTTGGCAGCGGTTTGAAATATGAAGGTGATTGCTTGGGAATATTTCCCTGAGCTTTTTATGTGGTCCCGTGAGCTGATTTGGGTCTCAGAGGTGGGGAAGAGCCGGTCCCTTGGGATCCCAGGGCGTGTGGCAGGTCCCGTGTAGGCACCTGCTGCCCCAAGGAGGCCGTCGTGCAGCATGGGGAGTTGTAGGTGCCTTGACTGCTAACCTAGTGCTCACTGTGAGTCTGTTTGTCCCATCTCTGGCTGTGCAGAACCTTGCTGGATTAGCGGTTTTTCCTCAGCACTGTGGCACAGAACATTTGGAAGAGCATGACAGACACAAAAACTGTTCCCAGAGAAGCACATTTGGTATTGGGGACTGAGTAGCAAGGCATAATCTCCATCTGCTTTGCCCACTAATTTTGTTACAGGAGTGATTTCTGACTTCTCTCAGAGCCCATGGATATTTGAAGAATGATCCAAGAAAACTTCTGCCTGATTTCTTTATACTTTCTCCGAATGTCCAGGTTCTTCAAAGCAAGTGGTCCCATCCCACTTCTGTTTCATTACCTCTGTTTTTCTTTTCTCCCCAGTAGGTGTAGGCTCTGAGAGAGCCTCCGCTTCCGGCTGCGATGGGATTGTTGGGGTGGTTGCTGCTTTGCGTCCACACAGTGTCACCTGCACTTGCTGGAGACGCCACCCGAGTCTATTACCTGGGGATCCGCGAAGTGGACTGGGACTATGCTCCGACGGGAAGGAACGTGCTCGCTAACCAGAACATCGTGCAGAACCTGTATGTTCAGTTGTGTAAGAATTTTGTCTGGTGCTGGCTTAAAATAGTGGTTTTGTGAGTAATTTCATGCGTGTTCTGGGGCATCTGTCAGGCAGATGTTTGATCTTTATGAGCTTAATGGTTAACCTGTGTTATTGTAGGAATATAGAAACTGTCCTGGTGGGAAAATGAATGGTCAGTTTAACGGAGCACCCATCACTGGGCGTGTGGGAGCCCTCTGCAATGGAGCAGATTGTGCAGTGCTCTACCCCGGGGCTTTGTTTTCCTTAGTTCCAGCTGGTGATCAGTTTGTGAGGGTGATGACTTCTCATCTTGTTGTAAATGACTTCACAGAGCCAGCTTGTTTTTGTCTAAATGGAATTTCAAGCCTTAGACTGAATGGAACTTCCTGTGTGAATTTTTAGGGGCTGGTTGAGAAATATTTCTGGTTTTGTTGCAAAAGTAAATCTGGAAACTGCAATAATTACTTTGACTCACTACAAAAACAGGTTTTGTTTTTAGCTTTCAAAATACCAAACCTTTTTGTTTGGGGTTTTTGAGTGGTTTGTTTTGTTTCTTTCTTTTTTTTTGGCATAGCTTTCCACAGCTCTTTAAAGGCACTTGTGCTTTTTCTGCCTCTGCCCATTTTCTGTGGCACATCTGTATTTCTTAAGATGCTTTCAGTCATTTACCCCTCCATAATAAATAGCACTTGGGTTTATATGTATCTTTCAGAAACAGCACAGCAGAGATAGGAGGGGCTCCCAGGAAAACATCAAGGTCTGTCAGCTTAGTGTGGAAACGTCTCTTTTCTCGGGGATGCTGAATAGACTTAGATTAGTTCACAGGAAAGGAACACCTCCCAAAACTCAGGATTGGTAAAGGTGTTATCGCTGGCTCCTGCAGTGATAACAAATGCAGTGGGGTTTCTTTGCTTTCTCTCATAAAATGTGAAGAGAAAGAAATGAAATTCAGGGCCATTAAACTTAAAAGCAATTTAAAAACTGTACTGTTGCTGCAAGCAATTAGCTAATGGGACCTCTTGCTACAACGGTTGCAGAAATCAAATTGCTAGCAGTAAGAAAAGGCTTTCATATTGATAGGAATGACAGAAGATCAAAATGCTTCAAGAATTCTTTTTGTGGGGCAAAAAGACGCAGATCAGTAAAATGAAGATGAATTATTGGTGAGCTCTTTGCTAACAGTGGCGGCGGGGGTGCCTTTGCAAAGGGAAGAGCTCTGAGTTGTGTAGCTGGAGCCCAGCCCTGCACGGTTTTGCATGACGGGAGCAACGCTCAGTGTTGTGGTCTGAATGTTCGTCTTCCAGAGAGAAGCTCTGGCATTCCCTGCATTTCAGGGTGGCTGATCCTGGGGGGAAGAGGGAGTCACCTCTGCTCTCGTTGCAGCCGGTCCCTCCAGAACCCGCACCATGATTCATCCCTTATCTACTCCGAATTGGCCATAAAGCGCAAATACACTCATGGGTTGAACTTTAGTACCTGTATGAGGCTTTAACTCGGGAAGCTGGATACGTGCTCGGTGCTGACCTTCCTGACTTCTCTCCCATTCTACGAGTAATTCAGGCTCTGTTTAGTAGAAAATCACCTTTTAGGCTGTGAATTTTGGCCAGAGGGCTCAGGAGATTTTTTTACTCCCCCTTCTTGTGATTTAGCTGCAAATGCCAAGGAGGCATTGAACTGGGTTCCTAAAAGCAAGCCAGGATCAGAAGGGCCTCGGTCTTCCCTGCGCTGTCCACATGTGGCTGGGGGGAAGCATCACCCTTCCCGTTCCTTGTTGGCACTTTGTGTCTGTGGGTGAAGGACTGGGAGGAGGCCGTGGCCTGGGCGCAGGCGGCCGTGCTCAAGCTGTGGCCCAGCTGTTGGTCCCGTGGCCCCACTGGGTTTCCCGTGCTGCAGAAGCGGGCACAGAGAATGGCCAGCACTGCCCGTGTCTCACGCAGGCTGTGTTACCCGTGTCACGGCAGTCGGAGCTGTAGGAGAGGAAGTTCACGGACGGCTTGGAGCACAGGCAGCCTGCTGCGATGCCAGAGCTGTCAGGCTTACCCAGGGAAGCCGGGTGTTGTCGTCACTCACTGTGGTATCAACCAGCTGATTTATATAACGTGTGACTCACGCTGCCTTTCCCCTTTCTGAATTACCAGCAAGGCCTCGACATTCCTCCAGCCTGGCAGAGACAGGGTGGGAAGCACGTACAAGAAATCCATCTATAAGCAGTACACAGACTCCACGTACACCACTGAGATTCCCAAACCCGCCTGGCTCGGGTTCCTGGGGCCCGTCATCCGTGCAGAAGTGGGGGACACCATCAAAGTACACCTAAAAAATTTTGCTAGTCGACCGTACACGATCCATCCTCATGGTGTTTTCTACGAAAAGGACTCTGAAGGTAAATGAGCCACTGCCATGGAGGAGACAGACCTTTCTCCCTGGGCACATAGGAGTACACACTGGGGAGAGATGTTTGTGAAGCCACAGACTGGGTTAGCCCAAAGCTGCGTTGCCAGAAAGCAAGGGCACCTTGGTGCTTGGTGGAGCCACTGGATGTTGGATTGGCAGGGTCCTGGGTCTGGGAGGGGTTCCTGGCCTGGGATTTACAGTACACAGCCCAGATTTCTTGATTTTTGAAGAAGCCTCAAAGCTTGCTAGTGGGAGTGTGGTACAGAAGAAAGAGAGTTATATCCATTATTTGAAGTTCTGTAGTGTAAGAGTTAGAGTTACGAGTGGGATGAGTTTGAGTGAGTTCGGGTGAGGTATCAGGCTAAAGGGCTGCTCTTTGTAGCCGCCTGAGAGATTGTGGAGAGGCTGACATTGCAGAGCCAAGGGCAAAGTAGCACCAGGCAGAATGGGAATCATCTTTCCCACTCTCTGCTGACCTGTTTACGGGGCAAGCTGTGTTACAGTGGCTCTGTGCCTCAGTTTCTCTTTGAGAGACTGGTGATTAAGCACTATTTCAGCCTTGGGATGGTGAGTCTCGATTTGAAATCTGCTGCCCAAGTGCAGTGCTCTGCTGAGCGAGAGCGGCTCAGGGTAAGGTTACACGTGTGGACATCACTGCTCTTCTTGAATGGATGTTGTGGTTGCTCAATTGTTCTAGGATCCCTGTACCCCGATATGTCCCCCCAGGATCAGAAGAAGGATGATGCTGTTTTCCCAGGAGGGAATTACACCTATACTTGGACTGTCCCTGAGGATCACAGCCCGACTGCTGATGACCCAAACTGCTTGACCTGGATCTACCACTCTCACATTGATGCTCCAAAGGACATTGCGTCTGGATTAATTGGTCCGTTGCTCACGTGCAAAAAAGGTAAAAACTCCCAGAGAAAGCAGCTGAGGGCTGCCATTTCATACTGTGAAGATTTTGTGGTGACTTAAACGAGGACAGGATGAGAAGATACTGCAGTGGGCAGCTCCCAGCTTCAAGGGAAAATGCAGCATAGCTGGAGAAGACAGTACCTGTGTTCTAGCTGGGTTCTGGTCATTAGACTGTCTTTATCCCTTAATGGCTGGGCAGGGGAGCTTGCAGGCCTCTTGATCTGAGAGAACTGTTTGAATCCATGTTAAAAGCAGGAATCTTGTCCAAGACCTAATTTGCGTATTAAAGAAATGGGCACTATGATAACAGCAGGAGTGAGGACACTGAGGGTGCTGGAGTTCAGCCACGCAGCGGCAGAGCTGCTTGGGAGTGAGAAACACCTTAGCAAGGATATGCTGGGAAAGAGTGAAGTTGCTACAAGTCTGCAATGAGCTGTACTAGGATGGTAGAGAAAGCATCCATCTCTGATTTGTGTGATAAGAGGTGGTGGTTTCATCCCTTGACTGGTGCCTGCTTTTCAGCACGGATGGGCATTCATTCATCTTTCTTCCACCCTAGGAATACTGACTGGCAGTTCTCAAAGGCGCCAGGATGTGGACATTGATTTCTTTCTGATGTTCAGTGTGGTGGATGAGAACCTGAGCTGGTATCTGGATGAGAACATTGCATTATTCTGCACAGACCCAGGCTCTGTAGACAAAGATGATGAGGAATTCCAAGAAAGCAACAAAATGCACGGTCAGTGTCCCCTTTGTGACAGCCCTGCCTCTGCCCAGGCGCTTCAGGGGTGTCAGCGCTCTGATATCGTGAGATGCGCTTTCTGCTGTTGTGTGGGCAGAGAGGGGTGCAGGGAGACAGCAAGCTCTGAGATCATGTGCTAAGCAAGCGACAGCACAGGGACAGTGCAGCCACTCCAGAAACAAGAACTGTGATTTTGATTTAATCTTTGGCTTGAGTGAGCCTTTGTTAGTACGCTTCATGTTAGCAATGACTTGTGGAGCTCAGCTTTCCAGAACATCCTCCCTGTGCTGTGACCCACTGGCAGAAGCTCAGAAGGCCCCTGTTCTGATCTCTGCTTTTGGCTTGCTTGGTTTTGCAGCTATTAATGGCTTTGTGTTTGGGAACCTCCCTGAGGTGGCGATGTGTGCTGGGGATTATGTTTCCTGGCACCTCTTCGGGATGGGCAATGAAGTTGATGTCCATACAGCCTACTTCCATGGAGAAATGCTCAATGTTCGAGGCCACAGGACAGATGTGGCCAGCCTCTTCCCGGCCACTTTTGTGACTGCAGACATGATCCCCCGTAACCCTGGGAGGTGGCTGCTGAGCTGCCAGATCAACGATCACATACAAGGTAAGGCAGAGGCTGGAATACGCCCTGTGCTCCATGGCCTCATTTGTTTCTCCCAGCGTGGGACCATGATGTACACCGTGTTCGGGGTCAATGCCTTCCTTGGGCAGCGTCCCCACTGAAAACGTCCCTACCTGAATGGGGAGATTCCTTGTCCTGTGTAAGTTGGGGTGGATTGATTATCAGCGTGCAGGCCGATCTTACTGGAGATGGCTTGTGCCACTGTAGGATGTTCCGCACTCGTCAGTGGAGAGGACAATAACATTGGTACAGTTGAAAGCAAAGGTGAGGCAGTGCCGTTAGAGCTCCAGGTGTTGGAGGAGGCACTTGCTGGGTACATCTGAGGACAGCAGGCAGCTCTGTTTGCTTTCTGTCCGTTGCAACCTATACCTATGGTGAGGAGCTCTGCTCATCACACAAAAAACTCTTTGCTGTGGGAACAGCCCAACCACCTTCTCCCAGCTCTGCACATTTTTGGGCAAAAGAGGAGAAATGGCCATTTTGTGGTGGGAAGGTGGGGCTGTATCCACTGCCTGGTCACCCTGGCTGAGTGGGGCTAAGCGTGCATCTCCTCCACTATGTCTCGGACAGCTGGGATGGGGGCACTTTATGAAGTCCGGCCCTGTTCTCGGCAAGCTCCAGCATCCACCCTGGAAGGGAGAGTTCGGAAATACTACATAGCTGCGAAGGAGGTGCAGTGGGACTATGGACCGTCAGGGCTTGACCAAAGGAGTGGGAAACAGCTGAGCGAGGCAGGCAGGTAAGCAA
Organism: Neomorphus geoffroyi; assembly: GCA_033558235.1. Taxonomy (NCBI): domain Eukaryota; kingdom Metazoa; phylum Chordata; class Aves; order Cuculiformes; family Neomorphidae; genus Neomorphus; species Neomorphus geoffroyi. Next base: position 22,893,697 of record JAUMJM010000045.1, on the reverse strand, counting down.
GAGGCTGGGCAGTGTTTGGATGACTCTCATCTGTTTTGGGGAGGAAAATGAGGAATTTCTTTCTTAACAAAATGCATCCCTGGTGTACATTTCCTGGGAAGGCAGGTCACCTCATCGTGGAAATGCAGGCTGCTGCAGCTCAGCTGTAGTGGGAGCAGTTCTAAGTTCACAGCCTTGCCCACAGGCTCTAGGAGTCCCAGCTTATGTAGAATGTGAGCTGCTGCGTTTGTCTCTGGGCTTCGCTTCTGCGTGCTGTGCCTGACCTAGGAAAAGATTCATGTATTTGGGGAACTATTGAGAAAGCACATCTTGCAGCAGACACAGAGTGGCAGAGCGTGCCTGCAGGTAGGCTGCAGGCAGCTTCTCGGAAATCTGATGCAGTGACCTTGGTGACAGCCTTCCATCCCACCTCAGGTGGCTGTGATAGCAGTTGGTGAAAGGTTTCCCGTTCAGACTTTTGCTAACTGAAACGAAGACGTTCCCTGTCCTCTGTTCCCTTCCTGGGGAATCTGTTGGAGAGATTATAGTTCTTTCAGATGGAGAAGTAGAAATGTGGAGGAGTTAATGATTTACCCAAAGCCACGCAGCAACGCTTTTGCAGACCTTAGGACTGAAAGCTCCTTAGAACTGAGAGTTGGCCTTGTAGCTAAGCTACCTCTCCTGCGAGATGTGTTACCTCTGGCCGTGTGTTTGGAGAGGGTGGTGGCAGCAGAAATAATTGTCCACACAGCTGTTGCCAGGGCTTTTTCAGTTGCAATTGCAGTTGTGCTCTGGCCTCTGAAGAACTCAGTGTTTCAGTGCTCCCTTTCCATTTACTGCACTGCAATTTTATTTGCTTCCCACTTCTTGCACATCTTGTACAGAGATGTTGTTCAGTCCGGAGCCATCAAACCCGGCTCTTTCAGCTGGGGGAGGGCTGTGTGGCAGAGGGGTTCCTTGAACACAGCCGGGAGGTGATTCTGTAGGATGAAACAGCTTTGCAGAGCCAGGCTGTGCTTGTTCCAACCCAGAGAAGCTGTCCTTGTCTGAAAAACTGCTTGATTCGGAGATGCTGCTGGCATTGCCAGAGGGGTATGGGAAGGAGCAGGAGAACAGGATTGATTTTCATAGAAATGACCAGGCATTTATTTTTTGTGTTTAGCCCTGCAGAGCAGTTTTTCAAGCGTGGCCCCTTCCGAATTGGGGGAGTCTATTGGAAGGCAAAATATGTGGAATATACTGATGAGAGCTTCCGTGAGGAAAAGCAGCGGTCAGAAGAAGAGAAACACCTGGGGATACTCGGTAGGAATCATTCAGCAACACAAATGCTCTTTTGGTGCCAGTGAGAGCAATGCCGATGTCTCAGCTGACTGTAACTGTGCTCCCATTCGTGGTGCAGCAAGGGACTCCAAGGAGGTGGCTCACAGCAATTCCATCTAAGAGCGAGGGTGGCAGAGCCCGGAGGTGGAATGGTAGGATGGGCAGAATCACTTTTCTGTTGGCAGCATTCGGAGGTAAGGGCTGAGGGACACAGCATCTGTAACTGGAGCTGAAGGTGTTTTTGACTGAGCATCTTCACGGTGTGCTGCAAACCCCACTTGCTCAAAGAAAGCTTCCTCTCCCCTTGGGCATTCTCTGTTACAGCCAGATAGCAAAGAAAGTGGTGAGGAAAGATGAGAGAGGAAAACAGGGAGCCTGCAGAGACCAGTGGATTGCATGTGAAGGCTATGATGTACTCGGTAGAAGCAAATAAGTGTGGTCCTGTTCCCTGCATCAGCAGTGACAAATCCTCTGACACCAGATATTAGCAACAGCAATCCCAGCAGTGAGCATGTGGGTAAAATATGGACTAGGAGAGGGGGAGAGAATAGTGGAGAGAGGCAAAACCCAAGTATAAGCAGCTGAATAAGAGTTAAATGGTGGAGTTTGCATAGGAGAGATGCAGGGTAACTGTCAGGAGCTGACAGTGTCTTGCCGGACCTTGAGAACCAGGGGAAAAAAAGCGTTAGCATTACCAGCAGCAGCCACATTCCTATAGAAAGACAAGTGATTGAGGAAAAACTTGGATGTGACTTTGTAGAAAGAAATTACAAGTATTTTTTACAGGTAAACTAGAACTCCCAAAGGATTAAGTGGTGAAAATCCCATGACAGATAAACAAGTGACCTCCATGGGGGGAGTTATGTGAACTCATTTGAACTGGCTGATTACAGCAGATTTGATGAAGCAGCAGGATGTCTAGAAGAGACACGGGACCAAGAGGGACAGAGCTGCGGAGCTGGGAGCTCCTGCCCGTGCTGTGCAGTGCAGACAGCCCGTGCTGCACGGGCACACACTGGTGGCTCATGCTGCCCATCCTTGCCTTGGAACACACGCAGCCGGGCTGTGGGGAGAGCTGGGTGTCAGTTATTGGCACTGTGGGTGTTCTTCATGGGGCTGTTACATGCCTGCCCAAGGCACATGTGTTGGGAGGCTGAGGGGTCCTTGTGTAGAGGGGTGAGAGACGGGGGCCTTCCAGCACCTCTGGCCATTTTGTTACTTCTCCTGTGAAGTCCTGAAGCCTCTCTGAGTTCTCCTGCAGACCCAAAATGCCTTCAGATGATTCTTGTCAGCCCCCTGCTCTGGCTGCCAGAGCTGAATGGCCTTAGTGCTGATGTGTGGGGACATCTACCTTCTGCATCCCCTGCTCCCCTTGGCCTGGCTGAAGGTTTCTTGGCTTTGTCTGGTCGCCTGGGGCGTCGCTTTGTTGCTGACACACTCTCTCTGCTCTTTTTGTAGGTCCGGTGATCAAAGCTGAAGTTGGAGACACCATCCTGGTGACATTTGTTAACAAAGCCTCCTGGCCTTTCAGCATCCAGCCTCATGGAGTGTCCTACGGGAAGGCGTGGGAAGGGATGCACTACCACGATGGTTTGTGGCTGTCTTTTCTGGAGTAACTCAGTGCTAATGCTGGTGGGCTCTGCAGCCCGTACCTCCTCTGGGCTGGGGGGGTCTGCAGCCAGGAGGGACTGGGTGTCCTATAGGGTGGGAGCCAGCCTGGTCCCCTAAGCCTGCCTGAGCCTTCCCTCTGAGCTGGTGTGCAGGGAGGGAACCAGAGGGGATATTTTTCAGATGAAAATTGTAAAGCAATGCTCAGCACGTTTTTAGCTGTATGAGCTCCTGTGAGCAGAGGAGCACGCCCAGTGCACTGAGCTTAGATAACCACACACTACCAACGTTCCTCTCTCCAGATGCAGCTGGATCGGCTTTGTTATTTCCCATCACCGTGCCTGTCTGCCACGGCACTGGGGGAATGGTCAGGGTACGGAGAGCAGCTCCCCATGTGCCCGATAAACACATCCGCATCGCGCCTGGGAGACACCAGGTGTTTTAGTTACATGAACAAAGTAAAGCCCTGTGTGGATGTGGCTGATGAGATGTCACCGTGTTTGTGTAGGGACCTGGGGGATAACTGTGCCAATCTCTGTTTTAAAGGTCAGTCCCAGAACGGGGTTTCTGTGGCGCCGCTGCACAACTTCACATACCGCTGGACTGTGCCGCAGCACGTTGGGCCCACGGCCAGCGACCCCCCCTGCCTCACCTGGATGTACAGCTCAGCTGCAAATCCCGTCAGAGACCCCAGTTCAGGCTTGGTTGGGCCCCTGCTCATCTGCAAGCCAGGCACGTTGGATGACAACAACAAACAGGTAAAAACGTTTTTCCCGCCATGCTTTTAGCAGTTGTTTCTTGTGGAGAAAGGCAGCATCAGCAAAACGTTCAGGAACGTAATCAAAGCAAACGTGCAACAGTGCGAGTCTGGGAGAGCCAAATCGGAGCCGCGAGACAGGTGAGTACCAGGCAGCTGGTTTACAAGCCTCCTGTAGGAATTGCTGGTGTTCCGGGCTCCCGAGGGTACCCATGGAGTGGTTTCTGGGCTCCACTTTAAAATCAATTGGCAGATTTGGCTGCACAAGTGTACCTGTGACTTTATAGGCAACTTTTGTCCAGAGACTCTCATGGCAGCCTGTTTTTCAGGCACATGGAATACTTGATGCAGTCTCAGAAACATGGAAAAAATGTATTCCTTTGCTTACGGAAGGTTTGCTTGAGTGATAGAATGCTCTGAGGTTCGGGTGAGCCTCATTCCTTCTGCAAGATCAGTTCATTTTCAAGCAGAGCTGACTGCAGGAAAGCATGGGAAATCGATGTCAGTCTTTATGCTTTTGATGAGAGGGGAAATCTGAGGGGTGACAGAACTTCCTCTGGGAGAGTCACTCAGGCATAGTTCTGCTCATGGCAGTGGGTCTGGGGAAGGCAGTGACTTAATGCCATGGGAAGTGCAAGGCAGATGAGCAGAGCCTTGTTGTGAGAAGCAGTGAGTGGCAGAAAACCAACCCTGTGCCATCTTGCCTGCCTTGTGGTGGGACTGGGGAGGGGCTGGGCAGCCTGAAGGCAGCTGCTAGGAGAGCCTCCAGAGGGGTTTGCTTTCAAGGGTGGCTAAATTAGGAGTGCAGGAGAGCTCAGTGTGTTGCACAGGGTGGAAATGTGAATTTTCAGAGCAGCGAGGATGACGAATATGCACAGCCCACTCTGTGAAGGGGCTGGGATGGAGATAAAACACCTGTGGGTGTTGAAAGGATGTGAACAGAACAGAGCCAGACTTGTTTGTAAAGGTAGGATGGAAAAATCACCTGGCACAGCAATCCTGGCTCCACAATCTTAGGCAACCCTTTAATGAATGCTTAATTGGGAGCAGAGCCCAGCTGCTTCTCATGTGCTGCACAGTGGGAGTCGCGCAGCCCTCTCTGCAGGGCGTCTTCCTGGCTATGGCTGAGGAAGCTGGAGCTGGTATCAGAATGAGAATCTGGGCAACAGCGGGATGATGTTCTAGTGGAGAAGCACACCAGGCTTTGGACTGCATTGCGTAGGAGAATGAACACTTTCAAGGATTTCGGGCACTAAAACCTCACCGGTCCAGGGCTGTGGTAGCAGGAAGGAGGGGTGGCTGCCTGCCTGCCGCCTGAGCTGCGCTCTCACCTCAGGACTGGCTCGGGCAGGCAGTGAAACCCACACCTGGGCACAGGGATGGTGGGGGAAGGGGGCGATGGCTCTATATCCTTGGCTGAATTTTGATCATTTTACTCATGTGAAATATCATGGAAAAAACTCAAGTGGGACTTCTAATGGAACAAAAGAGGAACCTTCAACATGAGCGAAGGGACGGAGCCCTAGCCCTCAGTGAGCCAAGGGTTAAGATAAAGGGGAGCATGAGAGCCAGGTGAAACAGCTTTGGCTGTAGGGAGATTTAATTAGTGCATTTTAAAAGTTAACAGCTGTTGTTCTGATTATATTTTAGAAAGGGATCGACAAAGAATTTTACCTTCTCTTCAGTGTTTTTGATGAGAACCTCAGCTGGTATTTAAATGCAAACATAAAGTACTATTTGCGAATGGAGGAGAGTGCTGTGAGAAAGGATGATGGCTTTGAGGAATCAAACAGGATGCACGGTGAGGCCAGATGCAGTTCTGTGTGCGGCAGGAATGAACCCGCAGACACGAGGCGGAGCCGGGGAGCTGGGGGGGCTGTACTGTATGGGCCCGAAATCCAGCGAGGCTGGAGGCAGCGGGTGGAATGTGGGGCACAGCCACCTCAGGAAGTGTGTCCTGAGCATTCAGGGGTGAAAGACAAGCGAGCTGCGTTTCCACGGGCAGGCCCACCCTGTCCAAGTGCGTGCGGAGTTCATCTGCTGGCTGAGATCTACATGCAGAGTTCATTTTTTTCTCCTTGCAGCCATCAATGGACTTATGTTTGGTAACTTGCCTGGGCTGAACATGTGTGAAGGAGACAATGTGTCCTGGCACCTTCTGGGCTTGGGCAGCGAAGCCGATGTCCATGGGGCCGTGTTTCAGGGAAACACCCTGCAGATGAATGGGATGCGGAGAGATTCAGCCAGTCTGTTCCCCCATACATTTGCTACTGCCTTCATGCAACCTGATAACAAGGGTGAGTGCCTGCACATCTGACAGAGCAGCAGGAAAAGCCTCCCGTTGCAGTAAGTGCTCCTGTGGCCGATGCTCTAGGACAGTGTGAACTCATACAGGGTGAGCTGTGCTTTAGATCCTGTTTGGTTCCATTTACAAGGCTACAGCTCCTGTCTTTGCATCTGATTCTGGAGAAGAATAGGTGATAACAGGATCTTGTCCCGTGTTGTCCTAGACTGATTCTCTAGGCTGCCACCTCCTACTAAATATTTGTAGTAACAGCCCTGCCGGACACGGCTGCCTGTGGCCCATGGAAATGGGCAAACATGTCTTTCAGAATGAAGGAGGAGAGAGGTGCCAGAGAGAGCTGCCAGAGCTTAGCTCCCCCGTCCAGGGCTTGTGGAGGTTCGTGTTTGTGACAGACCCAAATCTTCCCAGTTTGTGGGATGGGCACATAATGCCCCGTGTCATTCACACGATGTGATGGCCTCAGTTGCCTGTTGTCTCCTCCTCTTTGGCATTTGCAGGCTGGATCTTGTACTTTGCCAGCATCTCAGCAGCGGTAGCACAGTTATCTCACTGTACTGGTTTCTCTGCTTCACATCTAATAATCTGGTTGTTGTGTTGGAAAGCTTCTGAGATGATTGTATGTGGGACTTTGTTGTGCCATTCCTACTTGGTTTCTCTAACAACTGCTTTTAATCTTGGCCTGTGGCAACCGAGCTCCCTAAACAAACACTGAGACACAACACAATCGATGTTGGCCACGTCAGTGGCTCTGGATGGGAACCAGCCGTTTCCTGGGATCTTTAAGAGTAGCTGATTTCCTTGTTCCTACTGCCTTCCTCAGGGACTTTCGAGATCTACTGCCAGACGAGCAATCATTACCAGGCTGGGATGGGGGAACAGTACTCCGTTTCTAATTGTGGAGAAAGGAATCCTGCTCCTGCTCTTCAGTACAAAGGGGTGCGGACGTATTACATCGTGGCAGAGGAGGTGGTGTGGGACTACGCGCCTGACCGGAGCTGGGAGAGGGAACGGCACAACCATTCTGCGGAGAGGTAGAGCCCTTCTCCTGGGGGAGCCTGCAGCAAAATCTCTCAGTAGACCTTGGGGAAGCCTGTGCAGGCATCTTAGCCATCTTGTAGCGTGGTGCGTGTGCCACGGCTGGTGGTGCTGCGGAAGGAAGCTGCAGCCACCCCCGCTGCTGCACCCGCCTCTGCAGCCAGAGCAGGGCTCTGGGAGACCCATTCAACTAGTGACACCCCTGCCATGCGTTAGACATTCATTCCCTGTGGGTTTTGGGTATCTCAGCACTCATTCTGCTTTTCTCAGCTATGCCGATGTCTTTTTGAGCAACGAGAATGGACTGCTTGGCTCCAGGTACAAGAAAGCAGTGTACAGGGAATACACCGACGGGACTTTCCAGACCCCCAAGGCCAGGGGAAATGGTGACGAACACCTGGGTATACTGGGTAAGGATTTGGAAAGTGTACTTCTTCCTCTCACACAGCGATGGGCCTTGGCCTCCAGAGCCCCAGTGGCCGAAGGCTGTAGCCTGGAGGCCTCCTGATGCTGAGGCGTCTGCTGTGTATGCAGGTGAGGAGTTCAGGTGCTCTCCTGTCTGGGTCTGCCAGCTCTGAGGGCAGCAGTAAAGAGGGTGCTGAGCACAGCTTGTGGGAGAGAGGACCAGGTTCTCCCGCCTGTCTTTGCGCCAGCTTTCTTCCATCTCTCAGACAGAGTATTTTCTACACCTGAATTTCCTTGACTGTAGAACAGAAATAACTGCTGGCTTCTAGAGAGCAATCTTAGCAATGTGGGTGAAAATCTGTAGCTGTGAGAGAAATGCTTCTGGGAGCAGGCAGCCTTTCCCAGGAGCAGCATATTACAACGACCGATGGATGTCTGGGCAGACACAGCTCTGACAGGAACCCAGGGCTGTCGCAGTGCCAGAGCAGCCAGGCTGAGGCAGCCTGTGTCATTCAGTGTAGGCTGCAGCTCTGGTTGCTGACACTGTCAGGCCAAATTGAGTATTACGTTTTTTGAAACCAGCAGCATGGCACCATTCAGACGCCACGAGATTCAGCAAAACAGTACTCAGAAATGAAGCCTTAGTTGTACTGGGCACAGGTGAAAGGTGTAACAGCTTTCATTTCCCGCATGGTGATTGAATCAGGACTGACCTCCAGTTCTCTTTTTGGAGGCAGGGATAAAGTAGAGAAGAGGGAGGGGAATATCATAGACCTTACAAGGGAATATCTCTGGGGGAAAGATGAGGGTGAGGTGGGAGTATCCTCAGGAGTTTGTGCCAATCTTGGAGTAATTCTTCCTGTCTCAAGGTCCCTTTCTGTGGGCGGAAGTGGGCGATATTCTCAACATCGTGTTCAAGAACAACGCCACGCGACCCTACTCCATTCATGCCCACGGGGTGCTGGAAAGGGAGACGGGACAGCCACAAGTGGCCAACCCTGGTAAGGCACCGACGTCTCTGGCCATGCTGCTGTATGGGCATACAAAGCCAATTTTAGCCGCTGAAGCTGATTGGTTTCCTTAAGCAGGCTTAGATGTACCTGTTTTCTTGTGGTAGAGAACTAGAAGTGAACTATAACTGCTCTTCCAGGTTCACTACCCTTTAGTGACATCATTTGTGTGGGAGCAGCAGCCCAGGGAGCTGATGCTCTGCCCTGGCTTCTCTGACGCACAGCACAAACCTGTGTGTGCAGCCTCCTGCCCCCGATGTGGGGTCTGGCTAGGGGAAGGAGGAGGACGATGGCAGCTCACGGCCCAGTCAGCCCTTGTGGCCCTGGTATGAAAACAGATGAAACGGGAGAAATGCACCATTGCTTGCCGGGGTGCTGACTGCAATCACTAGGCTGTGCTAGAGCCCAGATGCCAGTCTATATAAGTTTTCATCCCCTTGTTGTGCTGTCGAAGCAACAAATCGGTTTCCAGCTTCTGAAATGTTATTATGCAAAACAGTAATTTTAAAAATGAATTTGAATGAGCATCATAAGTATACTTCAGAGTATATTTATGATGAGAGATCATCTCACGCTCCGTCTGCCCCAGAGAGAGGTGGAATTGCCTTGGTCAGGTCCAGTCTTTGAGGCAGCAGATAGGACAGAGTTGTGCTGCACCTTCACTTGTGAGAGGGGAGCTGCCATCCTACCTTTCAGTGTCTGGGGAAGGAGGATGCAGTGTCCAACAAACAGCTGGACTGAATTTGCACTTTGAAGGCGGGATCTGGTTTTGCTCTGCTCTGCATGCTGCTCAGTGCGCTGGTGAGTGAGCGTCTCCCAGGTGTAACGGTGCTTCTCTGCCTTGCAGGTGACATCGTGACGTACCGATGGGAAGTGCCTGAGAGGGCTGGGCCAGGGCCAAACGATTCCGCTTGTGTTCCTTGGATCTACTACTCTACAGTGGACCCAGTGAAGGTAAAATAGAAGTTAGAACCAGAAAAGTCCAGTTTAGACCTATTTTTCACCCCCTCTAGAAAATGCTGTGAGCTGGGTGCAATTCAGAGACTGGCCTATCCGAGAGGTGGAAGAACCACCTGGTGACACCTCCAGTGTTCTCCTGGCAGAGAAAATCGTCCAGATTGTCCTGATGTTTGTCTTTATTTTTTCCTAACACAAACCTTCATAAAAAATTCCACAGTTTCCTTGGCACCAGCCTTCCTTCAGTTATTTGCAGGATATGAGAACGTGTCCCTGTAACTCATGGTTTCTATTAGTGGGAGCCATAGGGCTAATCAAGAAAGACAGAAATTGTCCAAAATTAGGCCCCATGGATAAAGCAGGAGGATTTGAGCGCTGCTAGGATCAATTGCCATAGCACTGATTTCACAGGGAAACAACCTGCAATAAACTACCCCATTCAACCCAGAGCTCATTGCCTTTTTATCTCAAGTTGCAGATGGTTTTGCAGCCACAAGGCGAAGAATATTTTGATACTAATCATATTTATGAGTTGGATTTACATTCATGAGAGCACATGTAGTCTCTGTTCTTGGGTCTTGGAAGGTGATTCACACCAATAGGAGGACTAACGCCACAGCACTGTGTGTTTCAAGAGGGGTGATGCAGGGAATAGAAACAATGGCTGCTGAGAGGCAGAGAGCTGCGTACAAAAGAGGGGGAGAAGAATATTGCCTCCGAGATTGTTCTCCTTCCTTCTGATTAGGATATGTACAGCGGTCTGATCGGGCCCCTGAAGATCTGCCGGAGAGGGGCACTGCAGGCTGATGGGATCAGGAAGGATGTGAAAAGGGAGTTTGCTCTGCTGTTCCTGGTTTTTGATGAAAATCAGTCCTGGTACTTGGAAGAGAATGTGGAACGTTACAGTAGGAGAAATCACAGTGAGATCAACCTGCTGGATGACAGATTTGTGGAGAGCAACAAAATGCACGGTAATGCCAGTTGGCACCTGAGCCCCCATTGCTCTCTGCGCGCGTTGATGTTGACTCTGTGACCTCTACGATCAGACAACCACCCAAACACAAGAGCCTGGCTCCTAATGAGTGCCCTCATCCTTTTCCATTGTTGGTGGCAGGAACAGAACCAAACTGTCTGCTGTTCTCAGTATTGCAGCACATACAGGGCACAAATCTTTGATGCACAGTGAAGGCTGATCGTTGTGGGTGTCCCCGTCAGGAGGAATATTAAGATATGGGCCGGAAAGGTTAATGTCTGGTGTGTCTGAGTGACTTGGGACAGGAAATAAAATTGGATGGGAAATTACCATGTCAGACTGATTTCATTCTGTTCCTATCAGGACCTTTGGAATATGTTAGATTTAAAATTAATCAGCTGAGCTTTGTGACTGCAGTACATGGCTCAGCTGTTTTAGCTGATTGTCAAACAGCTATTTCTACCACAGGAGAGTGAATGCAGTTTTCTAAATTAATGTTATTTGTGATAGTTTTCTCCATATTATATCTGGATCTGTCTAGAGCAGGGATGTCAAACTCACAGCTCCTGCTGCTCTCCTGCAGTGGAATGCGCGTCACACGCTGCACATGTGCCCAGTTCTGGAAGGAGCGTAGGGGCAAGGAGCTTGGCACTGCTGCAGGGTAGAAACAGGGTGCTGGGCTGGGTAAAACATGGTGGAGGGCTGCATTTGGCCCTTGGGCTGCGAGTTTGACACCTCTGTTCTAAAGTATTCTCAGCAAAACGAGTCCCCTGATGGTTGTGGAGATGAGAATCATGACGAGTTTTGTTAGGTGTGCTCTCAGTACTGCTGGTTTGTAGAGGTGATACAAGGGATCTCCACACACCTGTCCGTTGGTATAATTGTTATCCCAATATTACAGCTGGCAAAACCAACACACTGAAAGTGGATGCTTGTCTTGGGCTACACAAAGTGTCTGTATGAGATCTGGGAGTAGAACACCAGCGTACCTCCCGTGAGGTTGTGTCTCTCAGTCTCATTCCACACAGCCTGATCTGAGTGTGGCAGTGTCCACGTGCGTGCCGTCGCAGTCGCTCACTCGCTGTCCCTGCGCCTGCAGGCAAAGCGGTGTTCCTTCTTCCTGTGCCAATATGAAATGAAGTCCTGCCAAGTGGCAGGTATAAAGCGATCAGGATGCAGTGTGTGCAGCCAGCATGACACTCGTAGAACGCCAGGGTTGCCTCTTGGCAGGATTTACCTGTTTTCACTGTTCAGCAAGTAAATTGCTCAGAGATTTATGTGGATGTAGATACATGCATGTTTCCCTGTCACTGGGCTAAGAGGCCATTTTTATACATCTTGGCTTCTAGAAACGACCATCTCTGCTGGCTGGCTGCAGGTTTTCAGCAAGAGGTATTTTTTGAGATTTATTTGAGCTGAGCTACAGCATGGCCTTGGATGCAAGTCACTTTACTTTTCCTGTCTGTTAAACAGAGAGGATAAGTAGTTGAGCTGGAGGGAGGCTGGCAGCCTCTAGGGGGGGCTGCCATGTGGAAGACACTAACTGCTGGGGCATCGGTTGCTGTATGAGCTCTCTAGCATCTAACTTGCCCTGCATGTTCTTCCTCTGAGATGGTTCATCATCATTACCATTTCAATAACAGCCTTTTCTGCTCTCTGCACAGCAATCAATGGGAGGCTCTACGCGACTTTGCCTGGGCTGACTGTGTTCCAGGGACAGTGGATCAACTGGTACCTGCTGGGAATGGGGCAGGAGATCGATATCCACACTGTCCATTTTCATGCTGAGACCTTCATATACAGGGTAAGGATCTCCTGCTGCTGGTAAGGTGGAGACTGGCCACCAGCATCACTTTTGCTTGACTGTGATAGAGTTGAACTTGAATGACTCCTCAGCAACTTCACCCAGCTAGGAACGGAACATGATTGCACACATCCAGATCTGACTCGCCGGTTCTCTGTGTGGTGCTCGTGGGTCTAGCTAACCTTCCTAGGACTGGGCATTCCCAGATGGTGTTTGTTTTCCCACCTACAGCCCTGGAGCTGCTCTTTGAAATCTTTTTTTTTTGAGTTTTAAAAGCTGTGGCAGCACTGAAGTGTTCTCCAGTGGCACCAATGGGATTCTCGTTCTGAAAAGACCTGCAGAGCACTGCGTGCTAACGACCTCCCTTCCCTTTGACAGAATGGCAAAAGCTACAGAGCAGATGTTGTGGATCTGTTCCCTGGGACCTTTGAAATGGTGGAGATGTTGGTTGGCAACCCTGGGACATGGCTGCTTCACTGCCACGTGTCTGATCATATCCATGCTGGCATGGAGATTGTCTTCACGGTCTTGCCCAGACCAGGTAGGAGTTATCACTGATTGTTACCGTAAAACATTTAACAGCACTTTCTGTGACTGCTGCTGAATTCTGAGTTTTTGCATCACACATAGAACTCTTTTACATAACATAAACAGCCATTTTAAAATGTTCCCTCTGAATATGCTAATACCTGCAACTGGAATTAATAGCACATTGGTTTCTGGGGTTTACATTGCCTGTTAGTATTATGAGTTTTATTTTAGCTTGTGTCTGAGCAGCCATGCCCAGCCATCAGCTGGGAACTGTTCTTACTGAGAATACCACCTACAACCTAAATGCACTCCCTAAGGCTTCTTGTTTCACCAGGAAACCCTGGAAGGTTCTCAGGGGTGAGGGATCCTCTGTGCTGGGTTTGGCTGCTATGGAGTTAATTTTCTTCACAGCAGCCCGTATGGTGTCAAGTTTTAGATTTGGTACCAGCACAGAGTTGGTAACACAGGGGCGCTGCAGCTGTAGCTGAACTGGGCTTTCACAGTGTCATGATCTCCTCTGTTTCTCACTCACTGGGCTGGGGTGTGCAAGGGGCAGGGAGAGGACAAGCTGGGACAGTGGGGTCAGCCCCTAGAGACCCCGACTGTGCTTTTCTTCCAAAGGCCATAGCAGGCTGTGCAGTGGGAGCGGGTCTGCCCTTGAGCAAGTGATGCAAAAACACGCCTGGTGTGACACAGAGAGGGAAGACTGGGGCAGGAGAAGAGAAATCCTGCAAGCCCAGGCACACCATGCTGCCTCTGGACCTGATCCTTGCCAGTTGTGCCTGCTCTGGGCTCTGCTTGTTCAACCCAGCATTCTCTCACCCTCTTTTTGTTTCCTTTCAGAGCCAGTGTTTGAAGTTGTAAACTACAGTGCAGGTATGGTGCGTTGTGCTGCTGAGTACTGGGGTGGGGGGAGACGAGGGAGGGCTTTGCAGGAAGAGAAGGGAGGAGCACAGACGCCCCTGATAGCCTCGCCTCTGTCAGGCTCTGTAGTCTGTTTATCTGTCTTCCAAATGTCTGTGCTCTGATGATAAAAGTAAGGAAATTGGGCTTGTTAGGCTTGTTTGACCATGTTAGGTCAAAAAGTTCGTGTCCTCACATCCTCTTGCACTTGCTGTGGGTGGATTCACCTTCAGAGCAGAGGGCAAGCTTAGGAATGGGTGCAGATTCAAAGGGTTTTCAGGGCAGGTGTCACAAATGAGGTGATTTTTCTTATCCCTTTTGATGAAAACCCGAGGGGCCCCTTAGGTGAGGTGTCCTCCCTTCCGGGACTGTCAGTGAGTGCTGTTTAGGGAATTTTCATGTTTGCTCCTTAGCTGTATTTCTCAGAGCCTTTGAGGTGTAGTGTTTCTGGCTCTCACTGGCATCATTTTTTTTCTTTGTCTTTCAGAGTCACCATCTGAGGATAAGGACGAGTCGGGCAAGATCTTGCTTTTTGGAGCTAAGTTGGCGCAAGGGCAGATAGAGGCCACAGTCATCACTCTGGCTGTTGTGGGAACGGTGCTCTTCCTGGTCGCCTGCTTCCTCCTGGGAATGGTCGTCTATCTCGAGAGACAAAAGAGGTTAAGACGCAATCGAAGGTCCATCCTAGATGATGGATTCAAACTCATGTCTAAAAAGAATTCGGGGCTATAAAAGCCATGTGGGAACTTCTAGCTGTGTGACTGGAGCAGAAGCTGGATGGTTGTCCACAGCAAGGACTTTGGGGCATTATTTCAATCGTACACTAGACTTCTAGAAGCTAAGGAGGGAAAACTGGGGCCCTGACCTCCTCATGTATCCTCCTCAGCACCCTGTAAAGAAAAAGTCCATCCAGGAGAGATCTGAGGGGCCTTTCAACTGACTGAAGACGAGTAACAACACTGAAAAAAAAAAAAAGGTCTTTCTAAAATACTCCTCTTCCCCAAGAAAGAGAGGAGACCTTTTGCCTATTTTTTTCTCTCCAGAACAACTCCACTTGGTCTGTCTCAGCAGACGAGCTCAGGCCAGATTCCCGTCTTGCTCCGTTGCTGGAACTGGGTTGGGAATTGTCTCCCAAGAAGCTGTGAGCCTTTGAGTTAATTAGTCTGAAGGAGGAAGATAATCTTTTCATTTATGTGAATCAAGTAAGAATGCAGAAGAGAAGATGCTAATTTAGATTTGGATTACTGTTTTTTGATGAGTACTTGGACAGCTGCAAATCCAGGGCAGCACATGTCACAGTGTCCCAGAGCTCCACCAAGGACCATGACCACTGCCGTGCCTCCCCATCAGCCTCACTGTGACGCTTTCTGCTCTTGGCATGCCAGGCTGTGCTCTGGCATCGGGTGTCCTGTGTCTTGTGCTGGGAGGAGACGCAGCTTTTCCAAGCGCTGCAGAGCACCCTGGTGACCTCCTTGCATCGCAGTCCTGTTGCTGTGTGCCTTGTGCTGGACCTCAGTGCCTGTGCAGCCCCTCATACAGCAGGGACAGGGACACTGTGACGTTCTGTGATGTGGTTTGCTCTTCCTGTCAAATACATTTCCTTGACGTTGTCTCTGGAGTTGAGCTGTTGTCACGTTGCTGCTGTGAGCTGCGCCAAACACACGCTCCTCTGCGAGCTGGAGCTCATGGTTGGGGCAGGAGAAGTCAGGGAGCACCTCCTACATAGTGATGGGGTGGTGGTTTTGTCCAGGCAAATGCAGCAACAGTGAGGCAGGAGAAAGGCGAAGGGCTGGTGGAATCGAGCAGTGTGGAATAAATCGGCTGCAGTCGGTGGAGCGGGAGGTAGCACAGCTCGAGTCAAGGAGCTGCATGCTGGAACGAGGTTGTGCATCAGACAGCGCAGTCACGGGCGCTAGAGATGGAGGGGCCTCGTGGAGCCTTGCTGTCCCCGAGCCCTCTGCTGCCAGTGACAGTGCCCAGGGAGAGGAGTGGAGTGCCGGGGAGCCTGCTCGGAGCCAGGAGGGGATGGGGACACGGTGCTTCCCCTCCAGCCCCGGGAGTGCCTTTGGGTTGGGGTTGGGCACCTCCGGATGGGGGGTTGGGGTGCCCTCCTCCAGCGGCAGCCGTGCCCATATGTGCCGCTATCGCATTGCCCTGTGTGTCAAGTACCAGGCAGTTCCCTAGGAAATATCCTTCTGGCTCACCCACCCAGTCCCCATTAACTAAATGGAAGCAGGGCCATGCTTATATATTTCTGTTGCTGGTTTTACTTTGGAAAGGCTGTAAAAGAAGTCCTTTCTGGATGGCTTTCAGAGGCAATTAAAGCCGAGCCAGCTAAATGGCTGTCATGACAAGGGGCGGCTCTAGGCTATTTAGGTATAACAGCACCATTTTATTCAGAACAGCAGTTATAACGTACTTAATCATGCTCAATTCATATTTGGTCCCTGCATATTTCCAGCTGCCCTTTCCTTTGGCAATGGGGACAAAGCTCATTAATTTCCTTTCATTACACTTCATTAAGCCTGCTGAGGAGCTGGAGCGCTGTTAAATGCTCTGAACATGGGTTCTTTGCTCAGTGTCAATCCTGGTTCAGCTGTTGTTGCAAAGCAGAGATTTACAACCCCCCAGTCCTGAGTGAATTTTAGAAGCTGTGCCATCAGAGAGGAGAACCAGCCAGGAAAACTTTATTTTTCCCTGCCTTGTCTTGGCAAAAAATACATCAAATCCAGCCCACACTGAGATAAAGGAGTTATTGTAGAAGTCCTTTCTTCAAGAAAGCAGGAAGAGGGAAGTCACCCTTTCTTTGGTAATTCAGCCAGAGTCGGGCTCTGAGGTTGGCTCTGAGCAGGGCAGCACAGGGCTTGAGTGGGGTCTCTGGATTTGCACGGATTCCTTAAACATCCAGCTGCCCGAATTCCTCTCGGGCTTTGTCTGAGATGAACATAAGCAGCAGCAAATATTTCCTATTGTATGCACTTTAGGTAGGTGTCTGCTGTTCTCTTGTTGCCTTTCCTGGGCCCCTGTGAGATGCGACAAATGTTTCAGCAGTTCCCCTGGCTGATCACCCACTGATTACAGTGCCCTGCACTCTTCCAGGCTGTTGGCAGTACCCGCAGAGCTGGGTCACCCGTCTGCATGGCAGCAAGCCGGCTGTTTGCAGCAGGGCTGGGATGGAAATCCCTGTGTTAGTGCAGGCATCCTGCTCGGCGACGGGCAGCGTCACTGCTGCATTCCTGTAGCAGGCAGACAGCCCTGACCATATCGGTGTCTGTGCTGGGAGTGCTCAGCTGGCGTTTCTGTATCCCCCCCTCGCACCGTGGATGGGGCACAAGCAGCCTTTGGCACATGGAAGTACAAAATGCTGTCCTGCCTTGTTCTCGAAACACAAAAGTTAATGTCCAATTAACCTTAAGCAAGCTGTAAAAAGTGTGAGACTGATGGCTGTTAGGGAATGGGTTTGGATGCCTTGCAGGTAAAACACAGTCTTTGGGTTCGATTTGAATGTGTGGTTTAACAGGCAGCTTGCTTTGTACTCATCGTGGTTTACAGAGGTTAGAATTTAGTTGGCACAGCAAGTTTTAGGAGTGATCGCAAGTAAGGAGCCGTGTGCGTATGTGCCTGGGGAAAGGAGTCCAAGCACCACTGCTGCCAACACAGGGTGAGCCGCAAGGTCACGGTCAGAGGATGAATTTGAGTAGAAGTAAAAGCCGGCCTCCAGCGTATTCCTGTAGGGAATACAGGAGCAAGGCAACATGTGCACACCAGGTACCGAACTTGCCAAGGCATCAGGTGCAGAAACACTCGATGAATTCATTCACAGACTGTTCTGGTGATGTGGGAACAGCAGGACTGGGCACGTATCACAGTATCGTAAGGTTGGAAAAGACCTTTGAGATCATCGAGTGATCATCATGTGATTGATGAAACAGCCATTACTGGAAATCAGCATTTATGGTGTTAAAATTCAAAGGCAGCCGTCTTGGAAATTGATTTGTTTGTTAATTTGCTTCTGTTTTGGGGACAGTAGATCTATTACTCAATGGGTGTTCTTTATGAACCCCGTATCCTTTGGTGTTCTTAAAAGACAGGCTCCATTCTGCATTCTTAAACCATGGGAAGAGGGGGAGAGATGAAATAGTCTCCTGTCTCTGATGAGCCCTAGAGGAAGAGTAAGGGAGAAATTCGGTCTGTTGAGAGATGGTGTGGGCAAAATCCTGCTAAGAAGGGACAGTTAAACAGCAGCGATGGTGGTGACAGCATGTTGGGTGGGCAGGGGAGAAAGTGTTCTCTGTTATTCAGTGTCATCAAGGATAACAAGTGATGTCTTCTTTTTGTGTACACAGGGATGTTGATGTAGTGGTGAGTTTTGGAATCTGTCACTGTGAGGAGCTTACAGAAATCCCTGCTGGTAGGGCCTTCCTAGCGGATTCTTAGCTTTCATGTCTGGGGCTTATTTTCTTCACCTGAAAGCTTTCACTTCGGGGGCAAGCAGAGAGCGGCCGCTGCTGTCGGTCAGGCTGAGCTGCGTTGTGAGGAGGAAGCAAGCAGGAAACAAATCTCAGGCTGCACAGAGGGCACAGCGGCTCCCTGCCCGCCCTCAGCTCCATTTGCCTCTGCCCCAAATGGCAGTCGCCGTGTGGCACGAGGGAGGTGCAGGTCAGGGAGAGAAGGTTCCATCACCATCTCTTGATGCAAAATGCAGAAAGGCTCTTAGCCAAACACAACAGGTGGAGGAAGCCGCTGATGTGGGATGCTCATGTAGGTTCGGGCACTCCAAGGCTTGGTGTTCACCCAGCAGGCGTTTCGTGGGTCGCTGCTGTCGCCGTGGGTGGGAGGTCGTGGGCTGAGTGGTTTCAAATTCAGGCTGGGTGGGCTTTTCCAAACCGCTCCTGCTGAACAGGCCTGAGTGTCAGGGTTATGACCCATCCTACTTACAAACTCAATTTGTTAAACATCAAAACCCCCAAAGCGTAGCAGCAGTGTGGGTTTAAAGCCGGATTGCATTAGATTGGTAGCATTGCAGCACTCCGGCTCCTCTAGAGGAACCTGATAGTGGTGCGTTGAGCTGAGATATTCGTCAGCCTTCTTTTGTCCATACTTCGTGAATGTACCGTTCGCTGGGTTGCAGCTGGCGCGTGACCCCAGAAAACTTCCTTTCTGCTTCCTTTTTTAGGAAATCATTCCTGGGGAGGGAGCAGCTGTTTTGGTTAGTCTGTGCTTTGGGCTAGATGTTCACCGTGGTCTCTATAACTCTGTGTACAGATCCTTATGGCCGCATGCACGCACGCTTTTGCAGTGGCCTAATGTGCAACATCATATTGAAAAGGTTGTGTAGCCACACGGCAGGGTCCGTGCCATCCTCTGGCAGCCCTTGGCTGGCAGGGAAGCTCCTGTCCCTCATGAAGGTCTTGTCATGCTCTTACACCTGCGGATCCATGTAGAGCTGAGTGGGTGTGACTGCTTTCCATCTCTCACGGCACGGCACGCTTCTCAGCTATAATCTCTTCTTGTGGCACAAAAAAAGCGCCAACGCACATTTGCTGATGGAAAGGTTTTGCTTCAATAAAACCAAAACAGGCATTCCATTCCAGCTCTGACTGATAATACTGAGGGAGATTTATGTCAAAACTATGAACTGTCTTTTGAAAGGTGTTCAGAATGGAAAATGAAAATTATCCCTTCAGTTTATAAAGATGTTTTGATGTGACTGGGATGTTTAATTTGATTTTTAAAAGGTTTGACTTAAACTGAAACTATTCAGAACAACAGATATCAATGAAGTCTTGACACGAGTTCTCCCCCCTGACTCTTACCTTTTCACATTGCAGGAGGTTTACTCAATCCCTCCTGTCATCTGTGACGTAGAGAGTAGCATCTCTCTTATTAGAAATGCTGCCTCAGTGAGCCGTAAGGCAGGAGAAATGCAGTTGTCTGTTTTCATACCTGAAAATTACTTAAGGTGCAAATCCTGACTGCTTCAGGCAGGAACTTGTTGAACTGGAACTAGAGCCTATCGTGACTTGATTTGGAGTTTGTCCCTTTCCCAGCCGTGGATGCAAACCCAAGGCACCCTCTGGGAAGTGATCCTGAAACAAAGCCCTCACCTGAGCACCACAGCTGCCCTTCCTCATGAGCCCCTGCTCCTCACACCGCCTCTCTGCCCCTCCACGCTCCATCTAAAGGCTTGGCTGCAGGTCTGCATCAGGGTAGCTCGTGGCTCTTGGTTTGTACTCTGCAACCTTTAGAGACCCTCAGCTTGGAGGTGTTTGTGAGTGAGGCTGGAAGAAGCAGCCAGGATCCCTTGGCGTTGCTAATTGCCAGCCTGAGCAGCCCAGTGTGTGATGAGCCAGCTCTGGGTGTTGCAGTCGTGACTCCTGTGCCTTCGTTAATATCCCAGACGTGTAGCTCAGAAATGGCTTCCTTGTGGGCACCGTTCTCTTCCTGGAACGCATGGGACCCGCAGGCTGGAAGGTTCACTGGGAAATTGCAGCTTGTAGATGTCCAATACCGGCTGTTACTGTTGCTTTATAGGGAACCTTCAGGGAAATCTGCTGCTGATGTCAGGGCTGAGTTATGTGATTTCCATTGGGCAAAGCTGTATGCGGGTTGGATAAAACTGATTGCAGTGTTGAACCAGCCGGCAAACTCCCAAGAGGCTGATCAGCCATCACAGCATCCAATCACCATCAGCAGCGATCTGGAACGGAGAGAAGGCCATGTCTTTTACCTCTTTGAGCAACTCGGATAAATCACCATCAAGGCAAGTCATTGCGTTCAGTCATATTAGAAGCCTGCAGACTGGTTACAAGGCTCAGAGCAGGAGCGGAGGGCTCGTAGGGAAAGGAGTCTTGATTCAGCTCAGTCACAGTAACCAACGGCTGGGAATGCCCAGAGGCAGCAGCTTAGTTAAAATAATGGTCAATGCCTACATGCTGTAGCCTAAGGGACTGTAAGGGGCAGCTGGCATCTCGAGAGCTTACACAAAGCTTCAGGAATAAATTGCTGCTGGCTTCTTTATTTTTCTAAGAATTTAAGTAAAAATAGGTGAAGTTGGCATTTCATGCTGTGTTACAGATGACAATTTCATTTTTACCCAGGGAACATCAGTCTTGCTGATAGAAAACCTTATCACAGTTGGATGGATTTTGAATAGTCAGGTGGAATGGAACCAAGATTTAAATTTCCTCTCATTCCATCTTGCCCAAATAAAACCTTATCAAACCAAATGCGTTCTGAGATTTTCCCTATATTCAGTCTTGCAAACAACAATTCATTAATCATCAAGTACCCATGTCCTGAGCTGTGCACCCACCGCAGCTGGTCTATGGTCTGTCTGTTATGACTTTTCTATTTATCGTTTTCTCTCAGGCTGCTTTCTATGGCTTTATTTAGCTGCCTGTTTGTAACCTCACTGCCTCAGCACTGCCTTGTGACAGTGGCTACTCCATCCCTGAGTCCCCACCAGGCTGTGTCTCACTGGCCATCTCTCCTAGGCTCTCCTGATGCTCCACATGCTCCTGCTCAGGTGGTTCTTTGGGTCATTTCTAGTGCTGAGCCTTGCTCCCTCTTCTCTCTAAATTGTGAATCTTAGAAAGATAACATATCTGCTTTAGGAGTGTTTTTCCATGAGAACGCCACACCCAGATCTGGTCAGTATGTGGGAAAGGTGTATTGTTAACTGGGGGAAATGAGACTCGCTTCAGTTGTGCATTGGGTGCGTGTTCACACTGGACACCTTCCTGTACCCAAGAGTGCCCCGAGTCAGGGGAGTGGGTGGTGATTCAGATGAAACAGGGCCTGCACGGGTGCTCTCATGGTTTCCAGCATGTTATTAAAACACGTGTTCAGAGAAATCGGGGGAGGTGACTTGTGTCGTGAGTATTGCCCTGCTCTTGAGGAACCAGGTCAGTTCTGTAAACCAGAACCATGTCCTGCTGCAGGACCAACGCCTCTGGCAGCTCTGGGACAGCTGCTGGTAGGGGTTCTCTCCCATTTGTTGCCTCTTGATGACTGAGCTCACAGACCTGGTCTAGCTGTCACTTAGATTGAAAGTTTTATGTCTGGATTGGGTGGGTGAAACGTGGGTCCTCCACTCACCCATTTGTTATCTCTAGTGTGGATAATCAGGTACTTTTCTCATGTGGTCCTCACCGCTTCACAAACACAGTGAGAGTTCCTCGGCTCACCTGGACCCATGCATATTTATCTGGGCACTTGCTTTTATATTACTTCTCCTTCATGCAGAAACAGTGTCATTTATCAGTGTTCAGAGGTGCCTGGGAGCCTGTGGTTTGTCCTCAGCTGTTTCAGCCCACGTCACGAACAACTCCTTTTGCTAAGAGCTATGCCACGAGCTATGAGTTCCATTTACTGTGAAGAAGCCTTTTAAAAGTTCAAGAAGCAATGGCTCCTGAGGCTCTCTCCCGCCTGCTCAGCCCCTGCCATTGCCAAGCACTGCTGTGATGTTGCTGTGTAATTGGGCTGTGATGGCAAAGCATCTCCTAACAGGCTCCACTCCACTTCTAGTGCCGGGCGGCGCTGCAGGTTTCCTGCTGCTTGACAGTCAGGCTCTAAGTGTACAAAATACTTGCTACCAAAAAGGTAACCATGGAGTTGAATTTTCCTGTTCCATTACATGAAAAAGGATCCTGATGCCCAGGCCTACCTGGACACAACTCACAAGGCAGCCTGAAGACTGGCTGTGGGCCTGAGTGCTCTACCTGAGGTAATGGTGGAAAGCTCACTCCGGGGGGTACACGTTGAGATACAGCTGGGTGAACAGGTCAGAGGAAGTGGAAATATGGCATTTTAAAGCCTGGTTAACCCCACTCATGGGTTTACACGTGTTCATCTGCACCTTTCTGGGGCTGAGCTTCAGACTGCAAGGTGAAGGTGGTTGCCCAGCTCTAGGATGAAGATACATAAATTGCTAAACTGAATGAAGGAGAGTCATGGGCTCCTGTGTGCTTTGTCTTAAGGTAACAGAAAATAAATTCCACCCTGTGGAGTGGAGAGGCAACAAATGTTAACTGGATTCATTGCACCAGGCTGTGCACGGTCCTGGTCAGCTGGGCTTCTGTGAGATCCCTGTTCGCTATGTGTGATAAAAATGAATCCTTTCAGTAGGTCACCTTCTTGTTGCATTTGGCATTTTGGTGCTGAAACACTGATGATTTGTTTTGTTACTGCTGAGTAAACTCCTCCTTGGCGTTCCCTCATTCTGGGTGACAGCAGCAGTCAGCCAGCTATGGCAAACTGTGTCCCGTGTGTCAGCGCTGAGAGAAAATCATTGCTGTCTGAGATGCTAATTAGTAACAGACCAAGATGGGGACTGAAATTCAGGGCTGGATTTGTCTTCACTTGGCCTGCTTTTTCTACAGCAAAACGGCACGAAAACAAATAACAGTCCTAAACCCAATGTTTACACAGAAGTACTTGTTTTGGGTTTTTTCCCCCCCCATAGGGACTTGTTCAATGTTCTTGAAGCTCTGGCCCGTGGTTGCTGATCATCACTGCTTCACCTTCCTGCAGCTGTGGCTGCTCAGCGTCTGCTCCAGAAGCACAGTGCCCAACACATGTCAAGGCACAGCCACAGATTGTGGAATAAAAAGGCATCCTGTGTTTGCAGGGCTTGTTGTTTTGCATCAGGTTGACTCACAGCAAATGTTCCAATATGACTCAGAAAGAGCTGATGTTTAATTAAGGAGACATTCTGTTCTAGCATCTGAGGTTCAGCAGCTTAAGATGCTGTTGCTGATAATAACTTTGCCCGATAGTCACTTCCATTCCAGGCTCCCAAGGTTGTTTGAACATTATCCTGTGAAGTTGGCTGAAGGGGGTAAGAATCTGTCAGGCACCGAAACCTTTGCCCAGCTTGGGGAGAAGTTTGGATGTAACCCAGGGCTTCTTTGCTTCAGACTGTAATTAAAAATTCATAATCCCTTCTGGAGGTAAGGTTTCTGTGCAGACCAGACACAGCCTGGTGGCCAGGCACACAAAACATTTTTGGGTGGCATCAGAGGTGCTGTTGTGGAGAGGGTATGAAACGAGACATCCTGTTCCCAACCAGGTTATTGGTTTTGGTCTTTCATGGGGCTATGTTCTGGGAAAACACAGACAGTAATAACACCTTTCAATTTGAAGGGTTCAGGATTAGAGCTAAAGACAGGAAAAACAGTTTTCACCTCTAAGCTCCTTCTATGAATTCAGATTCCCCTCTGTGTTCAGGCTCAGTCCAGCCAGCACCTTTGGAGCAGCTGGGATACTACAACAACTAGACCGGTGCTTCCGAACAACCTTCAGCTCACCTGAGCTAAAGAACAACAAAGGACAGCAAGGTGATCCTCCTTCCCCGTTCACCATCTTCTTGGGGCCAGCAGCAACGTAGGGGGCTCAAGCAGTGCACCCTGACCCCCTGTGCCCTGGCAACATCCCGACTGTGCCCAGAGCAGCAGAGCCCCAGCTGAGCAGCTGCAAGGCTGAGGGCAGAGCCCTGGGCTTTCCAAACCCCACCTTTTGTTGCCAGGACTGCTAAGTGTGTTGTCCTTAAAGCAGTCACAGCTGCTCTTGGTCTCAGACTTTAAAGAGAGTCCCAGATGCTCAGTTGGATGAATAATTAGCTGGGAATTTTATAAAGGAAGCCTTGCTTGAAGGTAGATGGTTCCTCAAATGCTCGGGCTGCAGAACATCTCCTTCAGTGTAGAAATAACACAGTTCCTGTTTGTTTGAAAGCAAGTTTGTTTCTTTTTCCAGGAGCTTGGAGGGACCTGGAGCCTGGGAGCTTCTCTGGAAGGTGAGTGGCCTGTGATTTGGCCAGCTCTGCTTTTGTTCCTCCTTTGAGTGCTGACTGCAGTCGCCCCAGACCTGTGGAGTTGTAATGAGTCAAAGCAAATAACCAACAACTGAATGAGGAGAAACATCTCTAACACTGGTTGTCGACTCCCCTAAGTCCTCCCCACATGCTGATTTCAGGGCAGCTGCAATTGCTGTTTGATCTAGTGATGAGCAAAGGGAAACAGACCAAGGAGCTGGCTGTGTTTGGTTAATGCCTGAGTCTGACCAACCTGAGAAGAAGTTCCTTAAGTTAAGTAACCAGCAGCAGGAAAGAAAACACGTAGGAGCTTGTAGTCTGTGTTGGGAACCTTCCACGTAAGAACCCTCCTGTAGATTTTTGTGTTTCTTCTCAAATTCTGGCTGTTAGGAAAGAGCTGATACAGTTTCAAACTGTGCTTCTTTCCTCTTCAGCAATTCCCTCCTGTCAGGTGTTCTTTCCAAGCTGAGAGACTCCTCACTTCCTACACACAATTTTATCCTCTGTAGGATATTAGTTATGATGATGACTGCAGCTCCAACGGCATCATTTCTGTTTGACATTCACCAGTATTAAAGAAATGGATGACATGAGCTTAAAAATAATTTCCTGAGGCATATGAGGTCTTGTCAGGCTGCATCATAAAGCAAAACCCTCGGGATAGTTTGACTTGGTCACTTTTTTCTTTCCCAAACATGTACTTCCCTGTGCCAGTGGACTGCTGTTTTCAGTGACTCAATCCTTGCTTTTTTAAAACAGCTCAATACAGAAGAATGCCTTTATCTACCTCTCAGAACGTTTTTGCCCTTGTTGTTACATTAGTTTCTTCCAGGACAGCGAGTGGTTCAGGGCTTGCTAATGGGTCTCGCTGAGCTGTCTTCCTTCTGATTCATAGGGAACACGACAGGAGAATGCTCTCATCCCTCGCTTATTTTAGCTGAGTGAGGCAGAAGGGAGGTTTGGGGTTTTATTTGTACTCACTCTTGTAGGTTACCTGGCAGAGAAGCAGATGAACACAGATGTACTTACCTGTTACTCTCTTGCTCACTTCCAAGTAACTCTTCTTGAATCCTTGTGTTCTGGGGAGAAAAGCAAGACCGAATCATTTCTGCTCTGCTGGTCGCAGCGTTGCCAAGAACTTTAAAATGCCAGTTATACTTGGAATTAAAAAAGAGTTTCAAGAAAGATTTTAAAGGGGAAGGTGATTTATTGGGGAGAAGGTTGAGTTCAATGGAGGTGATGGTGAGGGGACTGTAGCAGTGCTGGTGCTGTCACCGAGCCCAGGGTCAGAAACCAAAGGCTGAGCAGTGCTGGAAGCAGAGGTGATGCCTGGGGGTGGCAGCATGGAGGCAGGGCATTGATTTTGTGGAAAAATTATACTTTGAGAGGGTTTTGTGGTTTTTCTGGCACCTTTTGATCTTTAGGATGAACTAACTCAAACCTCTCTTCCTGGACACGCTCTGCTGGGTTTTTTCCCCAATTTCCTTCCAACTCTAAGTTTCACCTGGAGTTCCCTGTGACGAACATTTGCTGCCACCAGCGCTTTGCTGTGCGTTGCTGGGAGCTGCAGCAGCTCCAGGGCAGGGGTATCATTCCAGGGAAGCCAGAAGGTTTGGGATGGGAGCTACCTGATGGGGGCTGTGGGATGAGATTGATGCCATGGAGCAGGAGGGTTGCTGGCCCCCGAGGGTGTGGGCAGTACCTCCTCCCTGCTCTCACCAGGGGGAGCTGCTCCAAATCACGTCTTGCTGTTCCACCAAAAGGCCAAACCAAGTAAATGCATTTTAAGCTCTGTGTTTTAGCTTTTTCCACTTTTCTCTGTTTCTCTGGTCCAGCTGCTGATGGCACCTGCCCAGCTTCCCCCCAGTGAGAAGGAGGCAGCAGGCTCCCAGAGGCAAAGATTAGAAAGCTAGGGTACTGTAGAGAGCAGGTAGCAGCTCTGTAATTTTATGTAACAAAGCAATTTTGGGAGGTTTCAGCTCATTCTTGTACCATGGTAACATCTTTTTCTATGGGGTTGCTGCAGCTGCGGTTGGGCTGTGGGTTGGTGTGAGAAGCAGGTTGTTAAATCCATGAACCTTTGCTCAGGTGCAAAAGTGAAGCTGTAGGTCTTGCTTTGACTCCAACAATTGGTTTACATCTCTGTAAAGGGTCGCCTGGGTGCAGGGTGGCAGGCGGTGGGATTTCACTGGGAGGTGGTCAACGCTGGCTCCCCGCACAGGGCAGGCAGGAGGGCACCTATGGAAACATTCTGCCCTGTGTTTCTCCAGGCCCTTTTTTTGGTGCTCCGTTTTTGAGCACCAGAGTGAAAACCACTGATATAAAGCTCACAGCTTGCCAATGAGCTATTGGAGCCTGGCGTGCCAGAGATGGCGCCTCAGGGAAAGGGCTCTTGTGCCCTTGCCTCCCTGTGCCCATTGCAGGAGGGGGGTTTGCCTTTGGAGCACGTGGGGACTCTGTAACTGAAGCTTTGGATGCTGAAAAGCAACGTGGGGCTCATAGGTCAGGAATGTGAATGCAGCATCTGGCCTTTAAAAGAAAAGATAGATGGAGATTCTTCTTTTTCTTGAAAGCCAGGAATTGTAGTGAATGCAGCTGGGGATGTGGCAGTAATGTTAAGGAGAGAAAACAAAGCATCGGCTCATTCTGCCTTTCTTGGAGCAGAGCTGAACGGAGTGGGGTTGGAAAGGGAGAAGGAATTGAATGCAAGGAATCTTTTTCATAATATGAAGACAAACCGATCCAAGCTGGAACAGTCATCAGTGCTTCAACAACCGAGCCCCTGACACAATGACAAATTTGAAAAGGAAAAAAAAAAGGCTGGAATGATTAAGAACAATGGCAAGAAACTGAATATTGTAAGGACAAAAGGTTCCAATGGGAGGTGCCTGGGCTGGCAGATGTGTGAGAGGTCACTGCAGAGTAGAGGTGCACTGGCCAGGTGAAGGTGAGGAATCCTGCTCAGGATCTGGCTCTTCCTGTCAGCTTTCACAGGCTGGATATGGGGCTGTTTTCTGCTGCTTGTTGTTATTTTATTGTGACTTTCCTCCTGGAAAGATGTGCTTCCTGCACAGGGCTGTGTCCTGCCAAGTCGTTTGCCTCCTCCAGCTCTGCAGGAAGACCCATGTGAGCTGGCAGCAGCCAAGCGCCATCACCGCAGTTTGGCCTGGGAGACTGAAGCTGAAAATGCTGGTTTTGCAGAGGAATATTGGCTTCCTAAGGAAAAAGAATTTTTTAAAATTGTTTTTTTAATGGAAGGGGCTAAAACTAATTGTCCACAGCTAAAATTTCAGGTTGGCATTGATCACACTTATGTCCTGGCATTCATTCCAATTCTCAGTGAAAAGCTGGCGTTTTCAGAACACCAATATAGCTGGCAGAGCACAGCCTGTGCTCCAGTCACTGTCTGAAAAGCAAGCTGTTGTTCAGGGACAGTTTTTGCAATGATGTGTTTCAAGGCTTCAGGTCATCCCTGCCTCCAGGGAGCTGTTTCAAGGCTTATGTCACTTTTCCTTTCAAATAATACTTCATCTGCATCACTTACTAAAGGAGCAGGACTCTCAGTTCCCATTGGAACATTTGTAGCTGCTGGTAAAATCAGACCAGGGTTTTTTTTCTGGTTGTTTTTCAGAAATCTCAGAGCAGTTTTGAGTCCAATGCATCTTCCCAGTCTCCCAGAGGAGTTGTCACTTTTTTAACTTAGTTTGAGGAAAGCAGAAACCTCCACAGCTACTCCTCTACCTTTGCTGATGGGACTTGGCTCCTCCCAGTATTGAATCTTCTGCAAAGGGTAAAAAACCACAGCATAACCTGAATCTGGTAGTGCTTGTTTCCACCTCCAGATGGACCATGGTCAGCAGTGGCTGCACCGCTGGTGGCTGCCACCTCTATGTCTTGTGCTGTGTCAGTCAGGTCATCCTTGCTAAGAGCAAATCTTCAGGGTCAGCTTAGGTCAGATTTTGTATCCTGAACTGATGGCATCTCCACTTGGTACTTTGCCTTGTTTTGACTTTACAGCCATTTGGTAGTGACAGGAAATAGAAAATAACATGAAGTTTTAGAATATAATTTGGCACTTTCTCGCTGCCTAGCCTGATGTCCCTATAATGCACTCGAGCACTTTGCTGCGGGTGACCTCTCTGTGCTACAGCTGATCGCTGTACGTGGCTGGCACACTGAATTAGAAATAATTACAGATACATTAGAGAAGTCACGGAACACCTGCCACGTACATTGGTACCAAGCTTTACAAAGGCAGTTGGCCAGGGCTGACTCCCACTCTTGATTCGGGAAGTTCTCCCTCTTCCAACAAGGGTCGCACCTCAAAGCAAGACTGCTCTCTAGGAAAGGAGCAAACGGTGTCCTTGGGAGCTGAGCTTCCTCTCCGAGTGGTGCTGCGTATCTAGTGCAAAAGGGCTTACTTGGCAGTGAAACATAACTTACACACATCCCCTTCTCCAAAGACCCGGGAATAAGCAAGCTGGTATGAACAAATGTCAACTCTTCTGAGGAGAAATTCAATGGAGAGACTTCTGCTTTCACATCTGCTCCTGTGGAGATAAGGAAGGCTGCAAGCAACCGAGCTGATCAGTGGCTGATGGGTTCAGCCTCCACTGGCCCCTCTGAGGATGGAGAGCGGCTGTGGTCCAGCTCTGACAGCCCCCAGGGATTCTGGTCCCAGATTGATTCTGGGCAGCAAAGCCCAGCTCCTCTTAAATGGCAGAGGGTTGTGTAAAATTAAATTGCTGTTGCAAAAAGAAAGTAGTAAACACATTTAAAT
The DNA here is from genome assembly GCA_033558235.1 of Neomorphus geoffroyi. Lineage (NCBI taxonomy): Eukaryota > Metazoa > Chordata > Aves > Cuculiformes > Neomorphidae > Neomorphus > Neomorphus geoffroyi. The sequence goes on along the minus strand of JAUMJM010000045.1, from coordinate 22,864,517 downwards.
ATCTCTTGGCATAAAACATTAGAAAGACTTGCACTGGTTCCAGGCTGTGGAACAGGGTATTTTTGGTGTGTCAGGATAAACACTTGGGGTGCTGTGCATGGCTCCTTTTGGTTATGTTTAGGTTTGATATTAGGAAAACATTCTTCACTGAAAGGGTGGTTGGCCGTTGGAATGCGCTGCCTGAGGATGTGGTGGAGTCGCTGTCCCTGGAGGTGGAGGAGATTGGATAAGGCACTTAGTGACATGGTTTAGATGATGAGTTGGTGTGGGTCATAGGTTGGATTCGATGATCTCAAAGGTCCTTTCCAACCTTGTGATACTGTTTGCAAAATCTGGTCCATGATAATACGGCATTTGGATCCCAAGGTGATGTAGTAGCTCACCACTAGCTGCTGATATTTTTACAGGACGGTTAAGTGTCAGTCCTCGTTACAGGAAGGCTGGTTCAGTGTATCCAAAGAAGTAATTTTCAACTCCTGACTCAAGCAGCAGTGTCCTGGGCAATCCCACACAGATTGCGTGATCATCTGTCCCTTTCCGCTGTCTGCAAAACGGGAATTGTATTTCACTGTCTCCCAGAAAGCAGTGAGAATAAAAGCTCAAGTATTATTTCAGGGAGATTTAATTAAGTACCTTGGCAGACAGGCAGTCTGTGCCCAGAGCCTGCCTTTCACATTTTTCTGCACAAAGAGGAATTATTTTCTCTATGAAGAAGGTGACACTGAAACTGCACCGTGTCTGTTTGCCTCAGGGCAATCCATCCCACTGAAAAGGAACTCCAGGGAGGACCTGAAAGCAATTGGTGAGGTTTGCTTTGGAATGACTAAATATGCTGTGCTCCACCCACTCCCTTTTCGGCTGAGCATCTTCTCATTACACGATTCTTTTGTCCCTTTGTTCACTGGTGCCGCTTCTCCCCAGAAGGGAGCAGGTACGATGTACTGATCCCCCAGCCCAGCCCTGCACTGGCAGAGGGGCTGTGGGGGCTGCTCGCCTGCCCCCAGCCCACCCCAAGCACCGAGCAAACCACTCAGGCTGAAGGCACCGTCCCTGCTCCCAGCAGAGCATCGCACCTGCGGCTTGGGACCAAGGGGAAAATGACGATGCCTCCAAGTGACACCAGGATTTGTAGGCTGAAATTGGCCCTGAGGCACAATTAGGAGGATTCGGAGCATTGCACACCGTAATTTTGGGCAATGTGGAGGCAAAACCCAGTGGGAGAGCAGGTGCGCAAAGGAGTATGGAAGGAGCATTTCATTGTGTCTGGGAGCGCAGCCCGAGCATGTTCAGTCGGGTGCGAGCGAGGATGTAACACCCGCTCCACTGGCCTTATTGTTCACGGAAGCAGAATCCCATTTCAATTTAAGATAATTGGCTGGAATAGGGTTTGCATTTCCTTCGGAGCTCATTCCGTATAATGCGTTCTCTTTATAATGGATTCTTCCCCATCTAAAACCATTGACAACCTGGCAATAGAAGGAAGGAGCAATTTCACAGGCATTTAAAGGCAGTGCTAAGAACCTCATCCACCTCCCCTATTAGCTATGAGGAAAGTTTCGCAGCACATTTGCAGTGACTCCGGATAAGGATGTTCTGCAGTAAGTCCCACCTTGGAGGGGCTTTTTCCCCAAGCAGTGTCTGCTGGGTCTCCCAAAGGGAGTGAATGGGTGTGAGGATTTCGGGAAAGGAGTTTTTGCACTCACAAGCTGAGCCAGGATTTGGCTTCTCCTGTTCAAGAATCCCATGTAGGAAGAGCAGGTTGCTGGGACAGATGCAGAGCTTTACCTCCTACCAGCTCCCTCCCACGTGGAGGCCCAAGTGTCTCAACTGTCTTAAATATTTTCCATACCTCATAAATATGAAATACCATAGTCTGCAGGGACCTATAGGGACAATTTTAATTGCTTTTGCAAGCTTGTTGCTCCGGTTCAGAAAGCATTTTCTGTACGTCTTCGTGGGAGCAGACAGGGATCAGCATTTTAATAACTATACATACTGGTATACTGGGACTGTGGTAGTACAGCCTGGGGAGAAAGGCTCTGTTCCTGTTGTGACGTGGGTCACCGTTAAGTGTTGTCCAGCAATGAAGATTAATTACGTCTGTAGAAGCCATTTCTTTAAAATTCGCTTAAATTCATGTGCAAGAGCGAGCAGCCTTGACCCTGGACACTTTGATTCTTTGATATTTAGATTTGCTGTGTGACTGACTAAAGAGCATTTGAATTTTTATAGTACAGCCCTGATTCTGTGGCCCTCATCAACACTTGGTCTATCTTAGGCCTATTCACAAAATTGAAATTTCATCTATTTGACATTTCTTTTTGATACAAAAACCCCACCAAAAATGAAAATGCTCAATAATGTCATGAAAATGAGAAGTTCCAAATATTTTTGACTCAGTGTCAAACTGAGAAAGTCAAAAGTCTTCTATAGAAACAAAGGACGACTGTGCAATTGAAATGGAGGTATTTGAAGCGTACTTCTCTCTTGCTTTCTTCGTTTGACTGAGAAGAGCCAGCACAAATGTTACGATGCACTACGAACACTGAAGCCTGCTGAAGCAGCTCAGAATGTTGCTAAGTGGATAATAACTGCAGCAAACCAGCATGTGATTGCTTAAGTGTTTGAACCTTTGACTGAATAAATCAGCTCTGCAAAGAATACAGTAGGATGCGAACAGCGCGCCTTTGGCACGCGAGCATTTCACAGCGAGTGGGTTTGTGCACGTGCATCTCAACGCGGCTCTGCCAGGTCCTCCTGACAAAGGAATGAAAGGGAACACCAGCAAATGAGCAGGTGACCGCGCAGTGGAGGGGTGCCAGGATGAAGCCCAGTGTGTGTCCACAGCCTCAGCACGGCCGCTGTGGGTGTGCTGGCCACCGTGGAGCCAGTCAGCATGGGCTGCCGTGCCAGGGCTCGACACCCGCGTGCTGCACACATCAACCAGGACGTGTGTGTGATGCAGAGCCGTTCCCCAGCTGACATTCACCATCAAGCCACCAGCAGCAGCTTCTGTGCCCCTACAACTCCAGAAGATGTGTGCAGGGAGAGGGTTGCCACTTCTTTGGTAGCAAGAGCCCTGCTTCTAATCCCATGCATGCCGCAGCCCTCCACCTCCACGGCTGGGTGTGAGGCACTCGTGATGTCCTGTCCACCAAACAAAGTCCTGACTGAGTTGATTGGTGTCCTTACCCTATGGAAACCACAAAGAAAAAGGTGGGGCTGGCTGCTTTCCAGTTGGTGCAGGAATGAGCAGCTGTGGGCCAGCAGAAACATGGGGGCTGGGGATGCTGAGGAGGGTGCAGAGGCCTGGTGACCTCTCTGAAGACACATCTGAAAAAAACACTTACGGCAAAAGACGTTGTGTGCTGCCCGAAGGATGCTGGGGTGGAGAGTCTGTCACAAATGAGAAGCTGTTGGCTTTTGTCCCAGGTCCCATCCGAAAGCCCCAACCTGCTCCCCGCTCGGCCCCTGCTGCCACCCAGCCCAGTGTCCCAGCTGCAGCTGGGCAGCATGGAGAGGCTCCGCACATCCAAGTTCTGAGCTTGGAGCCTGGGGATGCCCTGCGCACGCCTGTGTCTGCAAAGGAAGGGAAGGAGACGCTCGGAGGGCCGAGCTGCGACTGGAACCTCCCTGGGCACCCAGCAGCACTCTGAAAATTGGGCTCTGATTTTGAAGTTGCTTTTCACTTTTTATGTGGTTCTCTGTGCTGCCGGAGAGCGAGAAGGGGATGTTATGGGACACAAAGCTGGGACCAGAGAGAAAGATCCTCAGATATTCTCTGTCTGCACAAACTCTGGAAGGGAGAGAAAGAAAAGTACTGCAAATTAGGAAAGATGCTTCCCCTCACATAGCTGTTGCGCTGGGTACCCAGAAAAAAGGAGGAGAAAGGAGACTGGGAAGATCAAGGCACAGCCGTTCTCTCAGCAATTTGCTGCTCTACCAGATCTGCACATGTCAGACTCTCCCACCGTCTGCGTGTGGGGTTGCAACACACCTCAGGATAACTCGGCAGAGATACTCTATTGGCTATTTCCAATGCAGCGTGTCATCCGCAGGCTCTATATATCGCAGGGAAAGCAGAGACCACTCAGCCTCTGAGCAGAGCTGCTTCAGTGCAGCTTAGCGACACTTTGAGGGTGGAAAGAAAAGGGAAAGGCTGCCCTTGCTTTTTTGATTCTGCCAAGCTCTGAAAACTCTTGGGAAACAGAGACCTGAGGGATGTACTGGTCTGAAAACCAATAAAGCAGGTTTCGAAGGAGAAATTGTAGGAAAAAAGCAGAGCAGTGCCCAAAAGGAAATACTCATTAGGATTTCTTCCTAGGTGCAGAGAGAAAGTGTTTTGTGGATCTCTGATATTCCAGCATCTGGATCAGCTTCTGTGTATGGGACATGTGGGACTGAAACAGAACTGCAGCTGGAGAGTGTCATCAGAAGAGGAAGAAGGACCCATTTATTAACTCTTTGATGTAGCTTGCAAGCACAGGGCAGATTTTTAAAATGCAAGCACGTGTGTTCCCTCCTACAGCCACTGACTTTGGCACCTGAACTGCCTGCAAGGAAGGCAAAGAGGGACGAGTAGCCTGCCTGGGCACACGGGCAGCGCTGGAACTTTGCTCCTCAAGCCATGAGCAGGCACGGGTGGTTTCCTTTGCAGTACATTTCCAAGCCCTTCTGGAGAGCAGAGAATCACAACACCACCAACTTATTTTCTGCACTGTATGGCTTCCCTAACCAGTCCTTCTTCCACAGTGATTTGGATCTGGAGGACCTGGGGGATTTTGGCAGTGGGACTAAGTATGAAGCTGAGTCTCAGAGCCGAACGGTGAAGGCACTGCTGATTGTAGCCTACTCTGTGATCATCTGCATCTCACTCTTTGGCAACATCCTGGTGTGCCACGTGGTGATCAAGAACAAAAGGATGCACTCAGCCACCAGCCTCTTCATCGTCAACCTGGCCATTGCTGACGTGATGATCACCGTTCTGAACACCCCCTTCACGCTGGTGAGCTCCTGCCGTGGCTGTGTTTGCTGGTGCCTCTGTGTCCCTGTCAGAGCTGCGTGCATGTGTGTTGAATGGGCCGGGAACAGGCTAACATGCAGCCCTTCCTTTTGGCTCTCCTCCTTCTCCTTTTGCCTCCTGGAGCAGCTGCAGCCATGCACTGTCCGTAGCATTCCACTGCCTTCCAACAGCAGTCCCCACATTACCAGTTTGTATTCACCTTTTCTTAAAGTGGTCCTGTTTCTTTCGTGGGATTTCTCTGCCTTGCTCTAATGGGATTTGCAGCCCTTAATCTGTCCAGGGAAAGGATTAGTGCCCTCTTGTGTGTCTGCACGACTGTCACTCCTTTGGCAGGAGCAATTAAATAACTGCGATACCTCTTGGCAAAGAGCTTTACATCCACTTCAAAGCAGCAGCACATTGCTACAAGTTCATTGTCAGAGTCATTGCTACTGGAGTTGTCTCTATGGGAAAATTAATTAGATTAATTGAAAACAAATTAGCTAGGCTTGACAAATTCTCTGGGTGGACAGATGTTTTGTAAGAATTGCGCTTCATTTCAAATTAGCTTAATCTTCTTCCAGTATGAGTTAAATTGGAAACAAATATTGTGCAGTCAGGGAGAGCAAGAGAGCGAGAAGACAAGAGTTGTTTGGAATGATCTCTGCAGAAAAATGCCATAAGTACCCTCTCTGGGAGCAGATGGGAAATGCCGTGTTCGTGTCCCACAGTCCCAGGGAGGCTCTGAATTCCCCCTGCCTCCCAGGAGCGGCTGGATTTCATGCCCCAGTGAGATGGCTCCCGTATCTGCGGGGGTCAGATCTATGAAGGATGCAATCCAGCTCACGAGGTGTGAGTTTCTTTTCCAACTGGAGGGTAACATTTTCCACTTTGCTTGTGTAATTTAATCGGCACCTTGGAAATTGCTGTTGCTGCACCTCACACAATGCGGTGGGCAGAGAGTTGGGCTTGGGGATTGGTGTGTGAGCAAGACCCTGCGGCCCCACTCCAAGTCCCATTTCTGAGCATGGCTGTGAGCTGTGGAACCCTGGAAGTGCATGGACACAGGGCAGGTGGGCAGTGATGCTCCACACCAGACGGTTCCTGACTCAGAGGGGTCACCCCCCTACTCCAATTGCCCTCAACGATTTTTTTTTTTTCTCCTGTGAATTTCTCTCACTAATGTTTGGACCCATGCAGTTTTCAGCACCCACAAATTCAAAAGTGCAACTCTTTTTAAGGAGGCAAGATACTGTTTTTCCCATTTTCCAGCAGGGCCGTGTTCTGTGTGCACATGTACGCATGCACGTGCAAACACACATATGCAAAACAACTCCAGAAGATTTGTTTGTGCATCACCTCTGTTTTAGAGCCTCTTACATAGACACTGTTTCCCCGGAAAAACTGGGTATAATGCAACTACAATACAAAGAATATAGGAATAATAAAAGTAGTGAACTATATTGAAGAGTTTCTTCCTTACCATGCTCTGTTCGCTTCCCTTCAGGTGCTGCACGGTGCTTTAATCCAGTTATCTGTTCTCCAGGTGCGATTTGTGAGTAGTACGTGGGTTTTTGGAAAGCTGATGTGCCACGTGAGCCGGTTTGTCCAGTACTGCTCTGTCCACGTCTCTGTGCTGACCCTTGCTGCCATCGCTCTGGATCGGCATCAGGTCTGTGCTGCACGTCTGCCCTACACTTGCTAGAAAATAAGGCGCTGGATTCATGGGGGTTTCCCTTCAAATCCCAGTAGCTGGAAACCTGCATTATCTTGGGAATCAGTGAAAGGGGGGAGAACTCTAGCTTTCATGGTGGTGGACAAAAAGCCCGGTGTTTTTTCCCAGTCAGGGTGATGGGACACAGCACCAGGCGGCCCCGAGGGGCCGTGAGGTCTCTCTCCTTGGAGACACTCAGACCCCAGCTGAAAGCAGCGCGGGGCAGCTGCTCCCGCTGGCCCTGCTTTGCACCGGGAGCTGCACCCGAGTGTCTCCAGGTCTGCGCTGCGGAGTGCAGCCCTGAGAGCGTGGCGGGAACTTGGAACGCGAGCAAGGCAATGCCTTATCTCAGCAGCTATTTGTGAGGAGCCTTACAGTTTTTAGGCTTGTCCCGTAGTTCTGGGATGTCTGAGAGTGGAAACAGTGAGAACTACATTAGCTTGCTCAGTCCAAGGCAAGCAATTCTCCTCTGCACCCCCCACCCTGATACTTTTTGGCTCAATCCAACAAGGAAACCCTTACAGATCAAGCAATAAGTGCACACCAAAGGTTTCCTTGAAGCATGACGCCTGGGGGTTTCCTGAGGTGATAATCACTGTGCATGGGGCGAGCAGATGGCGCAAGGTGGGCAGCCTGAGTGTTTTTCTCGCAGTGCTGGAGCCACAGGAGCGGTTGTTACTGCAGAGTAATTTCACGTGGTAAATGACATGGCTCCATGAAGTTCAAAACAACAGCGGATTCCACTGCCATCGTCTAGGATGTGCTCCATCTGGTGTCAGGAAATCACAGTGACTGCCAGAGTACAGATCATCCCGTTCTGCCTTTTTTACCACAAAAAGTTTGGTAGTCTGCCCGTTCTGTGTGCAGCATTGCAGCTCCTGAAAGCAAAGCATCTTCATAACGGTTCGTTTTAACCAGTAGACTCTGGGTAGATTGCAAGGCATGGCTAAGTATCAAGGAGGCTTTGTTAAGGGCAAACACAATATTTGCCTTTAAATTCAGTCAAGTAGGATCCTCAGAAAGGGAAGTAGCTAATACTGGCCCAAGGAGATAAAAATCTGATTGAGGAGATGTCACTGAGCAAAGAGAAATCAACACTTGCCTCTAGAAACATTGCTGGCCCTGAGAGGTACCAGAGGAGACAGATGCCCCGGGGGAGTTGTAGAAGTTCTATTAAGTAGCTATTTATGAGACTAGAAAACACATGCATGAAACTTCAGAGGCTGCATCAGCCAAAAGATCATTGGGATGACCTGATGGTCTACTTTTAACTATTGTTTCGTTGTCTAATATAATCATCCATAGTGCATGTAGTTCAACAGATGCCTATCCATTACCATCTGAAGTCAAGATGCTGGGTGACACCGAGCATGTTTCTCTGCTCAGGGCACTGGGCCAGCAGTAACACTTCATATTTGCACCACCCCTTGCATTTTCCAGCCCTTATGCTCTCCAAAGTCCTATAAAATTAGTCTCTCCTTTCTAACTTTATACATTGAAGAGCACTGCAGAGCTGCTGCAGTGCTCCCAGCTGCAACGTGACGCTGTCAGATAAGGCAGCCCTCCTTAGCAGCAAACACACCTGGGCTGCGCCACGCTGCAGCCAGGGCTCCACGGGGTAAACTGCGAACATAAGGGACGCTGGTCTTCAAGTTTGATAGTACTGTGTTGGCCGGGGATTACATTCCACCATGGGTCTCAAGCGTCTTGTCACTCTGCCTTGCAAGTCCACCAAATGCCTTCTGCGCTGGAGCCCTTGTCTGTAGTAACTGGGAGAGTTTTTGCACTCCCTATTGTACAAGCCAGAACAGCCTCTTGGCTTTCAACCTGTGCCATGCTTAACAGCCATGCTGAGCACTCCTTGCTGTCTTGGAAAGCATGCGTGCCACGTGCCGTTTGATTCTTACTCAATGATCAGTGTGAAATGCTCGCTCCTGGGCGTGGATAAAGCCAAGATGCATTCTGTTTTTTTCTAAAGCTTGCAGCTTGATTTATCAGTGGAAGCCTTTGTAAATCCTCAGGATGGTTTGTCCCCTGCAGGTTATCATGCACCCTCTCAAGCCGCGCATGTCCATGGTAAAAGGAGGGATTTGCATCATTATCATTTGGGTGATGGCCAGCTGTTTCTCGCTGCCTCATGCTGTCTACCAGACTTTGACAATATTTTATATTGGGTAAGACATTTACATCGTGCTTTTTTTATATGAGACATCAGCTTAATCAAAGTCTCCCAGATTCTAGGGCACACATCTCTCAACCTGTGTTATTAAAAAGAAGGTATGGTGAATCAGAGACGTCTTCCTTCTCTTTGACCGGGCAGTGTGTTTCTCATGAAGGGACAATGAAAATCAATGGAACTGCTTTCAGGCTGTTTTTTCAGTTGATTCTGGCTCAGAGATCCAGTCCTGTAATTTGAGGTGGGCACGGAAGAGGGGGTGGCTCTTTGTCATTAGAGGGCACAGATGTCAGTATGGATTGTTTTTTCTTTTCCTGGGGATGTGTTTAAAGTATCTTCACTGGCACCAAAGGCCAAACTTAAAGCACGGTTTTCCATTGAAAGTGGTACTTTCTGCTAACTGAACCTTTACCGAAACTTGTAAGAATGCCTGACATGTTTGTCCAGGTGTTGTGTGCATCTGGTGGTGGAATCAACAGTTCTTTCTCTCTTTCATCTTCAGGAACAGAACAATACGAATGGTCTGCCTCCCCAGCTTCCCTCCTCCTGCTGACCTGTTCTGGAAGTATTTGGACTTGACTACTTTTGTTCTCTTGTATGTCCTGCCCTTGCTTGTGATCTCCATCACATACGCCATGGTGGCCAAGAAGCTCTGGCTGAGAAATGCCATCGGGGACCTCACCATGGAGCAATACTATGCCCATCAACGGAAAAAGAAGATGACGCTGAAGATGCTGATGGTGGTGGTGGTTGTGTTTGCAGTATGCTGGTTCCCTCTGAACTGCTACGTGGTGTTGATCTCCTGTAGGGCCATCTACAGCAGCAATGCTCTGTACTTTGCTTTTCACTGGTTTGCCATGAGCAGCACTTGCTACAACCCCTTCATTTACTGTTGGCTGAATGAAAGCTTCAGATCTGAGCTGAAGTCCTTGCTGTGTGTGTGCCGGCGAAGGAGTGCAGCCCAGGGTCATGCTCTGCAGTCCATCTCCCTTCCTTTCAGGCATGCTTGGGTTGAAAACTGCCGCTATAAAAGAGGCAGCGCCTGCCAGAAGGCAAAGGTATCCTTGCAGAGGAATTCTGCAAAGACAGACATATCCAGTGTTCAGCCAATCGTGGCGGAAAGCTGAACCCTTCGTCTGGTGGCCAGGCAGCATCGTTTTGTAACTGCAGAGTCACGGGACAGGCTGAGTTGGACAGAACTGCTGGAGAACACGTAGTCCAACCTTCTGCCCAAAGCAAGCTGACTTCAGCATGTGATTGTGTTATTCAGGACCTTTTCCAGTCAGGTGCTCAAACACCTCCAGGGTTGGACTGCCCACATGTTGGTTCCGGAATGAGGGACATTGAGTGAACTTTTCATTGGAACAATCAGCAAAAATTAGAAGAATTCTTCAATAGCAAAAGAGATTTTTCATAGCCTGAGCAAATAAGGGAACCTACACTGATTATACCCATACCAGCTGATGCACACTGTTTTAAAGTAGAAGGCTGTTTATGCATGTAGGAATTCTATATTGAGTCCTTCCTTTAATTTATTTGTAATTTGTTCAAGATGAATCACGTTTACACCCGTTCTCACATTCACACCCAGCACATCTCAGCCGCTTTCTCGGCTGTCACGAGTGCTGCAGCTCTGCCCATCCCCCTCATCGTGACCCAGGTGTGTTCCTTGCAGCTGTGCCTGCTGGTAGCGGGGGAATTGTCTCAAAAATCACAATGTGAGCAAAACTCATGTCTTTTGTGGCTTCATTGTTGGACTGGAAGCCGTTCCCTGAAGCCACACTGTCTGTCCATCCTGGAGCTACCCCACTGGGCAGCAGCGGTATCCGCTCAGCTGCTGCTGAACAGGGCACCCTGCTTTGCATGAGGTGCCTTGGAACTTAAGGTGCTGAGAACAGGTATGCAGTTTTTTAAAACCAAAAGCAGGAGCCAGGTGAAGGAGGCACTAGGTAATGGAGTGCATTTTTTAAACCTCTATGCACTCCCCACTCAATGAAATCGAGCGTCCGATAGTGCCACAGCAACTGCTTCCAATGCCGGTACTTGTACTCCTGCTGCTCTCGGAGAGGATTGAGTCCTCTCAGCAGCCTTTACCCTGCTTGGAACCGTGGCTTCATGTGTAAGGGAATAGCTGAAATTCCTCTGCACGTGGGCAGGCAGACACGGCAGCTGACGGGTCGTGGTGGGAGCCAGCCCTGGCGTTTCAGAGCTGCATTTGGATCAGCAGTGAGGGTGTGTGCCCGGCTTCAAACTAACGGCTGTGAAAACTCACCAATGTTGCATTTTTCTCTTCCTTGCACAGAATAACCAGTTTCCTTGTTTGTGTCCATTCAGGGCTGGCTTGCCCGTTGTGACTGTGAAAGATTCAGCCTCAAAAGACAGCCAATGGAAAACAAGTTTCCTCCTTCCTATACAGAATAATACTGATTGCTCTTCCACTGCTCGGCGTTGCCACCGAAGACTGGCAGTCGCTGCAGCAGCAAATCTGAGCAAAGGACTGTTTTAATTGGAAATCAAGATGCTTTGATAGGTACAAAATTGTTGGCGTCTGACCTGAGCATGCATTTGCATCTAAAAAAGACATCAAATCGTCAAGCTGAGGAAAGAGTAAGCAGAACGTGAATCTTGCTTCTTCCTAAGGCGATTGTGGGAAGGGAAGGGGAGAGAACAGAAGTGTGCCAGACAAGGACCAGACCTCAGCAGCTGTGATGCTGCAAACCACCCGGGCATTTCCAGTGCCCTCCTGGGAATGGTGATCACTGGTCCCTACGGTGCACCCGCAGGAGCTGCCCTGCAGAAGGATGTGCTTAGGGAAGGAAACAGAGTTAGAAAAATCTCTTCAGAGAACAAACAGCCAAGACTCGGATGTCTTCTCCGATTCCCCTGCAAGAAATGGGTTTAACAGACTTTATCCTGTGGGCTTATTTGTGTGATCCCTTGCTTTGTTTGCTCTCAAGCAGCATAAGCACCGCTCTGGCTGGAGCTGCACAGCTGAGGCAGGCATCTGAATCTCTCATTTTATCTTAAAATTAAATAACAGCATAAAGCTGACATCACTGCTAGGTAGGGTTTTTACTGTCTGGAAAACTTGCAAATGGCATTTCCATAATGCAACTGTCTGGAGAGTTGCTGTAAATAAAATGGCTCTTGTTAAGAAAACAAACAAACCATAAAGCCAAATACTACATTAAGGTGAGTAATTTAATGAAACATCCTCTCATTCAACTGTTCTTTTTTTACATTGGACAAAGTCAATGGAATGAAGAATGCAGTGTGCATGTCTGTTCCAGTGCACTCTCAGAGAACTGCCAGAACCCCTTACTCTGAAACAAACAAACCAGGCAGAGCCTGTTCTGGCTACTCATCCTTTCAGCAGGACAGAAAGCTGGGCTGGGCTCCTCGAGCCTTACGCCACGGGCACATCATCAGCTGCGTGAGGGCCAGCAGGCAGAGGCACCAGTTCCTGGTGGGGTTCCTCAGGGGACTCTGCTCCCACATGGACCGCTGATGTTGGCTTCCCACCTGCATGTCCTATGCTCCTCCTTACTCAAGCAGAGCTTTCTTTAGTAGAATCTGCAGTTTGGGGCTGTCGAGCTGACTTAAAACTTATGCTTTCCTTGAGATGACTGTCAAAAGCTGACATTTTTGTACAAGTCCAGCAAACTTTGCCATCATTGTATGTGACCTTCTGCTGGATGCTCCTGCTTTAACGTGAACTCTGTTAAATCTCCCTGTGGTTATGGCAGAACAAGGTTTGATTCACTGATGGTTTTTAGGGGCTAATAAGAGACGAATAAAATATTAAGGACACTCTGTTTTGTGGATTTTCTATGATTCTATGGAGGTTTAATAGCATAAGATTGTATGAAACATGCTGTGAAACCAGAGCAAGGCTTCTGTAAAAGAAGTTCCATGAAAATCTTTTTTTTTCTCACTTGGAAATAAGAGATGCTCTCATGTGGCACAGCAGAAACACCCATCATTCTGAGTAAGGCAGGTAAAGGAAGTTTGGCACTAAATAATTTCCTTTAATATAGAACTGTCTTCTTTAAGTGCAAATAGTCTGTGCCATTCCACATGATGTGAAGAAACAACGTATTTCTTTATAATACTTGAAAAAAGAAATCAGGGGTTTAAACTCACATTGCTTCACATAGATTTTTTTTTTTTCCCCTCCACTTTCAAAAGCAAAAAGCTGTTTCTTTCCCTTCTTCCATAACCTGACTCAAAGGTCCTTAAATTAAATGAAGAAGCCCTCACCAATGTTGGAGTGGGCGTCTTCATCCTGGAATTCATTGCATCCCAGCTCTCAGAACTGTACCAGCCCAGTGGGTTCACTCCACAGCACGTGGGGGGACAAAGCATGCTGGCTCCCTCCTCATCAAGACCAAATATCTTTATTTAGAAAACCAGGGTCACATAGAGAGAGAGTGGAATGGGGAAATACATCCATCCAGAGGGTCATCCCCTTGGCCTTAACCGTGCTGTGAAGGAACGTGACGATTCACTGGAAAGACTCTGCCACGCAAACCCATCGCTGCAAACACATCACCCTGCTGACCTACGTTTGGGCTCAGTTTAGGATTACTGCTGTTATTAAATAATCCAGTGCTTGCAGTGCAGGAGATAAGCTTGCCAGTGGAGTAATTATTAGATAATGGTGTAATTATTAAGCTGGTAAAACTAATAGCAGCTTTACTTCTACTGTGGACTTTTGCCCATTTTTTTTAACTTTTCATCACTGCCTCAGATTCAAGAACTGCTCTTTGTTGATGATTTTTTCCTTCACAAGACAGGCGTCAACTCTCGCACTGCCACGATTTGCTCAGTGCCTGGGGAGGAGGGGGGAGCAGGTCTGGCGTTTTACACAACAAAATGAGAATTCCCTCCTTTTTTACCCCAGAAGAACAAAATTCTCAGCTTTACCACATGGAAAATCCTCGTCTGTGGCGTCTGCGGCTTCTGCACTGACCCTAGAACCGGCCTTAAAAAAAAGTTCACCTGCAATTCATGAAGCCCAAGGTCCCGATAAAGGTTTTCCAGCAGTGAGCCTCGGCTGAAATCACTTGTTGGCAATGCCAGTGCTGTAATCCTGGAGCTTTGCAGGCTGCCTTGGCAGAGCTCTCTGGGGCCTCAGACACAACGGACGTCTGAGGAGTTCTGTATCGGAGTTTAAAGAGCACATTAAAGTAAATAAGATAAGGTAGCCTGACCTCGAGTTCCTCACGAAGCCGAGCGGGATAACTGCAGCGAGTTCCCAGAAGCGATAGCACAGGTGGCAAAGGAAGTGGAGCAATTGTGTTCAAAACACTTCACTGACAGATCTCAACCAGCCAGCCTGGCAGAGAGGGCTCTGGCAGCGGCTTTTGTGCTCACAACCATAGAAAACAATCAATAGGAAAGCTTAGCTTCCTGGACCTGTGCGGAATGCCAAGTTAGCACAAGAGTACCTCATTATTATTCTTTTTACAAGGAAGCCGTGGGCAGAGGAAATGTGACTCACTGCAAATACGGGATAAAAAGGCTCTGTGCAAACGAACAAACAAAGCACTTGCAAGTAAGCTCCACTGAGGGCCACTGTCACATTCCTGTTGAGTCTCGGGACGTTTCAGGATCCACGCCAAGAGTTCGTGGTTATTCATAGGACTAAAAATAGGTCTCGAAGGCTAAATTGCAGTGGTCAGCCAAAGCACAGAGTAGCCAAATATCACCGATGCACTGACTGCAAAACTTTGGCCGCTTCTGAAAGGACAAGGTAGGTGAGAAATTCGTGGTGAAGTTGAACCAAATGTTGACAGCATCAGTTTTCCTCCTCTGACATAGCGTCTCTCCTTTCCATCCTATGGTTGGTAGTAAAAATATTGCATTGAAACATACAGAAAAGCCCACGGCTGGAAAACACTTGCCCGGGGGAAGTTAAAACTAAGAGATGAATCCCACAGGTACTTTTCCCTTTATTAGCATCTCTTACAGAGTCTGAGCACCACTCTGAAGGCTCTTTTGAAAAACATGCCATCTTCTTTCTCCACGTCTTCTCAAGAGTGGGGGGGCATCCTGTCTTTTGTCTGTTAGTCTCCTCAGTCCTCTGCATTAGTCTCAAAATCGATTCATTACCTTCCCTATGGAAAGCGGTAAGTATGCACCGTTTGATTCCCTCAGTGGTCAGAAGTCAGGATGCTAAGATCACAGTGCAGAACGTATCAGAAAAGGATGTGTTGACTTAGTCTGTCGAGAAGAATTTAAAAAGCGAGAATTTTAAGAAGTCTGTCGAAGAATACCGAAGTAGAATAATGGCCCTGTGTCACAGAGAGACTGAGCGATGGTGAGAGACGGAGCAGGAGAGACCTGCAGGGCAGGATCTTTCAGCCCAGTCTCACAGAACATCATGCACTGAGCACCAGTGGTCCTGGACTAAAGGTTATCAGCTGTGCTGATACCAACAGCACACTACCCTGGTTTGTGTGCCTCCAGGCTATTTCTTGAATTTCCAGATGTGGGATCGGGTCTTCCTATCAATATTTTAGGAGAGTCCTTCCTTCTTATTGGATGAACACAAGTGGGAAAAAGGCGTCATCATTTCATTTTGCATGAAAATCTACAAAGCTTTCAACTAAAGGGTGCTGCGAAAGCAAACCACACAATTCTCATTAGCTATTTCAAGGTTTTTTGTCTTTTTTTTTCTTTTAAATAGAAATAACAATCAGAAGCATCATTAAAAATGCTTTGAGCCTGCCACCATCCTGAATTAGAATGGCACTCCTGACAGCTGCTTTATCTCCCATTGCCAGCTCCTGCTTTCCAGAGCTGTGTCATTTACAATGTTTGTACTTACACAGGAAGGTCACCACAAAGTTAGAAGTTGATAAATTCAGGCAAATATCAGCCAAACAAGCTCTCCTGATGTTTGGAGTGCTTCTTCAGGGCTCAGAGGCTATAGCCAGGGCTTTGCAAGAAGGAGCAACTTTGCCCGAATCCCAGAACTGTTCCTCTCCTCCTCTCTCCAACACAGTTGAGAGCTAAAGTGAACTTTTGGTGAGGGGGCACCTCCAGAAGTTTTTATCCTGTCTGAGATGCAGCTGAGAAGAATGCCCTGTGTATTCCTTCCCTAAATGCATAGAAAACCCCCTGGGGCTGAGCTTTGCACGCAGCCTGGGGAGTGTACAGTGTGGGCTGGGGGACAATGGATGAGATGGCAAATAGTGCTCACTGCTTTAAAGAATCAGCAGTGGTTTTTAAAGCATATACTCGTGCTTAGGTTACAAAACTCTGCCAGCTGAGGGGGCTACCACAGGTGACTGGGGGTGCTGTTGCGTGATGTTAGGACAGGAACAGAAAATCATTGAGGACCAGGATGCTGCCAGGTGTGCTGCTGCCCACCCCCTCCAGGTGTTGGCTGTGTGTCTGCCCCACGCAAGCTGCAGCTCATCACCTCATCACCCAGGGCTCAGTTCTAAGAGCCCCTTCCCTACAGCTTCTGTGGCTCCAGTTTCTTAGCACCTTGCTTTCCTCCTAGCAGAGTCCTTGCAACCAGTTCCTTGGAGAAAGGTGAGCTCATTGTGACCATGTGGCTTAGTCTGGGCTTCCTTTATGTTCTCTTCCCTGATTTCCTGAGCTGGTCTCCTGCCCTGCAAGAGGACAGCTGATTAGAAAACTTAAAAGAATAGATATGAAGCCAAGTTCCTCTGTCTCTTGTTGTCACGATGTGTACCAAAAGGTGTTTGAGGGTAACGTCCTTAGTACAGAGAGAACCAGGCACTGTGAGGAGTAAGTCCAGGTACAACTGGGTAACAGAAATTCAAGGGTCATTTTCCTACCCCTGTGTCTCCATGAAGAGGTTTCAGGTGTGTTCTGGGGGCCCCTTCTTGGGGTTAGGGGTGAGCTTTGGATTCTTGCTGTCTTTGCTGAGAAGACCTGGCTTTCATCCTGGTGCTCACTGCTGGGATTGAAAGCTGTGGTGGTGATTTTCCTTCAATTGTGGTTCCTCTTTCCAACAGAAACACCACTTCAGTTTTGCCCCACAATGTCTGTTCTCTCCTAGAAGACATTTTTTTTTTTTTCAGTCTATATTGTAGCCTTGGCAATTTTGGATCCTGACCATAAACTCAGTCACCTTTGTGGTTAAATGTGCTTTTGCCTTTTTGTCAGTTGCTGGAGCTGCCTGGGCCTCCCGGCACCGCTCGTGAGGTACCTGACACTGGGCGCTCTGTGGTAGCGTCAGCCTAGGAAACTCCTGTCACGTGTTGATGTCCCTGCTAACAAGCGTGTGTGTGCATAAGTGTCAGTTCGATTTGCTTTGTGATCTGAGTCTCTTAGATGAGCTAACTCATCCTGTTCTTCCCTATAACAAATCTGTCTATTAAAATACTTTGTGTCCTCATCACCATGGTACCTTTGTGTCTGCCTGAAGACAAACACCTCTGGTGTCCCGTTGGCCTTTCCTCTAAGGGTCTGGCACAGCTTACCCAGCACTGCTGGGTGCTTTAAAATCTGACATTTAAAGTGTAAAAGAATCTCTATTTTTGTTCCCTGTGTGAAAAGATTAACTTTTCAGCTTTTCTCTTTTTTCCCACGTTTGGCACGTATGTTTAAAGAAAGCAGAAATCGTTTCAAATCTGGAGCAGGAAAGCTTTCATCTTTTGTTCTGAAGGTGTACATAGATTTCTCAACCTGTTGTGTCTACAGACACTGAATGAGAAATACATACCTCTGCCTCTGAGTGAAGAAAAATTCTAGCTATAGCATTTTTTGTCAATTATTTACTCGCCAAACCCACAACAACAGCAGAAACGAGCTTACAGAGGTGCTGGTTTCGAAGGGAGCCATTTGTGTCCCTGTTAGTGGACTCTTTCTGTCAGGACTTGGGTGGGAGGGAATGGCAGAGAGTGATTGGTGTGAGGGGCACTTGGAGGGCCCTGGCCATGCCCTGCCGTGCTCACAAAGCAGTTTCCATAGGCCTCAGGCACTTGGTGTGGAACCCACCTTCCTGGCATGCTGGATGTGGCAGCGTACCCTGCTGCCAGCCGGTGCCCTGGCACAGCAGCGCGGGACCCGTCCTGCGGAGTTGGGGGTTCCAGCAAGGTTTGCTAGAGGTGAGGATTGTGATCTGTAACCACTGCACAGGGCAAAAGAAGGGATCCCGGGACCTTCTGCTGGAGGCTTCTTGCCAGTTCCCCCAAATCTGTGGGATAATTCAGAGACACAGTAAGTTAAGGAAGGCGACGAAAGGGATCAAAGAACAGAGTACGTGAAGCCAGTGTGACAGTTGTCACTCACACGAGGCTTTCAGTGTTCTACGAAAAAGACTGGTTTCCCAGGAGATGTCACCAGCAAAGAGAGTTGCCAATTGACATGGAAAAGTGGGGGGTTTTATTTTTATTTTTTTATTTTATTTTTTAGCTTAAAATACAAACTATAGGTATCAATCTTAAAGTAGAGGGATTCTTGAGTGAAAAATATTTTACATCAGTGACTTTAAAGGGAGATTCTGCTTTTTTTAATATTTTCCTGTTGCAGAAAACTCACTGTCTCCTTGAAAAGTGTTTTGTATAGGGACCTTCTGCTGTTCTTGGCACTGTGTGTCTCTTTCCCTGGGACACAGACATCAAAGTTGTTGAACAAACCCGAGCCATTGTTTTCCTTCCTGCCTCTACTCCGACTACCCATGACAGCTCTCCATGGCTTGGACCCACCTGTAGGCTCATGTAACTGACCTCACCAGTCTTAGTTTGAAGGTTTCCTCATTAAGTTAGCAAGTCCAAGATGAAATAAACTCTCACCCCCACTTCAGATGGGCCTTGCTTCCGCTCTGCGGTTCTTTCCCTGGAAAACCACTTCCTCTGGGGCTGCCTGTTGAGCCAGGCAGGTGCTTGCCCCATTGTCCTCGGTAGCCCGTACAATTTTAAAGGCGTTGGACACAGTGCAATTTGACTTTATTAATTTTAAAGCATTCAAACTTTGATGTCTTTGCTAATGAGCAGACCAGCTTAACAGTGGAGTGATCTCCTTCGGCTTCTTCAGGGAGCGTTTGGTGACAGAATGGAGGCTGCAGAAAAAGTAGGATTTGGAAAGTGAAATGCAGAGACAATGGGTAGGAAGAATTATAAGAGTAATGGTGGTGATTTTCTAGGCCTGGTAAAGCTCGTGGGAGGATCCCTGTGGCCTTTCATTATTTGATTTTGAGGCCTACAGGAACAAGTTTTGATGAACTTTGATCAGGGCTTTAAAAATCCTCACAAAACTTCTTGGGCGATGGGATCAGGGAAGAGGATTCACCTTTCCCTGAGTGTCAGCTGGCAGCAGGGGCTTCCTTTTGACCACAACATGCTGGAGTGACTTCCTTGGTTAGGATGCTTTGGGCCCTTTTCAGGAGAGGTGCTGAAGCAGTGTCTTGCCATTGTGAAAGGTTTATAGCTGGATTCCTTTCTCAGGGGTGAAACACAAGCCAAGTGAAGAATTACTGTCTCTTGTCAATGTATTTTACTGATTTGCCAGTCATTAAACTCTAGTATGGAGTTAGTGGTTTGAAGCAACAACAAGCAATTCTGGGAACAATATTGTCTATGGGGTCCTCTAATTTCTGAGCAAATGGGCAAGTCTACATGATCAGCTCTGACTGGGACTCTTCAACATCGCCTTGATCCAAAAATGGCCAATCTCCAAATCAGCCTCTGGTACTGGAAAGCGTCTCACAGGAGAATGGATTCAAGAAGTTTGGTGAGACTCCTGAAAAGGTAGAAAAAGGGGTTTCTGGAAAGACTGATTTTACCAAGAAGAGTTAAGAGTTTAAAAAAGCATTCCAAATAAGCATGTGCTTTAGCCTGCCTGAGCTGAGCCAACATTAGGGTGGTGTGAAGCCTGTGAGGAATAAATAGAAATGATGCTGTGAGCACGCAATCAGCTACAAGCCATCAGCATTCCTGTGCTACTGCGTCATAATGGGAGCAGAGCATCTGGGCAGTGTTGCTCTTGAAAGGACCTGGCATCTGTCAGACCGGGCAAACCCCATCCCTTCATGAGCCCTTTTAAACCACGGGTGAATTTCTCTCTGTGCTCTAAATCGAATACGGAGTGACAGCAGTCCCTGGTTCCACGGTGTCAGAGTGTGACTCCACCCTCTTGAAAATGTGTGTGTGTATACATGTACATGTGTACATAGATACACAAGCCTCACTCGAAACGCAATCCCCTTCATGGATATCAAATGTGAAGGGCCGAGCTCTTCTGGCTTCACAGAAACTAGAGGAATTAGACCACAAATAAATTTGGCCTCAGATCCTAGGAGACTGGATCACCTCCTGGCAGTGGCTGCAGTCACCACCCTTCCGTGATGTCTTGTGAGTCAGGATAAATATTCCATGTACTGATACTTCTGGGACCTTTTCCTGCTCAGTCGTACCCAGAGGCTCCTCACTGGTCTCCCTAAGTTTACTTGAGGGATAATGACCGATTCTCTCAGTTTCTAGAAACTGAGGTATGAAATCCAAACCACATGTGAGGAACTTGTTACTCAGCAGTTTGATCTCTTGTTGTGATCTGTTGAACTGATGTTCATTCTCAGTAAATCACAGCTTGAGGAGAACAAGAGAGGTACAGACTCATGGCCAAAGTGAGGAGCTCATTTTAGTAGTGGAGGAGTTAAATACTTGTGAGACAGTAACAGGAACAAGCATGGCTCATTCAAGAACCCTGAGGCTGTGGCAATTGGTAAGGTGCTGTCAATGAGGCAACCAGAACCCACTCCACCCAGGCTCTGAACTGCTCACATTGTGGTGCGGGACCTTTCCCACACCTTTTTCCCAAGCCAGGCAAAACTTTGAAGACAGGCATAGGTTTAATTGTTTTCTATTTCTTTAGGTCTGGAAGCCTTGCAAGCTACTTCCCGTCTTTCCCGTCACTTGAGGTGACTTTCCTGTAATGACACCAACTTTCCCCACAGGTCTGGTGGCCACACATCTTTTCTGCCTCATTCTCCCTCTTTCTTCTTTTTTTCTTCTGTTGATGCTGAACGAGTCATCCCAGGAATAAAGCTGTCAATGGGAGGAGGGTGCAGTGTTCCTTTGCAGTGATTAATGGGCAGCATTCTTGGAGCTCGTAAATGAGACGAATCTTTAAAATAACATTCATCAAAGGGAAGAGCTTGTTGGTTGCTAATTTATGAGGGAGAGTCACCACCCTCCTGCTGCGGGCTGGTAATCTGGATCTGACTCATTGACTAAAATTGTTTAAACCATCATATTCCTGAAGTATTACGTTTCGGATCAAGGCTTAAAGGTGCAGGAGCGTAACTGGCTGACACCCTCACGCATGTGTCACCATCTGTCTTGAGGGAAGCAGCAGCCGGAGCAACCTCAGAAAGCCAGTACAGTTGCTCCCTATATGAGCCCAGTTTCCTCTGTTTTCCCATGAACGCCACAGGCTCTGGGAAGAGGCAGTGTGCTCGGGAAGCTGGTGGTTTGGATAGGACACAGAAAAGAGACTCTTCCCACCAGTGCCTTCCGAGGGGCTTGGTCAGGCAAGCTCTCACAAGGCGTGCCAGACGCACGAGTGATCCTCGCAGCTAGGCTTGTGCTGAAACAGTGCAATTAAATCACTTGCCCGGCAAGGGGGAAGCTGTCCTGCTTGGTGGGAAAATCTGCTCCAGAGCCAGGGGGGACCTTGGCTCGTGCACCTCCTCTCTTTGGAGAATGCCCTTGCCTCCAGCAGATGTCCATGCAGAAAGACTGTTGGAAACACAGGCTGCCTCCTGGAGAGCTGGAAAGTTTTGTTTCTATGTGGAAATGAGAAATCATCTAAAAGAATTGGTTACTCTGCGGTCTAGTAGAGAACTCATCAACTAATTTTTCACCATGTTCACCTAAGCAGGAAGAGGTGCACCAGCTGCAAGCTGGTGGGGCTGAGCAGACACCCCTGGCCCTAAGAGCATCCCCTCTGCAGGCAGGGCATCGCCAGTGCTCCCTGAGGGATGTGAGGAGCAGTAAGAAATACAGGATCTTGCACAGAAATGTGCGTGGGAGCACGTCTGGGCCCTTGGTAAGGATAAATATTTGCTCCAATACTTGTTTGCCTTTCTAAATCCTGATCCAGAGTCCCTACTCCTGTTGTCCCAGTTTGGTGGCTGGACAGTTATTTAGGAAGAGCAAGACCTGGCAAGTTCAGCAGTGAAGCATCCTTGGTGTTTGATGAAATGGGACCCTGAGCTCTGCCATGCTTCCAGCTTTCAGTCTTTTACATCTTCTGGCACAACCAGCCACAGGACAGATGGATGGAAAGGAGGGAGTTTTGAGGCAGGACCCTTGCCCGCTGGGGCAGCTCTGTGCTGGCACACTGGCTGAGTGCCCCCATTGTGCCACCAGCCACATCCCCAGGACTGCTGTGGTACTGCTGGCAGCGGGGACAGGCTGGGCTGGAGACCCAGATGAGTGCTGCTGTTCAAATGTGAACAAATGGTATTAAAGCAGTCAAAGAATGTTCAGAAAAGCCTTTTTCATTCAAGTCTTACTCAGTTTTCTGCAAACTGCTTAAAAAAATTTAAAGCGCTTGAAAATGACCTCCAAACTACTATGAATTATGTGTTTGGGTTTCTTGGTAGCCTGGGAATGGAAACCTGCTGCAACCCAGTTCTGCTGTTATTAATACTGTCTTAACTTTCACCTTTTCATGTGGAAAAAGCATTTCATGTCTGAAGAATTTCCCCTTGCCCTGGTTGTGGCCTTAGTCATGCAAGACTTGGGTACAGGGGAGAAGCCTCATTAACGGTACTCAGCTATCAGCAGTCAATTAACTAACACAATTTTTATGGTAAAGGATTCTTTTGGTGGTAAACTCACACCTTGGGCTATGAGTGTAATCTTTTAATGATGCGTTTCTTGGAAACCTAAAGACATAGACAAAAGATCAGGGAGAATATGGCAGAGAAATAAAATCCCCTCCAAAATGAGAGAAACGAAACAGGAAAATTGTGTCTTGGTTGTAAGGTGAGACAATTTCCATATTTCTCAAGTCTGAACAAGTGTCTGAGGCATCAGGAGTGGGAAAGTTCCCTAATCTGCTCTGCATGCTCTGCTGTGTGTTTTGCCTGTATTTGAGAAGCGCAGCATCCTCTGTGTGCAACAAAATCCATCTTCTGCGCAAAGAGGTTTTCATAGGAATTACACTTCACTGACTGAGCTTGTCCAGAACTTCAAAAATGCCTTCGACACCTCCTCAAGCTGAGATGTGTGTTTTGGTAATCCAGGCTCTGCCAGCAGAAATATGATTTTCCAGTACGTGCAGCATTAAAATGGGATGCCCGGCAATTGCTGAGGAGAGCAGAGCTCTGGTCTTGTTCCAGCAGCAATCGCTGGCCCTGTGATAGTTGGGAACTCGTGGCTCTGGGTGTCAGATGGGCTACTCAGCAAAAATACACTCAGCTGAGAAAGCCCTGTTTTCTGGGAAACCAGAGATAGTGGCTGTGTGTGTCAGAGCCCTGACGGTGACGGGAGCAATGCTATCGCTTCACCTCGGCACAACACACGGGGTTCAGACTGCTGTGCTCCCACGGACACGGCAAGTCCTTGCTGAAGGCAGAGCTGTGCAGTGCCTGTGTGTGGGCAGTGCCCGGGCACCGCAATGCTGTGGCAGCCGGCCCCACCACAAATGCCGGCGGTTGGCCCGGGCGGTAGATGGGGCACGTGCTCGCTTCAAGGGGCTGTGAGGAAAAGGGGCACTGGCTGCAGAAACTTTGAGGGCACATTGCTGCCAGTCTGCTGGAGAGAAGAAGGGATGGCAGACTGCTTTTGTTGTTCTAATGCCTGGGCAACAGTGGTGTTTATTAAAAAGGTGATGTGGAATAAAACAGAAGAGAAGATGTCAGTAAGGTGCGACGTAGGGCTCTGGAAACCCAGAAAAGGATGCCTGGCTCTCGGGATGCTGAGGAGAGGGACAGTTCAGAGACAGGATCTGTGAGCTCTTACTCCCACGTTAATACTGGTTCTGCCTCTTTCCCTCAGGAAATCACTTAATTTCTCTACTCTCTGTCTCCTTTCCATAAAATGAGGTTAATGGTAGCAATTGCTCTGCTTCACAGGAGGTCTGGGTATAAATTAACTCTTGCCAAATAATGTGAGATATAAAAGGATATTAATGTGGAATAAAATTGCTGCAGAGGAAATGCAGTTTTAAAATTGTTAGGATCGTAGGAGTGAAACAGCTGGGCATGATGGGTCTGGAGTGAGGAACAAAAACGAATGTCAGAAAGATTGGGAGTTCATATGACCTGAGCTGGAACAGCTATGGCTAACGCAGCTGGGGGGGGTGGGGTGGGGGTTAAGGAGCGGGGCACTGGTTTTCTGCAGGTGCGGGGAAGTGCTAATCCTGTTTCTGGAAATGGAAAGGATACCCAAGGTACCAGCAAGGGATCCTACTAATGGGGGTTTTGCCTCCTTTTCTGCATCAACAAGTTAACATTAAATGTCAGGAGTTTGAGATAAGTTTTCACAGCAGCAAACGAAAGAGATCTCCCTTGATTTCTGCTCTGGTCTGACATTTGTCCCCACACCAGCACTGTGGTCAGGAAGATGAATGAGGAGTTAGTGTTGTTGGACTAGATTCTGTGTTGGTCAATAATTCCAAGGTAGTTCCTGAATTAGTCTGTTACTAATAATCCATTTTCACCATAATTGGGAGGACGAGAAGTTCTGGCAGGCAGTGCATGAGACAGAGGAGAAAATGATTAAAACAGAGCCAAAAATATCGCCATACTAGAGTCATGAGTCAGATCCTGACCTTTCAAACAAACACCACGGAGCCTGAGCTCATGTGCATACGATCCCAGTGATCCAGGTGAGAGTAACAGGACAGCTCAGCCTGGCTGGCTTTTAATGGGGGGGTGGAACTGAGAATGTCCCAGAGGGCAGGGGGAGCTGGAGACAGCAGCACTGCCCGTCAGATGGGTCTGTCTCCTGCGATCTTCCCAAGGGAAAGAATTGCCCCACGCCGTTGAGCTTCACAGTTTTACAATGCAGCTCCTTGTAAAGAGTGTCCATCCCCTTGTTAACATGGTCATAAACTGTAATAAATATCAGTTTCTTCTTGGTTAGCAACTTAAAAGCTCTTTAAGCTTATGTCAAGTCACATTCTCTCAGGACAGAGGACTATTATAAGCTCATTTCTCATGAAATGCACAATCCTTTGTGAAATGGTGTGACTGCAAGAGACAGGATTTCAAAGAGAAAGTACCCCTCGAGGGGCTTGCTGGTTATCTCCACAGCTGGCTCTGCAGCAATGGAACTACTGGTGGAGCACATAGCATGGCTGGGACGGCTCTGTCGTGAGTGTTACTTGTGGCCTGTACTCACCATGTTGGGAACCACTGGTGCCCCGTGCCACCCCCAACACCCTGGTACCCGGAGCAGCACAAGCAGCTCGAGCTTGGCTTCCCTGGAGCCAGAGCCCTGGCCATTGGTCCCTTCACACCTCAGGAGCGCTGGCAGCAGGCAAGGTCCAGGGCTGCCAAGGGTAGGATCTGGCTGAGCACTGGGGGACCTCACTGTGGGGAATCACTAGGGGACAGGAACCCTGATGCGTGACTTGTTTGTGACTTGGGAGTGCTCATCCCCAGCTCTGCAGGGTGAGATTTGTCCGGGCAGTGGGGTGGCGGTGCCCCCTGCCAGCTGCTTGGGCCATCTCTTCCCAGTGCTGCAGCAGTGCCAGGGCCAGGAGGGCTGTCCCTGTGGTCAGGAACTAAGCAGAAACTAAGGCAAGAACTGTGCTCGACAGGAACAAAATACTGTCAGTGTGGGTTTGTCCCTAGGTTTGGCTCAGGATCCAGACTTTCACGGAAGTCAGACCAAACCCACCTGGTTTGTGGCTCAGGCTGCAGCCAGCACAGAATCTTCCACTCGAGAAGGGGCGAGGGGTGTCGAGCCTGGTACCCACAGCCTGAGGCTGGGAACCCTGCAGAGCTTTGTCCACCTGTCACCATGCCTTGCTGCTTCCCAGGGAGCTGGGAAGGAGCTGCTTGGGCTGTGCATGCGATGCCAGCAGGGAAGAAACACTTGTCTGTGTTCTCTGTTAATGAAAATGTCTTTTTATAAGGTCGAGGCAGAGGAGTCGCTGTGTCATTAACTTTTCAAACATGCAGAGCAGCAATGGTCTCTGCAATAAGTTAACTCTGCTCGTCATCCCAGCTTCGCAAGGGCAGCCCCAGCAGGCTCCTGGCCAGGGGTGGGAGCATACAGAGCAACAGTGGGTGACAAACCAGCATGGTGGTATCCAGGTGATCCTCCGTGCTTGGCTCGCTCTGAGATGCTGTGTGTGCCCCAGCAGAGCCTGCAAGGTCTAGTTAAAAGCTGATAGATGGAAAGAATAATTAGAAATTTGGCTCCCAAGTTTTGAGTTCTTTGCCTTTCCTTGGTTCTGGGGGTGTCTGACAGTGGATATTTCATGGGATTGTGGGTAAAACTTTCTCCCTCCCCAAGAAATTACTCAGCCAGGCAAAACAAGCACAAGATACTGATTGTGCTGATTCATAAGGAAGCAATTTCCCTTCTACTTTTAATGCCAAACCAGCAGGAAACTGCAGGGCGATTTGCCAGAGGGTCATAGAAAATGAGACTAGGTCCAGATTATGCAGCATTTCCTGGGTGTCTGGTAATTCCTTCACAGCCTTAAAATATGAGGAGGCTTATGCTGCAAAACATGGTGCGGAATAAAGGGTTTCATCCTCATCTTCAGTAAGCGTCAGTATCAGGAGGAGCTTAACTAAAACGGCCTGGAACTCAGCAGAGTTTAACTTACTTCACTGGAAAATGGTACCTGCAGGGAAGCAAATCCTTGTGGTGTTCCCTGTGGTGTCGGCTGTGCCACAGTTTGTGCAGGAGCTGTCGGGTTTTTAATAAACCTTCCCTGCAGGCAGGATTCTTGCCTTTGGCTCCCACAGCTGCATCCGCTGAGGGCTTCACCCTCCTCAACACTGCCACAGGGTACTGGGATAGCTTGGTGAGAGGCTTCCTCCGCCTCTCTACAGCCCTGGTTCACTCAAGTGAGAACCACTGGCTGGCACGATTAGGAGATGTGGAGATAGAGCTCCTTCCAACGCTGCCCCAGATCCAGCAAACCTTTCCTGGTGATGACCTTCTTGCCTGTGGGGAAGCTGCTGATTTATTGTCACCTGAACTGCAAGTAAAGCTGAATCTCGGCCTGTTTGCAGCTCCTGTGCGGCTGTAACAGCTGTTGCTGGGCCTCCTCTTCTTCCAAGGTGAGCAAGTATTGTTCCTGAATCAGAACAGGAGGGCTGCCCCTGCAGAAACGGGCAGGTGGCACAAGGCCCCAGGTGTCTGCTCACACAGGAGGTCTCCAGTGCTGACCACACCTGACTGTTTTCACCACAGAAGGGTTTTGGGGTTCAGGTCCCCACATCGGTTTAGGCTGGTCTGTGCCAGCCCTCACTGACCTGTGCTCTCGTTTAATTCCAATTATACCTTCTTGATTAGCACAAATGAGCTGAATAGAAAGAGGAAAATTGCTCCTTAGGCTCGGTGCTTGGCAATAATTTTTCTGTATGAAAAGGAAATGCTTGTCTCTTCAGTTTTAAGTGTTCACATTCTTTAGCTAACAAAGAGAGGTTCCTGGTATTCCTCCTCTGCCGCCACTCATTTGCCTCTGGGAAAGGTTTGGCTTCTGTGCTTGCCAAGCTCATCAGTGGAACAGAAAACACAGAACATTAACGTGCATTTAAACCTCAGGCACTTGCCAGGCACACAAAAAAGAAACCATGTTTGAAAGATACATCCACCTGATCCCCCGGCCCCTCCAGTGTGAGTGCCTTGGTCTGGGGAGGGGGAACTGGGGCGGGGGCTGTCTCAGTTCGAAGATCCCTGACTGGGGGATTATACCAGCTAGGACAGGAAAAAAAACTGGAAGAAAATGGGTAGGACCCAAGTTCCAGATTGGATAAGCCCCAAATGCACAAATTGATCCATCACTCCGTGTAATTAAGCATCGCTGACATGAGCAGCGGGTTGCCGGGGCAGTTGTCGAACAAACAATTCGGGCAGGCTTTCCAGAGGTGCCGGCACCGGCCTCGGCGCCGAGGAGGGTGGCGTTAAGCCATCCAAAGGCTTTGGGATCCTGCTCTGTGTTTCCTCCTGGGAAAAGCTCTCGGCAGTGGTGTCTGGCTTGGCCTCTATCTTTGCCCACCAGGACACTCCAGCAGTGCGCAGTCTCTGTGCTGGCGCTGGAGGTTGGCAGTCTCCTGCTGCGAGTCAGGGATTTGGGAATGTGCTGGGTGCAGCGTGGGCAGGGAGCAAGTGGGCTCCTGCAGCCCCTCTCCCCGAGCCCCGCTCCTTTGACCCCAGTTCCTTGCAGAAGCTGTGCTGTTGGCAGCAGGCGATGCACTGGAGGTTGGTGCCGCTTCTCATTAGCAAAACGTTACAAAAGCAAAAAGGGTTTTTGTAATTTTTTGTTCTCGCATCTCAAAAAGGAGGAACCTCATGGGAGTGCAATTCAGATCAGTCCCTTGAGAAAGAAAGTCCAACAGATGCAGGAAACCAGCATTCCTGAAACCTCTTGTTGTACCAGAGGTACCTCTTCTTCAGAGAGGGCCAAGGTCCTCGCACCCATCCCCACGTGTTCCGAACCGCTGAGCAGAGCTCCCCTGAATCTGGGGTGGATGGGGGGGTTCACAAATATTTTGAAGCTTCGTTTGAACTGAGTGGCCAGGAGAACATTCTCCACCTCGGCTGGGGAGGTGGCCAGCCCCTGCCAAAGCCTCTCAGTGGAAGGGTAAGAGCCAGGAGGCAGCGTGCTGCTCTGACCACACACATCTGCGCTGGCCACAGGACCGCACTGCTGTGGGATGGCCTGGGGGGGTCTGCCTGCTGCCCTCACTAATAACAGGTGTTTTGTCTCTGTTTTGTGAGAACCTAATCACCTGGTGTAATAAAGTTGTGTGGTTTTCCTTTCAGCTGGGTTAAGCAGGGATTTAGGAAAAGCTGGTAAATGCCTGGCATTTCCCAGGAGGTGACAGAGAGGGTGTACGTGGGTAAATGCCCGGGGTGCAGCAGTGCCCGGAGCCGCGTTCGCTCCCTGTGGATGCTCACCCACCACTGCAGTGGCCCCGGGAGGGTGAGGCGGCTGGTTGGAGACCAGAGAGCTACAACCCGGCGAGAGGTGGGCCACCTTCTTGTACTTGTGCTGGCACTTGTTCCCTGATCCCAGTTCCAGAGAGTTACATTTAAAATCCAGAACAGCAAGGGTGTAAAATCCACCCACAGCTGCTGCTGGCCTTGTATCTTGCCCGCTCTGAGCATGGAGCTCTGGCTGGATCCTCTTGGAGTAGAGGAAGGGACCGACCCCGTTTAAGCTCTCTGGTTTCTTTTGGATACCTGATCTTTTAAAAAACAACCTACAACAGGAAAAACGGCCTTTTTAAAATTTATATTTATGTGGGGTTTTTTCCCATAGGAAACATTACACTGATATTGTAGTGAAGAGGAAAAATCATCTCTGACTTTACTAGCAATGAAATGGATATCGAGGGGCCTTAAATTTGCCGCGGGCAACTGTTTCCATTTGAGCTGTACAAAACAGTGCAGGTAAAAGAGCCAAGGCTTGCACAAATAATGTGTTTTGCCCGATAATTGATGCTGGGAGCAGCCTGTCCAGAGGATGCTGGCTGGCTGTGTTCTACAGCCGCAGGGTAGCTGGGTGGTTTGTGTGTTTATTTCTTGCCTGGATTGCTTAGGATTCTGTACCAGTAAGGAAAGAAGTGGAAAATTACTACCTGGTCCACAACTGTTACAGAATTCTAAGTCTCTGGGCAGATCTGGAAATCTTTCTGTATTGTTTGACGCCAGTTCTGGACCAGAGATCACTCCCCACTGCTCTCATTTACCTTCTTATAGCTGTGGTTTTGTGGCTCGGATTTTCTCAAGCACTGCATTTTGGTAAGATTTTGTAGCCCATGAACTGTTTGTTTGCTTGCTTAAAGGCATTGAGGTGCGAGCATGGTGCTGCATCACCACATGCCCCAAGCTGTGGTACTTTTCCAGCCCAGGAAGAGCAGCCCTTCAGGAAAGTCCCAGCCCTGCTCAGCAAACCCGAGCCTGCTCACCACACCTGAAATCAACCCCTGGTGATTTCACATCAGTGAAGTCATTCCTCTCGTGCTGCAGCACTTCCTCTGAAGCCTTTCTCTGAGCCCAGTGTCCGTGTGTCCTGCATAGCAGATGGACCCTGTTGTGGGATGGCAGAGCAGGCAGCTGATCCATCCCTGCCCGCTTTGCCCATGCTTGTGGTCCCACAGCAGCTCCACATCTTCAAAAGCCTTTGGGGAGAAACCCAGCTGAACTCTTCCTGGGGTCCCAAGCTGGCCGTACAGAGAGGTCCCCTCACCCATGCTGCCTCCTTCCAGCAAGCAGATCTTTTCGCTAAAATGAAGACCTCTGGACTTTTCCTCCAGTCAATCACGTTGTGAGTGCAATAATCCTGTTTTTCAGGCTGCTGGGGAGGGAGATCGGATGTCCAATAACCAGGGTTGCCCCTGCAGCCCATTTCAGAACAGATGCCACATTGCCATTTTCCGTTCCCTTGGTGGAAAGGCAAGTTTCACTTGGAAATTGAAAAGGATGATAATCGGTAACTTTGTAGTTGAACTCTTCAGACCTCCTGGGGAAGTGCCAGTTGGAGTATGCGCTTCCAATGTCATTATTATAATTTCATAACCTCTTTTGATTGAATTAGCTGAAAACTAAATATGAAATGTTCAGATGGAGCAACTGTCGTCCCCCTTCCTGATTATTTTTGCTCCTGCTGCCTCTTGTTGGCAAATGCAGAGCAAAGCACTGCTCAGACCCTCCGCTGTTCCCTGGGTCGCAGCTCTGCCAGGGCTTTCGCCCCCCCCCCCCCCCCCCCCCCCCCATCCCATGAGCTCCCCACTGCACATTTAGTGGTTTTGCTGTTCAGAAATCACAGCACCCTCTGTGCCGGTGCCCCAGCCCTGGCCCCCACAGCCCCTGCAAGCACGTGCTGTGCAGAGGGGTCAAGGCACACCGCTGGCAGGCCAAGGGCTGATGCAGGAGGATTCCTGTCCCTGAGGCTTGGCCGCCCAGAAGATGGGGAAAACACAGCCCCAGCTGACAAGCGGAGCTTTCACAGAGGTCCACAGCTCCAGGGTTTTCTGACCTGACACATCCCTTTAGAGCTGCCCACAGACACGTTTGCCAGATCAGAGGCTGGGTGGGTGACTTAGACCCAGCCAGGGCTTGGAAGGATGCCGGTTGCCATCAGCTTCTCTATGTGACTGTCCTTTGCTGGCTTGGGCAGCTTCTGCCTTGGTCACCTCTCTTCCTTTGGCCAGAGCTGCTCAAACGGGCAGAGTTCTGAATAAGGATATATTTTACCACTACTTTTTAAGTCTCATTTTCATTCCTGCACCCCCTTGGCACGTGACTCATCCCAGCAAACCTACTGTGCCCTTGAATTAATTTGGCCTCTAAAGGGAACAACGATGCTGGGCCGTTACAGGATGCCACTATTTAAAAGCCAGGAAAATGTACAGAAAATGCTCAGGTGCTGCCAACATTTTTCTCACCTTGATGAATGCCTCCAGACCTTGCTCTTTGCCTCCTGAGGGGTGAGGTGCAAATCTGATGCCTCAGCGATGTCTTCTGGTGCTCCTGCCCACTCTCAGACGCCTTCCGAAGGGCTCAGAGGGACAGGGCTTCTGTTGCCTGAGGAGCTCCAGCTCCCTGGCCTCAAACCAGCACTTGCACACTTGTAGATGGACTTAGTTCTAAGACTGTGAAAGTGAAGGAGTTTTGAACTTCTCATCACAGGCAGTGGGGCTCCTCGAGAGTTCGGTGAGGTGAGGGTTTAAATGCAGTTCTTGCATGGTCTCACCTGAGCTGGGGAGCGTCCCCGTTCACTGTTTCTGGACCTTCCACAGTGGCAGTGAGAGTCACCTGTGCATCCCCCGCACAAAGTGACCTGTGCATCCACCCACTGTCACCTCCTCTCTGTGGGTAATGAGGTTTCTGCTGAGGAAAACACGCTTGCTTGCTTGCTTGGTTTTATTGTCCTGTACTCCTGCGCAGGGGGTGAAGAAGAACTGAAGCAGCAGATCCTAAGAAGTAAGCTGCACTAACGGCTTCTGGAGCTGAGTCTGCCACAGCAAAGGAGAATGCCAGAGGGGCTGCTCTTCCCACACATACAGGCTGTTCCAGTCTGAAGGACGGAAGATTCTGACCCGCGCCATGAGCAGGGCTGGAGCACTTGGAGACACAGGTAGGAACCAGCTGCCTGCCGGAGTTATCCGCTGGGCTTTATACCACAATGGCAACCGTGCAGCCAGCTGCCAGGCAGGAGCTGGGCACGTTGGCAGTGGCTATGAATTGTTTTAAGGAGAAAGAAAGTCAAAAAAGAAAATTGGAAACCAAGGCTGAAGATCCAGTGGTGGAGTCAGCAGACAATTCCCACCAGCTCAAGGAGAGGGCAGATTCACAGTGTCAAATTGGTTGTCTTTGTTCTGTCATCCAAGACTTTCAGCAGAAAATTCAAGGGCTATCAAACCATTTTAAAGCCTTTCTTTCCCATCCATTCTGAAGTTCCGTTATTAGTGGCTATTACATACTTGCCATTTGTATTTTGAATAATAAAGTCTAAATTGTAACTGTCCGCAGAAAATCGGATGCAATTGTAATTGCATTGTTGCTCTCCTCTTAAATCTCTGATTGAAACCCATTTTGTAAAGCCTACTCCTCCATCCACTCGCTTGTGATGAATATAAATGCTATTTAAAATGTATGTTAGTGGCAGATTTTAATCTGAAATAATGTGTTTGAAAGCACTGTTCTCATTTCTAATGCCAGATTATTACTGATCACTCTGGCCCTGGGGAGGTTGTTGCTGAATATCACTGGGAGGGAAGTTTGCACTTCCCAGTTCCCACCACCTGAATTTTGATTTGACTTAAGACAGCAAATACATTTCAAACCCAGCTGTAGTTTTTGTTTAAATGTGAAACGGCAGTTGTTCAGAAATCTGGTGTGTTTACCCCAGGGAAGGAAAGCCCCTGCAGTGCGGCTGTGGAGCGGCTCGGGAGGGACGGAGGCTCCTGATCCGCGCTGGCTGAGCTGAGCTCAGGTGGAGCAGGAATTGGAAGGGAAGCGGCCCGGTGCAGATATCCTGCCTTGCAGGGTGGGAGTTATCGATCCAACCCTTGGCTGTGCGCCGCTGCCAGAGGAAAACCTGAGCTGGGTTTTACAATGAGCATCTCAGGAGAGAGGAGGGTGCGTGACCCACACGGGCCCGTCTATGGTCACTTTGAACAGTGGCGTGCAGGCATAAGGGCTCAGCAATAAATATTTCAGGGATTGAACTCAACATTTTGTGCCTTAAAACCTGGTGGTGATAACAGAGCAATCTGAGGGCAAACGCAGGAGTTCTTGCAGCTCCTAAGTCACAATGCCTCTGGTGCCTGTGTATCTGCGGAATTATTAGTTCATCTGCCCAGAGGGCATCCAGCCCTCCAGGAAACAAAAACGCCTTCTGACATTTAAAAGTAAGGCACAAGAGAGAAGCTGAATGTCTTTAATATCTCCAGCCTGCAAAGCCTCCCAGAGACAGGCAGGTAGCTTGAATTTTGCCCAAGAAAACCAGGCAGAAAGCTCTAGGTCATTTTATTCCACACAACAGGCGTTTCTGCTCCTAAAATGTTTCCTGATAGGTAAAAAGCAGGAAAATATCAATTAGGTTCTTGTCTAATGACATGGAAATCAAAGGACTGACAGCTCCATCGAGCATCCATGGAGGTGGCTTGTGTGGAGCAAAGGCGAGAGCGCGCAGTGTCAATGTCAGAGCATTAACGCCACAGGAACTTCAAAGCAAAGGAGGGACCTTGTCATGGCTATGAATTCTTTTAAAATAGCTTGGTTTGAATCCAATGCTTTGAAACTGTGATGCTGGGAACACAGCTGACAATGATTTTGGTCTCTGCTTGGGTTTCAGGTAGCAAACTCTCAGCAATCCTCAGCAAGACATTTGGGCACACACATGGACGTTGACTGCAGCCAAACATCACACCTGCTGCTGCACTGGGATGCATGGATGAGGCTCTGCTGAAACACCTTGCCCAGTGACCACCAGCAGAAGCTGCTGGAGCCCGTGTGCCGGCAGGTGGAGCAGGGATGGTCAATGTTGGTCACGCGTGAATTGTGCAGACCGGGAGGTGGGTGGCTCCCGTTCGATCCCTTCCTATTCACCCTTCGTCGAGCAGAGGGGCAAGAGGAAAACCCAGGAAAATGAGCAGGCATCCTCAATCAAAACCGCAAGCACGCGATAAGGTGTAAATGGGCAGTTGTGGGGCCAGTGGTGAAGGGAAGAGTCTGTCCTCTGTCGGGAGGGCTGGTAAAGATCACTGCTGTACCAAGGCAGGTTGATGTAGCAACTGTAATGCATCAGGTTTTAATTCTTCAGTCAGTGAGGGCCAGAGCGCTTCAAGAGGTTCCAGCTCATACCTGTAATTAGGTAATTTGCGCCTGGAGAAAGATAACATACCTAGGATTTTGCTGAAAATTGGATTAGACTAAACTGGTACCTTTTCTCTTCAAACAATTGTAGTTATAAAGCTGGTAATAATATGTGCCAGGCAAGAAAATAGGAGAGGATAATGAAATGACTCTTGAGATGCATAGGAATCTCGCAGTCATGATGAAAATGACTTCAGGGGGAAAAAAGTAGAGGCATCTTGTTTTAATGGTAATAAATGTCCTTTCTGCAGCCTTCAGGCAAGAAAATTGTCTAGCAGACACAAGACTGTGCTTCTGGTGAAAGCAACTGGAGTTGCACCACAGCCTTGAAGTGAAGCAGCTTCAAGACCCTGAGAAGTAACAAACAAAATTTTGAGGGAAGAACTGGTTCTCTGCCAACACACAAATCAAAGGTACCTACCTGTGCCTGCAGAAGGAATTCCTGTCTCTGTCTTGGCTTTCTTTCCCTCCTGTTTACTAGGAAGATCCTACTGGAGTCTCTGGAGGATGCAGTGCAAGCTGGGATGCTCAGTCGGCTTCGTGGCAAACGGATGCCCAAACTGGGAAGAAATTAGAACCTTTCTGTTCCCATCACTGCCCACCTGCCTTGGCAGAGGCTGCAGATGTGGCTGGGAAGCAGGGTGCTGGGGGTCCCAACAAGACTTGGCGAGCAGCTGGGAGCACAAGGACCCATCGCTCCAGCCCCACACGTGTCTCCAGCAGCTCCAGCTGTGGGCCGTGGAGAAGAGAGGGCACACGCTGAGTTACCTCTTCCTAGCATGACCTCAGCATCCCAGGACTGGGAAACTGAGCTTGAGGATCCTTCTGGATTATTGCTTTTTAATTCTTGGTAGTAGCAGATACCAGAGACGGGTCCATTTTCCCAGAGGAGAACTGAGGACACCAACTGCTTGCTCTAATGACACACAGAAAGGGTGAACATAGCGCCAGAGAATAGGACAGGTGTTAGGAAGCTGGTGTACACCAATTTTAAATGCATGATTAATCGGAATTAGCAATAACTAGCTCATTTGGAAAATAAAAGACTTCTTAATGCAACAGACAGGATACCAGCAGCTCCTTGCTGAACTGGCCTGGCCTGCTATAACCTTAGACTTACAATTAATTTGAATTATTGACTCCACACATCAGTGTGTGACATTTTTACCCATACAAAACCCCCTGAACTTGACAGGACATGTTCCCCATGTCCCACATCCCTCCGTGCATTGCCATCCCGGCAGCCAGCCTTCACCTTGGCACAGTGTGGCCGTGCTGCGACCAGGCAAGAGATGGGCAGTGAGATGGGCAGGAGCAGAGCTGGCAGAGGAAGCGGGCAGAAAACAGAAATTGCTTTCTTTTATTTTTTAAACAAGCTGTGAGTGGAACACGCAGAGCACAAACCGAGGAAGATGATGCTCTCCAGTTTAAAAATACACCTTCTAAAACCTTTGCCTGAGACCTAAACTGTCCTAAACTTTGCCAAGAGGCACCCAGCCCTGGCAAAGACGCCTCTCTGAGAACAACCTGCGAGTGCTGCCGCTCGGACCCGGGCTTTTATGAATGGAGAGTCGGCCCGCCCTCCGTGCCCCGCCCCGGCTCCCGATTGTCTCGTGGCAGCAAAGACAAGATCCCACATGAGAGCCCGATGAAAGTTGGTGCAGGGGAGGTGATAGGCGGTTTCACCTGTTGTATCACAGTGTCCTCTCTCCAGCTCAGTGATGGCACTGCAGTGTAGCATGAACATCTCAACTGTGCTTAGTCAAAGATTAAACTGGTCCAGCTGGAGCTGATTACAATCACATTTCTTCATTACACACATGCTGCATTGCCCTCACAGCTCAGTGCAGCTGCCTGGCACCACCCTGAGCACTGTCCTGCACCAGGATTGACACCCTTGGTGTGTGCCACAGTGGGCAGTGAAGAGGTGCGGAGTCCTGTCCACCCTGCCCAGGTGTGGGATAAACCTGGCAGGTCTGTTCACACCCTCAGTGTCCTTCTGCTCTCCCGCTCCAGAGCCCAGATGTAGGTGGTTCTGGATTCTCTTGTTACGTGTGTGAGCATTAAGTGCCTTCTGACTCATGCCAAGCTCCTGCCCTCAGAGGTGTTTTCACTGCACTGAGACCTGTGTGCCAACCGTCTCTTTCAAATAAGGTGAACAATCCCTTTTCGCAGTTTCAGCTTTGCTCCCATTTTCATGGCAGCTCCCTGGGTTTGCATCTTGTGAGAAAGTCAGACTGGGATCTGGTCTTGGACTGGTCCTGGTGCTCCCATCGGAACTGGGGGAGGAACAAGGAGCTGAATTGCCTGCTGCCTTACAGCTGCCTTGCTCTAGTGGAATCCACGTGCGTTTGTCACACTGTCTTACCCAGGCTTCTTTCACTCAGAAATTTGCCCAGGATACAGCCGTAGCCTCTTTTCAACGTTTGCTCTCCTCTCCATCTCTTGGACCTCTCATAGGCCCTCCAGAATTCCTGATGCTCCCTAGGGTAAGCAGACAAGCCAAGGTGGATTGTATTAAGGGAATGCATGGGTGCAGACACACTCAGTCCCCTGCACCTGAATTCCATCAGAGACCAGCCTGTCTCTGGCTCCTGCCTGATGTTTGCAGTGGGGCCATGGCTGAGCAGGTGTGGGGTCTGCAGGACGTCTGCCTCCCACCACTGCCTGCCAGCGGCGGGCAGGCTGCCCCAGGGAGCCTGTGCTCTGCTGCATGGGACTGTGTCGCAGAGCCTTTCAGTGCTCTGAAAGCTCTGGCTGTTAATCCCTCACACGGTGTGGGGTCCATTGATTTGTGCGCACAGCCACAGTGTTGATGGGAATGGCATGTACCGACCCAACAGCCACCCTCCCGGAGAACCTGGCAGAGCTTCTAAATGACTTTCTCCTCTTGCATGTAGCACATCTGTGAATTCCAGAGTGCTTGGTTAGTAGGTTCTATCTAACATCAATAGATCAGTGCAATCTAAAAAAACTACTTAGAAATGTCTAAAAATAGGTATTGGTAAAGGTGCAGAAGCATAGCTTTTGTCTCCAGGGAATGGTTCTTCTGTGTCTAGTGCTGTGTGTCAGTGTGTTTGTACTTGGTGTGAGTGGCTCCTCTGCGTGCCTCTACCGCCAAGTCTCGCTTTTTTTTTCAGGAAAAACCTGTTGTCTTGCTGACACTGAGACACTGGAAACAGAATTCAGTTGTTTGGAGGAGAAAATATGATAGACAGATGCCATTTCTGGGTTCTGAATTGCTTTAGGATAATTGCTGGGATTTAATGCAGACAAAAGCTACCTGTGCTCTTAAAAATGGTTCCCTAATTGGCTCTGCCTTTCCATTTAAACAGAAAAGAACCCGTTATTTCGAAGTAGAGGATGAAAGCACCAACAGTGTAGCCTTCTGAAACTTGGAGGAAAAATGGAGTCAAGTGAGAATAAAGAAGAAAAAGCTGATGTGGGATTAAAGCAGCTTCAAACTTCACCTGAGGTTTTCCTGCATTTGCTACATGTAATAAGTAGCTCTTCTTCCCAGCCCGCCTGTGGAGCTATTACACTTCTTGAAGTATGAGGTGTTGAGAGAGTGCAGTCCCAAACCAGCCCCTTTCCAATGTGCCAGTTGGAACTGCTCCCCAGTGCCACCTCTGCCCTGGAGAACCCATCACACCTTAGAGGCTCCCTCCAGCTTTATGTTTTAAGGTGTTTGTGATGGCAACTGTATCTTCACCAGCTTCCTGGAGAGCCAAGCAGATGGAGCTGGTGGATCACTTGCAGTGCCAGCTGGAGCTGAGTGAAGACTCAGGTTAACCCACTGTGCCTCACTTGCTGCTTCAGTCGTACAAGTCACAGATGGTTGGGTTTTTCAAGGAGTTCGAACATTACTCTTCCTTGGCCAAACTCATGTCAATCTACCAAGCAACCAACAGGACCACCTTCAACTGGACAGACAGTCGCATTGTCGAGTGGCAGAAATTTGCCGAACTGGCTAAATACGAGCTGGAATCCCATAAACCAACAGTGAAAGGTCTCCTAATCGTGGCATACTCGGCGATTATCATCATGTCTCTCTTTGGGAACGTGCTGGTGTGCCACGTGGTGCTGAAGAACAAGAGGATGCGCTTGGCCACCAGCCTTTTCATCGTCAACCTGGCAGTGTCTGACATTATGATCACGCTGCTCAACACACCTTTTACCCTGGTAAGTGGCCCACTGTGCTGAACGTTCAGCCAGGAGAGGGGTCTCTCCCAAGAAAGCTCTGCCTGGTGGTCACGCCCTCTCTGTGCATGCTCTTCTAGGACTGAGGCGTGACCGCTAAACAATCCAGTCTAATAGACAGCCCTGCCAGGGAAGTAGAGCACTGTTCAGCAACCCATGGGCTCCCTTTGCTCCGTTAGACTCTGTATCTTCTAAGACTCTCCACGCATACCACCAAACCACAGCAAGAGCTTCTCGGGACAAGCAGGATAAGTGCCTGGATGAACTTGCACTTCTGATGTCCACCCAGGAGAGCACTAGAGAGTCACACTTAGAGCTCAGTGGGAACAGAACAGCTCCAATTCCAGTCGTAGTTGGGTCATGGGAAGGAAGTAGTCAAGCTTTTCAGATGTGCCAGTTGGGTAAAGTCAAAAAAGTGAAAGCTCATCAGAACTGAAGGGGGATTTGTGTGACCAAAACATGGCCCACTGTTTCCAAATGGGGTTGTTAGTGTAATCAGGCCAGCCAAAAAACACGTGCTAGCCCGGGTGCAACCCAAAGGGTTTCCCATGGGTTTGTTTCCAGTACATTTGCTCAATGGTGGCTCTCGTTGTGCCCTTAGGTTCGGTTTGTGAACAGCACGTGGATCTTTGGCAAGGCCATGTGCCACATCAGCCGCTTCGTGCAGTACTGCTCCCTGCACGTCTCCACGCTGACCCTGACGGCCATCGCCCTTGACAGGCACCCGGTAAAACGCTGCTCTCTGCACTTCCTGGCAGGTCTCTAACCAAGCCCCTGTCAGTCTCGGTTGAGTGATGGGGTCAAGGTGGCTGAATCCTGGGGATTAAGCCCATATCCAGTGAGAAGGCTTGAGCTAAACTCAAAGGTGCCCCTTGTGTGTTGGAGTAGGAAGGCTTGATGAACTTCCATGGGGTCCCAAGTACCAGGGAGGGGAGAAACAACACAGAGCAGCATCAGAGGTTTAAAGGACGCTTCCAGACCTTTGGTGGAAAAGGGCAATAACCCCTTTTTCAGATAGCTTTTAAAAAGCTGGGTCTAACCTAGCTCGCAGGTGTGGCAGGGCAAGTGGATTCCAGAGGC
Source organism: Neomorphus geoffroyi (assembly GCA_033558235.1). Classification (NCBI taxonomy): domain Eukaryota; kingdom Metazoa; phylum Chordata; class Aves; order Cuculiformes; family Neomorphidae; genus Neomorphus; species Neomorphus geoffroyi. The sequence goes on along the minus strand of JAUMJM010000045.1, from coordinate 22,824,840 downwards.
TGTTTTTCACCCAGGGCATCTTGAAAGAGCAGGGCCAATGCCAAGTGCAGAGCATTATTTCAGCTGTACAGGGAACTTTCACCAGCTTTAGAGTTTCCCAAACCACATAAACACCAGCAGGGGCGTTTGCTGCATCGTCATGCTGCAGCCCAGTTGGAGCTGGCCACGGCTCTCAGCCGGCTGTGGCTGGGAGTAAAGAGGAATTCTGAGACTGGAGTCCTGTGGTCCAGCTATGGCACTGATGCTGGACTGGTATAAAGGGAGTAAAGAGGGGGAAATCTCTGCTGGAAATATGGGGAGCTGTGAGAAGGTGATGCTCATCATCTGCCTGCAGCCAGGCTGTGCCAGGCACTCGCTGCGTCAACAGGGCAGGAAAGAGAGGGCAGCCCACGTGCTTATGTCTAGTGATCGCTCTCCTTTCCCATCAGCCATGTAGTGTCTTCAGACTCCTAGATTTTATAAGCTCTTTACAAAGAAAATTTTGTAGATAGTGAGTTAATTCCTCTAGGGGGGAGGAGGGCTCAGCTGCGTGGGTTCAGCTGGAACAGGAGACAATTCTTTATGCAGTTTGTATGGAGTAAACAAACGTACCCACAAGTGAACAGACTTGTGTAGATATCTTTTTTCCTACCTAGTGTAGGAAAAACTACTACTGCGACTTAAGGAAGATGGTCCTTGCAGAACAAAATAGAGGGAAAATTTTAATTGAAAGCACTTCTAGGCAGACTGAAAAGCTCAAGGTTTCCCATTTTCCAGGTTGCTCTAGTGAGCAATAAATTTTCCTAATCACGGCTGTCATTTTATTAACAGCGTTAGATCACATCAGAAAGGCCTCTGCTCTGCACTGGCGAAGGGACTTCCCTTTCCTGGGAGCCAAGGGTCACGGTGCGGTCTGTTGCAGGTCATCCTGCACCCGCTCAGGCAGAAGATGTCACTGACGAAGGGAGTGCTGAGCATCTCTGTTATCTGGCTGATGGCAACCTGTTTCTCCCTGCCCCATGCCATCTATCAAAAGCTTTTCCAGTACAACTACAGGTGAGTTATTTCCCTTTCCAAGTGAGCATGAGGCGGTCTGACAGCCGCTGTGGTGGTGGCTTTCAATGCTGCTGGGGGGCTTCCCGGCTTGGGGAAGGACATAGTGGAATTGGTGGGTATTCGCATGTGGATGAAACCCCAGGAGGTTGTTTTCTTCTAAGGGCCTTTCCTCTCCCCTCCTCACACTCACTCAGCTCCTCAGGAAGAGAGAGATAAAGCTGCAGTCTGGAAAAGAAAGAAAATAGAACATCTGGTGCTGAGATGAGCACGGAGAGAGCAGGGCGAAGAGGAACGCCTTGTGAGTCAGTGGGGCTACCATCCCCGGGTCTCTGAGACCTCATACGCTGATTCACACATTTTAACTTCCTTGCATTTCATCCATCTGGGTTTGTGAAACAGCATCAGCCTTCGTCAAAGCTGGAGGCTCCTCTGCCCAACCTTACATAAACAAGAAAAGCAAAAGAGAAGACCCCCACACTTTCTCTGCAGTGAAGGAGAGAGGGGCAGTGCTTCAACAGGGAAACCAGCTCTTCTGCGTACGCTGCTGTGCTGTGCCCAGCAGGGAAGGGAGCTCTTTGCTTGGCTGAACACAACCACACAAGCTGTTGGAAGGGGATGAAGTGGAAGTTCACATCCACGTGAGGACTTGTGAAGCATCAGAAAAAAGTGAAGTTTCTCATCTAGAAGGGAAAAGAAAGAAAGAAAGAAAGAAACAAACAAAACACAACTCTTATCTTGCCCCAGTGCCAGCTGGTGTAGTGATGGGATTCATTGGTGGGAAGTTGCCTCTGTACCAGGTAGATAAAGAACCCAAAGTTTTGAGTTAGTTGCCCTTGCAATCTTTTGTTCTGCCATGCTGCCCCATCTGCTCTGCTCCTCTCATCCCTGCTGACCGATGGCATTGCTGACTCCTGGCCAACAGACTCCAGTGTGTGATGGGGTGTGTCGCCGCGGGAATGCTGGACTTGAGGCCAAGGGGACAACGTCACAGTGAGCAGCATTTTGAACCGGAGAGTGGTGTCCCAGGAGCGGGTAAGGAGGCACCGACAGGCAGCAGGAGAAGGATTTCTGTCGTACGTGCTGACTCTTCTATAAAGGACAAATATCTCCCACAGCACAAGCACCACCGCTGTCGTGGCAGGGAGAGAGCTGGGCTGCCCACGCAGGCCTTTTATTGCTGTTTGTACACGAGAGGCTTGTGAAGCGGGAGTGAAATCCGGGGCTCCGCAGCTCTCCTGACTGGTGCTTGTGGTTGATGTGACGGAGAGACACCTCCCTGGGGACACGAGATCCTCAGCTGCTCCAATGTTGTAAACAGAGTGCTGGGTTTCTCCTGCGCTCGCATTGCTTCACAGCTGCGCACGGGCCAGTGCTGAACAAATCGCTTATGAATGAACGAACGCGCTATCTGTTTCGCAGCACCTGTCTCCCCACATCCCTTGGCATGGCTGGAGGAAACCGAGCCTCGCGGTGGCATGAGGCAGCTCGGCGCTATAAGGACTTCCAGGACATGCTATTCTTGTCCCTGCTTTCCATTGAGTAAAAAGCCCACTTGTAATATTGCTTGTAATGTCTCCTGCCCAGCCAGAGCTCCTGAGGAGTCCCCACCCGGGAGCTGCTGGGGCTTGGGGACAGCAGGATGAGGGCTCCCCAGCATCACACATCTGTGGCTGCAGGGCACAACATGTGACCGTGTCCATAGTCATTCCTCAATTTACCAAAATACAGCGTCCTGATGGGTTTTGCCTCTTCCCTGAAATAACTCTGAGCCTCTTGCCCAGCTCTGTGTTCCTGCTCTGGAGGGCGACAGCAGGGGTCTGGGTCTCATTACCTGCAGGTTCACTCTGCTCCCCGCTCCATTCAAAGGTATTTTTAGGCTACACCAATACTGAAGCATCACCCTCACCAAGATCTTGGGGAAGAAAAATGTCAGGAGCATGGTTGAGAAAGGATGTTTTTCCAGTCTATGTTAGTTCCTCTCTCAAGCAGCATCTCCCGTGGCCACACTCACATAGCTCTGTTCCTGCACCCTTCGTCGTCCCCACAACGTGGGCCATGGGCCCTGCACCCAGCACCCCACCTTCAAGCAGTCTCTTTTTGTGGCATGGAAGCTCCAAAGGTGAGAAACAGGGTATTTAAGATCTTAATCAATACTGCAAGGAACAACTCACCTTGTTGGGAGCTAAAGTCTGCGCTGAACACAAGCGAGCTGAGAACACGGATTGAGGAGAGAAGGACAAAGTGGAGCAAGATAAAGAAAAAGAGGGGAAAAAAACGACAGGAAGGGAAAAACATTCACCAGAAATAAATGTGTGGAGGCTCCTGTCTCCTAATATTTCATCACTTGCAGTCATCTGCTGTGGGATGTGGAGGGCACGGACCGCAGATTTGATGCAGCAAAGATGAGCAGAGCTCTTGCAAGCGTGCTCAGCAGCGACCTGAGCGTGTGCTGTGGCTGCTGTGTCCCAGGAGGATCAGGTCAGTCGTGCATGGCCCAACAACCGCACACAGCCCACAGCAGGAGTGACACCTCCTGGGCAGGATGTCTGCCTGGGCACATTCAGGGAAACCTGAGCATAATGTTCCCTTTTTCCAGGTGCATAGGAATCACCTGTGAGACTGGAGAAAAGCAGGAGGGAGGTGGGTCTCAGCCCCTGCCCTCTTTCTTCCTGTGCTGGGGAGGTGGGCAGTGCTGGGTCTCTGTGCCCGCGTGCTCCAGGAAGGGGCAGATGCAGCCAGGTCAGTGCTTCTTTCACAGTAGCCTCTTGAGTAAGAATGGCCCATCGGGGCAACCTGTGCCTTGTTAAGGGGATAGAGAGATGCATTCATTTAAAATCAATTGCAGCTTCTAAGAGGAAACTCCAGCTGCTCTTTCCAAGAATTTCTTTTATCAGACAACTCAACCATTTGAGAGGAAGGGAGATAACAATGCACGGTAGCCCATCTTATCCTCAGCAAGAGAGGCATGGAGAATGCCAGGAGAGCAATGCTGGGAAGCAGAGGTTTGACTGAGCTGTGTTTTGCTGAGCTGAGTGATATCTTGCCCTCTCTGTCCGTACTACAGATCTAAGGAGGAAGCTGTGCGTGCTGTGGAAACCCCACTGTGGTTTGTCAAATCAGCAGCATCTGTTTGCATGATGGCCAGATGCTAGATATGTATTTCTTTCTTTTCAAGGGAAGCCACTGTCCGGAGTTTGTGCCTCCCCAATTTTCCTGAGCCTGCAGAACTGGTCTGGATGTATCTGGACTTGTCTACCTTCCTCCTTCTTTATCTCCTGCCTCTGCTGATCATCACTGTCACCTACACGCGCCTGGCCAAGAAGCTGTGGCTCCGTAACGCCATCGGAGACATCACCACGCAGCAGTACATCACCCACCACAAGAACAAGAAGAAGAGCATCAAGATGCTGATGCTGGTGGTTTTGGTCTTTGCTGTCTGCTGGTTCCCTCTCAACTGCTACATGGTGCTCATCTCCAGTCTGGGCATCAAGACGAAGAACTCCCTCTATTTCGCCCTGCACTGGTTTGCCATGAGCAGCACCTGCTACAACCCTTTCATCTACTGCTGGCAGAACGAGAGCTTCCGCTCAGAGCTCAAGTCCCTGCTCTGTGTGTGCCAGAAGGTGCCTCAGGCTCCGGACAACGTGCTGCCGCCTGCAGGCATATCCTGCCGAGAGGCGTGGATGGAGCAGGCCAGGTACAGGAAGGCACCTGCCTCGCAGATCATTTGCTCCACCGTAAACATCCAGATGGCCAACACAGACCTGTGAGTTGAAGGGCTGAAGTGAGATACCTGGACTTGGTGGACATCAAAGGCTTGTCTCCCTGTCTCTCCTCAGGAATCGATGTTGCTGCTCTGATGTTCCAGTACTGACTTGTGACAGTAGGAGCCCCTTTACTCAGTGAAGTGGGAGCAGAGCCTCTCTGGCTCCCTCCCTGTGAGGCCACAGCTGCAGCTTGTCCAAGGACCATATATATATCCAGGGGACATGGAGGTCCATGGACAGGGAGATTTACTTTCAGGGTTTCCCATCTGGTGGGAAAAGGGAGTGGGACCTGTGTTTCCATCACTGCTCGTGCTCTCGAGTCGCTGGCCTGTTTCAGCACTTATCTCAGCGCCACGACATGGGGGCTTTGCAGAGCAACAGAAAAGGACCATCCCTGGAGGTGTTCAAGGCCAGATTGGATGAGGCTTTGAGCACCCTGATCCAGTAGGAGGTGTCCCTGCCCATGCAGGGGTTGGAACTGGATGGGCTTTAATGTCCCTTCCAACCCAAAGCATTCCATCATGATGATGATTCGTTCTGACGTGTTTGAAGGACAGACCTGGATACCCAGGTTGACTCTGTCTGTACAGAGTTTCATCAGATAATTTATTCCAAAACCTCCCAGCAGAGGTGAGGGTCTTCCTTTCTGATGCTGCTTCTCCTCCACCCCTGACTCCCTCTGCCCCGGCTCTGGACCACCTCTCCCTCCACTGCTTCTGAACCTGCCAGGCCTGGCCAGCGATGCCCCTTTCTCCATTGCTCCATCCCTCTCTAAAACTACACCGAGGCCAGAGAGTCCAGGCTTCTCCTCCCAGATGTCCTGGTGGAGCTCGAGCGAGGGGCTTCTCTCACTTGGGCAGAGAGACAAAAGATGGGAAAACTATTGCTGTCTGCTCAGACCCAGGGTTGTGTGGTTGTAAGTCCTTTGCAGGGATAAAGCTGGGTGTGTTTTGGGCCGCAACAGTTCCTGGGAATCCTCCAAGGCCCAGTGCTGCGACCACGCTGCAGTGGGTACGGAGCAGCCAAGATGTCACTCTCTGTCCCTCGGGCCTGAAATTCATAGGCAAGCGCTTATAGCAAAAAAACCCCAAACAAACTGCTTTGGATGCAGATAGCTTCACCGGACACCAGTGTGCTGGGAGGTGACGGGCAGAGGCTGAGCTCCGCCAGGCAGCGCAGAGGGGCTGTAGCTCCCTGATGGGCATGGCAGGACCCGCAGCCTGGGCACTTCGGCTGCTCCTGCAACCCCGCCGAGGTGTTTCAGCAGTTTAGGGGTGATCCTGGCTGCTCAGGGGCAGGGATGCTCCTCATTCACCTTGTCCTTAGCTTGATCTGAGCACCTGTCCAGGGAGGAGGTGGGGACTGCTGGGTCACAGGCAGGAATGAAGACGTGCTCCCAGGACCTTCCTGGGGGAGGATGGGAGAGGCTGATGAAGAGACAATGAGAAATGATTTTTTTTGCCCCCATTTGCACAGTGAGAAGGAATAAGAGAGAGAGGAGGGGATGTCCTTGCTTCCAGGCCACCTGACCCCACTTGGCCATGTCCCTGCACCTCAGGTGAACATCGCAACATCTGCACAAGGAGGAGAGAGCAGGGCATCGCGAACAGCAGCAGAAATGGAGGAGTACACGATCCCTGAGGCGCCGCACTCGGGAACTAATAGTTGTTTGGGCTGGGCACAGGCACTGCCCTCCCTCTTTGGAGAGCCTGATTCAGTGATAAAAATCATAGTGAGTTTTTTCAAAAAGTTAAAATCATCTCTAATTAATGAGCATCACCTCATTTAGTTATTAAGAGAAGCGGTCATTTGCCTTTTTACTGTTCCTCTCTTCTCATCAGCTTTCAGTGAGTGGCCCTCAAACTACCACTTATTCTACGTGGTTACGCTGTTATTTCTTCCCTGTGGAAAGAGGTGGATGTCAGTGTGGAGTTTTTCCATTTCCCCTGCAGAAGTGTAGCTGTGCGTTTCTGCTCAAATATCTTCAGAAGTTTAAGAGACTTTTTTTGTGACAGTAGCATCTGTCAGGTGCGAGTGTGGACGCAGCGCTTGGCTGGCTGTGGGTCATGGGCTTATTCATAGTTGCTCAGCTGATTCAGGTAGATGCTCATAGAAGACAACACTGATGTCACCAAAAAAAATGTGCAGAACTCAACAGAAACACTGAATTTCATCCTGGATGGGCATATTCTCTATTTGCTGTGTTTTACTGCCCCGGAACAAACTTTCCAGGGCTCTTTGAATAACACTTGCAAAGCAAACACTTCACAAAAAAGCCCAGAAAGTAGAAAATCACACCACCAAATTTTCAGTGACAGCTCGGGGAGCTGAGCGTGACCCAGTACCCGGGTGGCAGTGCTGGCATGGACCTCCAGCCCCGTGCAGCCCAGTGCTCTCCGCGTGCCTTTCACAGGCTGCTGTGGGATGCGCTTTGCACTCAAGGCTTAACATTTCTAAAGAGAGATTTTGATGTTTTCTGTCAATGTACATATTATATCTTGGGCTTCTGTGAAATAACCATAGCAACACTGCTAACACTGATACCTTCCATTAGAAATATTAAGCTGTGGCTCTCACTGGGTTCTGAAATGAAATTTCCTGCTCTGTTGGCAAAGTCTGGGGTACGAGCCAAGCCAGGGATTAAATCCCATCCCCAGGGCTGTTTCTCAGTGCAAGATGGATGGATAGAAGTTTTCAGCGGTTTCTTGAGCTGTTTGTCCAAGAATGTGGTGCAGACCAGCTGCTGGTTTCCTCAGAAGCAGCCAGATTTCTGGGAAGCAGCACACAAACCCTGGAGCTGTACCTGCCCGGCATCCCTTCGCTGAGAGCTGTTCTGGGAGCCCCTCACATCTGGTGGCTATGGGTGGAGCAGAAGTCTCTTAACCCTGGATTGAGTCCATCTTTAGTATTTCTTTGGTGGTTTGTTTTTTGTTTGTTTGGGGTTTTTTCCTATTTCTTTCTTCAATTGTCTGCAAAATCTTTTTCTGGAGGAATCAAAGACCTCATTCCACAGAAGTGGATCTCTCTTCGTACTCCCTTGATCTGCTAATCCGTGTAGTCATCTGCCTCTTGCTGGGAAAAAGAACCTAGCTGGTTTTCCTTGGATTGTAGCATCTCTTCATTGCTGAATTTTTCTGCCCTAAATGGCCATGATGAAAGAGCTGACTGCACTGCAGCTTCGTAATGGCTGAGATATCTAGACTGGCAATTATCAATGCCTGAATGAGACTCAAAGCCTCGCACGCTTTGCCCAGTGCCTTGAGGCTCTTGTACCACTTGAGGGGGCCCTGGCTGACGCAGCAGTGCTCTCAGCAGCATTCAGGCAAACGATAAGATGCCCAACATAAAATCCAAGATAAACTGGACTACGCTGTCTGGTGTGGGCTGGGCAGGGTGACTGAGGGGCAAGAGACTGCGTCCCGGCTGAGCTGCGGCACCAGGCTCGCTGCAGCAGTCGCAGAGCTTCCCTGGGCAGGCTCTGGGGAAGGGGATCAAAGAAACTGATCTGCTGAAGCTGCTCAAGGGCTGAGCCAACGGCAGACTCATTAATTTGCCTTCACTGCTGCCCCGGGAACGGCTTCCTGAGAGGCACCAGAGCCAGCCCGGTGTGCAAGATCAGGAGCACCAAGGGAGAGCGTCCAAAACCAGGACCTTTGCTGCCCACTAGGTGTTGTCCCTGTTCCCATCCGGGCTGTGCCCGCGGGCTCCAATTGCAGAGAGGTGCCCTGGCCAGGGCACGGTTTGCTCCCTGCAGCCCAGCAGTGTGGCAGCCCTGAGGCTCCGCGGATTGATCGGAGCGTGAGGTGGGAGAAGAGTCCCTGGGGAAGCCCGGGCCACCTGGAGAGCCCTGGTCCTGCTGACACACTGAAATTGAGTCTGTGCCTTTGGTGGCTGCAGTGCTACTCCCCTTGGCAGGCAGGTGACTGGAATCTGTGCTGGGACCTGAGGGTGACTTTGGAGTGTAGATCATTAGAACACTGAGTTACCAGAAGTCTACTGCACAGAAACTATTTGAGCACACACAGATCAGTATGCAAAGATTGAACAGAGACATGTTTGAGTGATTAACAACCCAGATTTATTAACGTGAGCTCATGCCAAATGCATCTGCCTGCCTTCAGCATAGTTACTGATGGAGACGATAACTGAGAACACGGTGCAGGGGATACCTGAATTCCAGAGACAAATCCCCTTATATAGCTGCATCACATAATGAACAAAGAAACCACAAAATGCCAACTAGATTAGCAAAAAGCAAGCAGAAAAATACCCCACCATGAGTCAGAAAATTAGCTCAGGAAGGAGAAACAGAATACAATTATCATCAGTTAGTTCTTCAAGCAGAAAACAGCACCAAGGGGCTGTCCATGCATGCTGGAGGGACACATGGGAATGTCCTCACTGAAGTCCAGATCAAGGCCTGGGAAGTGGGAATGCGGCTCGGCCAGTGCCAGAGACCATCTTCTTGCACTAAGGGATAACTCAGCAGCCTGGGTCATTCCCAGAGCAGGGAAGACGGAGGAAAGAGCCCGAACCTCACTCAAGAGGCTCAAATGTGAGTGGCACACCCAGAATTAACACTTGGGAGATGATGAACAGACAACCTCTGCCATGGGCAGCAGAGTCGAGTCTCTCCCTCAAGTCAGGGCAGATGGCTCTGCCCTCTCACCGACTGAGGAGCGAACACGCCTGCTTCCCTCGAGCCATTGCCTCCTGCGCTGCGGTAGGCAGAAAAATGCTTCTGATCTCCCCAGCCTTTGGATGCAGTCCAAGCAGGAGTACTGGCAGGGGGAGGGCAGGTTTATCAGGCCCAGCAGTGCTGCAGTCAGCTCTCATTTGAAGACCCAAGGCTTTTCATGAAGCTGCCCTGGCCAGCCCGCCAGCAATCCCTACCCAAACTCCAGCATTTATTCTCAAACTACTACCTGAGATCCATGTCCAAGCACTCGTGGTGCACACACCTTTCCAATGGAGACTGCATGACCCAGCTCATCCTGAGGAGCTTTCTGTGCCGAGCGGGTGTGGCAGGGGCCGTTCCATGCCTGGATGCAGTGGCAATGCCATGTTTTGTGTGCCCACGTTGGACCAGGACTGAAGTCATTTGGGGTCACAGGAGCAGGTTACCAAGCGCTGCCACAGCCCAGGTGAGTGCTCAGAGATGCTCCGAGTTGTGCTGGAGAGGAGCAGCGGTGAGGAGGGAAGTGAGCTGACACGGCCAGAGGAAGGAGATCTGCGAGTGTCTGTGCCTGGCGTGCTGCAGGGAAGAAAACCCTTCCCTAGAAGGTTGCTGGAAGCCTCCCCAGACATCAAAGCAAAAGCACTTCTTCCCCTGACATCAGTCACCACCCCCAGTATTTTTTTGCTGTGCCCCAGAAATAAGGGTTGAATTAATGCTTTTGGCCCTTGTGATGGAGTTTTGTCTCCCATGAGCCGATCCTGGCTGATAATGCCTCATTCAGCAATGCTAAATCATGTGAGGACACTGCTCTCTGCGAGGAGCTGTCAGTGGAGACAGGCTGTCACCAGAGGCGAGAGAAGAATAGTAATAAAAACAAGTAAAACCAACCGGCCAAGTTCTGCTGAAACCTTGTGCCTGATGTCAGAGCACAATAGTCTGTCACTGGAACAGACTTTTGCATGACAGGCCTCATAAAAATCCCCTTGGCAGATAAGAACAGCCAAATTGCTTTATAAAATCAGATTGATGGACCATCTAATCTGTCTGCTGGAGACAAAACCAATCGCTTTCTGGGGCACCACAAGGGATAATTGGAGGGAGTGTCCCCATTAATGGAATTCCTGCTTATTGCTTGTGATGAATGCTGCCTCAGAGCATAAAGGTTTACACCCTCCCCATGTGCCACCCATAGGCTTCCGTCGTATATGGGGGCTCTAATCCATACCGTGTCCTGGTGAACCTTGCTGGTCTCTCGGCCCAAGGAGTTCCCCACTGCAAGGATCCTCAGTCAGGGTTCGTACCTGAAAGCAGGGACAGTGATTTTTTTTTCAAAACATCATTTTTGCTTGTTTTATGCCATTCTGCAGCACATTCCTCAGCCAGGGCTGCAGAGTCGTTGCTATTTCCAGTCCACACTTGCAGCCAACCTGATTACCTGTGTGATTCCAAGGCACCCAGACTTTGGATGTTTATGATATGTAATAAAAACTATGGCAGACAAGTTGTAGAGGAACAGATCTTGTTCCTGTGTTTGAAACAGAGAGGATGTTTATCTGCTGCCACATTTTGTCTCTGGCAATTTCCAACAGGAATTAAACAATCAATTAATCAATGCCCTAAACCTTTTGCAGCTTCTTTCTCTTGCCACAGCTCAAATTAGTCTTTTACTGATGTCACATGTCAAACAAGGCAGGATTTGGAATTATAAGGAGTCCTAGATCACACAGAACTTCCATGCTGGATTCCCCACAAAGCCCAGTTACTGAGGAGCTGCCGTGGGCTGAATGGCTTTGGGCTGGTTGGGAAGTTTTAGTTTCCTTCTGAATGTGATACATTGCTCAGACCCTTCACAGTGAGGTCAATAAACTGAGTCCCTCCTAAAGCCTGGAAAGGAATTGTGTTAGTTTTTACCATTGTGGTATTTCTAGAATGCCCTTAATAGTGCATTGTATTTCCTGAAACTCTCTTTGTAGGTTGGTTATTTAACAGATGATCTGCATTTTCCACCCTGTTCTTGAATTAAACGCACCGGTGACTCTGGCCCACAAACACTGAATAAGAAGCTCCCTGCATGTAGATGGCAATGGCTATGGCTCCAGAGAAATACCTGTAACACACAGTATCTCCTCTTTATGTTCACATCTCTAGTGTGGGCTACAGACTTCTTTCTATTTATTAAATGCGAAGGTTAATTTTAAGAAACCTAAAGCTAAATGCTCAATGACTTGAGCATGAGATTGCCCTGTGCTCTATTTAAAAGAGTTGTATTAAATAACAATTACCTTGCTTTCCATTTAGTGAAATAAAAGTATTTCGTTGTCCTTCTCAGCTTGCAGAGCGTAATGTGTTATGGAAGCACACTCATCCTCTAGGTGAACTGCAAGGATCGAGAAAAATAAAGACCACAAATATTTAACAATATATGCACAATATTGGTTATAAATGGGAAGAAGCTGAAAATGAACCTTAGGCTTGTTTGATCCTCCAGGGGAGGACCCACTTGGACATGACAAGGGTGAGACCTCAGTGAGGACACAGAACAGTTCACAAACTGCCCTGAGCCCGGCAGAGCTCTGCTGATGAAGTGGTCCTTGCCACCTGCCCCAAGTCCTGTAGCATCCACCAAGAAGCACTAGGACAGAGCTCCCTGGCTTGGGGTTGTGTCTGACTGCTCCAGCCTACGGATGGGGCTGGAGTGAACATTTCGAGGCACGGGAAGGGACAACTCTCCATGGGAGCCACCAGGCTTAGGGTTACATCTGTCCCTGGAGAATTATCCTTGCCCCTCTCAAGGCATTTTTGTGCTCATTTTTCCTACCTGTTTTAAATTGACTGTAGAAGGTAAGAAATTATGAAAATTGGCCCTATTGTTATTGTATTTGATTGGAGTATTTATTTGTAATCCAAGAATTTGTTATAACCACCTCAGAGGACGATGTGAGGAGGAGAATGAAGAGGTATCAATTGGGTTGCAAACACACTTTATTCTTTTGCTAAAGCTCTGTTCCCCAATGCAGCCGCATTCGAATCCAAAATCAGCCCATTATCCAGTCTGTTGGCTTCCGTTAATCTAAAAATTGCAACACAGAAAGAGGCTGGACAGTCTCAAAAAGCCTCATTTACCACCAGGACTGAGAGGAGGAAAACAGGGATTTCACTGGGGTAATAATGTATTTTTGGTGGGTAGCAATAATTACTGGCATCAGGCTGCCCCTGAAGACAAAGGGTGTTTGCTTTTCCTCAGCAAGGCTTTATGACTAGAGCTGCAATGTTTTTCCTTAAAAATGAACTTCTCATGCCAACAAAAGGAATCAGGCTCTCTTTTTTTGAGGGTTTTTTTTTTTTTTTGGTGGTGATTGTTGTTATTCTCACTTTGTTCCATTCGAGAGACTTTGCTCTCCTTAACGCCCCCCTATTCCTCTGAACACTGTGCCCAGTGCCCCTGCCCTCCATCAGCAGAGCCGGGGCAGCGTGGCCCGAGGCGCCGGGTCCCAGCTGTGGAGGGAACCTCATGGCAGAGGCACCCCCAGGCCTGGGTGCGGTTTCACCCAAAGCTGCTGGGCACCTCTGCCCTTGGTGCAGGCGACGCTGGCACCGCGACTGCACGCTCTGCAGAGCCTTTACCTGCAGCTTGAGGGCTGCAGTTGAAGAACCCCTGTGCCAGCCCCAGGTCTGGGAGGTGAGCTTGGAGGGTAGAGGATGGCTTTCTGTCTCCTGGCAAATGCTCCGTGATTCAATAATGCACTGTAAAATGTGTGTCTTTATTCGCCTGCAATCGCCCTTGTGCCCCGTGGAGAAGCCGGAATATGAGAGCCATGTATGCAGGGGAAAACTTGTCAAACACACAAAATGGGAAAATCGGAGAGCAAACAATAAAAATTGTGTGTGGGGAAAGAGAGGGAAGTGGAGAAGGGAAGAAGTCGGGGCTGGAAATGCAGTTCTCTCTAACGGCTCGAAGTCTTCACTGTCAGTAGCTGAATGCCAGCTCCTTGTCCGCCAGCCCCTGTGCAGAGCAGACTGAAAGGGTTCAGTGCCACAATTATTCTTTCAAGGAGAGCACGGAGATGTTGGGCTGAACAAGACAAGCCCAGCAGGAGAATTGATTTTTTACTGTGCTAAGTGCGACTTATGCCTACAGGGATGAGTAATTCCAGGCAAGGAGCAGCAGCAGAGCACAAGGGAGCTGAGCATCGCCCGAGCCTGTCCCTCCTGACACAAACATGAGATGAAGTTTAATTACTGGTGTTCTCCTTGAGTTCACCGCTGTGAGTTCCCTTCTCTCACTGCCATCCGTTCCCCTGGGGTTTCTGCTCTTTCCTCCTTGTACCAGACACACGCAGGGAGGCCTGAGAGCAGAGCCGGGCCATCCGTTGGGGCAGCCACTCCATCACCGCTTCCACCTCCCACCCAGAAGCTGCTGCAGCCGTTTGTCACCAACACGGGGGATGCTCAGAGCACGGCCCTGGCTCGGATCCCCGGCCACAGGGCTCAGTGGGGCTGGGGACAACCACACAGGCTGTGCGCAGGGAGCAGCAGAGCACCAGTATGGGGAGAGCCAGCAGCAAGGCTCCTCTTATCCATGGCTGTCCCAACCTTGGACCTCAGGACAGCCTGTTTTCCTGGAGGAAAACCTTGAAGGAACACACTTTCCTTACCAGGGAGTCTCCCAGTCTCGTGCCCGGCTGCCCGCCTGAATTCTGCCAGGCTGTTCATGCTGTGTAAGTGGATGTTAATGACTTGGCCTAAGGTACCTCCTACTGACACGAGAATGTGATGGGGCTGTGTTCAACCCACCTGAAAAGTGCTCTGAGCATTTGTGACAGATTGTTCACACAACTGGATGCAATCAGACATTGGTGTGTGCTAACGAAGTGCCTGTGCCCGGTCAAACCTCCCCAGCCCGAGCTGCCCAGGGCTCACCTCCGCTTGCTGCCGGTGCGTTTTCTGCCTCTCTCATTTGTAGTGGCTCGCTTCACTTCGCCCTGGCTGCTCTGTGTTTAAATCCCAGCAGCTTCCTGAGGGGTGGGGGAGAAAATGGAGTGGAAAAGCTGCGTTTGCTAAAGTGCTGCTGAGGACTTTGCATCACTCCTGCCCTTTGCTCGCTCCACCCCAGTGCTGCAGCTCAGCCAGACTTCCCCGAGGAGCAGTTGCTTCCCTCCCGACTCTTCCCTAATGAGAGAAGAGCAGCCTTTCCCCAGTCATGCCATCCCTTTGCCCACCCTCTCCTCCCCTTTTTGGGCTGCAATTTCACACCACTCTGCCCTTCATCCAGGTCACCTCAGTCCAGAGATGGACAGGCACAGGGCTTCAGGAAAAAGGCCTTGCTGTAAAAGCGCTTGCTCTGTGCCTCCAGCATCTGCGCACGAAGGAAACCGCAGCGCTCATCTGCCTTCACTGGTCACAGGCCCTGCGGTCACTGTTAGTACAGGGCTCGTTAATTAGCCTGGCTGTCTGGAGCACTTCATTAGTATGAACATCTCCTTCAGCCTGGACAGACCCCTCCTCTGCTCCCTTCACGCCTCTGTGCTCACAGGGCAGGACGGGCCCTCGGTGGGGTCCCCAGCGAGAAGGATGCAACGACCCCACCTGATCGGCAGCTGCACCTCAGGAGGCCTCAGACAAAGCCTGCCCAGGCCTCACTTGTTTGCACAAAACCAGCGTCGCAGTTTCTTCCTCTGCAGTTACTTCGTCAGGGAACGCAAGTGATGCATCTCAACACCACACACACACACACACAGTCAAGTTCTTTAAAGGAAAAACCCATCGGTCAGGAATATTTGGCTTGGCGGGGTCACTGGCTGCAAGCTGCGGCTGCTGCGAAAGGGAGGACGCAAGTCTGCATTCCTGCTCCCGAGCCCAGCTCAGGAGAACGCCCTGCGCACGTGCCTCCTGCAGGCCAAATGGCATTTACTGGCACCCTCCCCTGGAACTGGAGGCTTACCAAGCAGTCGGCCCGTGTGCTTTGAATGCCTTTGTCACAGCTTTGCATCCCAGCTGGAGATGTTCCTCCCGGAGGCCGCTGAGGTGAGGCCCAGCTGCACCGCAGCGGCTTGACCTGCTGCCAGCCTCGCTGCCATGAGGCACCCGGAACTGGAGAGGCTGGAGTCGACCTTGTTCTGACCACCTGGGAGCTGGTCTTCAAACCCACGCTTCTCTGCTCGCACGGACTACGTGAGTCCCTCCTGCCGCTCTGGTCTGCCCGTGCCTCCCTCTGAGCACCGCCAATGCCAGGTACTTGGAGGGGAACTTGGAGGCATCAGCCAAAAATGGGGCAAGACCTGAAACACAAACGCTCTGAGGCAAAAGCCAGAGCGGGCTGTAAACTCCTGTTCACCAGGAACTCCTGGTTTGGGTGCAAGTGTCTGCTTTGCATAGGAGTGGCCACCCCCAACCACACACTGGCTGCAGCGTGCCCGGTCCTCAGACCCCTGGGAGTGCCAAGTCCTGGATGGCTACAGCCCCACGACCAGGAGTCACTCAAAGGTAAGGTAAGGCATCATCTGAATTCCCATCCCAACGGAGTGCAGGAGGCTGCACTCCCAACAAAGCCACCTCTGGAGAGCAGAGCCTTCCTGCAGCGCTGGTGGCCTCAGGCAAGCTGCTTGGCACTGGCTGGGTGCTCCGCCAGGGTCCCAAGACCTGCCCCAAATGCACAGGGCTGGGCTCCTCCTGAGCCTGCAGCTGCCTGGGCTTGGTATGGGCAGAGACACCGGCATCACTTACCTCTTGTGGGCTGTCAGCAAGGCTGGCTGCTCACAGCACAGCAGCAAGTTCTTTGCACTGTGAACTTGGGGTGGATTATTTCGAGCATTTGTGAAGATACAGGCTCCATGCAGTCAAGGAGATCCATGGAAAAGGCTGCTTGGGAAACCATGCGTGCCGAGTACCTCTGTCCATACTGTGGCTCTGCATTCAGTGACGAGTGACTGGTTTTTCTGGGCCCTGATGACCCGTCCCGATTGTGCTGCGTTACTGGCAGAGGCGCAGCTGGCAATGCAGAACTGTGCGCAACAGCGCTACGGGTGAGTGTTCGTCACATTAGGAATGAGCTATGGCAGCAGCAGCACCTGCAATGCCTGCCAGGGTCTGGACAAGTATAATGGCTTTAATTGGAAAAGAAACCCATCACATTCTTCGTTCTGATAGTGTTTTAAGGAACAGACCAAGTGCAAGGGCATGAACAGACTTAACAAGTGCTGTAATTACTGAGCTTAAAGAACTCAGCCAAGCCTCAGGAACAGAAGCTCGCTGGGCATTGCTCATGGGCTCTGCCTCCTCTCCAACCCCAGGCCATGCAATGAACCCTGCCTGGGCTGTGACCCCTCTGAGGAAGATCAAACCCACACAACACAGGGCAGCAGATGCCGCCATCCAGGCAGGCGTCTTGCAGGGAAGGGGCTGCAGCTGCGGCTGCTCCTCTCCAGCAGCACCTGTGTGCGCCGCACCTGCTGCCTTCCCACACCGGGGTCAGGAGCCTGGCACACTGGGCTGCAACAGCATCTCGGAGAAGCGCTGTGCCCCTGCCACACGCACCCTCTGCCGGAGCTCACAGCCAGCACAGACGGCTGGGGCCGCACTGTGGGCACAGGGCTGCGCATCCCGGTAAGCTCCTGCCCACAGACAGACCCACAGGCAGGAGGGGAGAGGAATCAAAACGCACCGAGCTTCAACACCTCAGGCTCCAAAATTTATTCATCTACAAATACACAGCATTTGGGAGCACCAGGGCTGGAGGAACGTGGGGCACACAGGCTCCCTTTGGTTAACAAAGAGGGCAGGAGCTTCTGCTGCTGCTTGAGTTGCATACGGGTGCCAACCCAAAACCCAACAGAACTCTATTTCAGAATTACAATGGCAAGGACACAGAATTTACAAAAATATAAATAACCTATTCGTAACCTTAGAGAAAAATAACATTCACCATAAAAAATACCATTTCTCTAGTGAAACCACAGCTACAGAAATGTATCTATTATGTTTCTTAAAAAGCACCAGTCTGCATTGTTCAGTAACCCCAAACACAGGGGCTTTTCCCCTGAACGCTTGCAGGTGTTTGAGAAGCGTGCCCAGATCATTTAAACAAAGTTCCCCTCAGTTCTGCCTGCTCTGTAAGAGCACAGCGAAGGTACAATTCATACAAGCACCTTGTTCAAGAAAAGCACCCAAGGATATCCTAATTGTTCATTTTAATGAATGAACACTTTAATAGGATGAAGTACGTGCCTATTTTTAAGCCTACGCTTAAGAGCTTTCCAGAACAGGGCTGGACTTAAACTTATCATATAAATTCCTCTGCAAACGAGACTTGCAGACAAGAGTGATGTCAGAAAAAATCACTTGTAAAAGAACAATCCCTCTGCACAAGAGTATTCTCGTTGTTCAGCCACAGCTAAAGGTTGCACAGATGTCAAATATTTCTTTCAACCCTTTCTGAGCCATGCCAGTTTGGCTCCAACAGCTTCCTATGGCTGCAACGCGAGATCCAGTGCCACGGGAATTCCCTTCCCTTATGTTCCATGTAGTGTGCTGAAAATACTATTAAAAAAACAAAAGTCAAGTATCAAGTCCATTGGTTCCCAGCTAAAGAAATTCCCTGCCCAGGGTCTGCACTGTTGTCCAAACTGCAGCATTGCGCCCCATTTTCCAGGCTCTCGTGGTTCCCCGCCTCCGGAGGGCTCCAGCTGGGCTTGAGGAAATCCAGCCAAAGGGGTCCTGGGGAGAATTAAAGGCCACTTGCAAAAACTTTGGCCTGTGTAAACACAGCTGATTTTGTCACTGCAGCTGGAAGGAGGGTGCCTACCGCGGCACCAGCGAGGGTGTGCGCAGCATTGGGCGGGAGCTGGGGGGTCTTCACTGCTGAAAAGCCCCATCCTGCAATGCTCTCCTGTGGCGCTGAGCCTCCCTGGAGCAGCAGCCACAGTGACTGCACCATGACCACCCGAGAGGCTCTGTGTGGGACCCACAACAGCTAAACCACCCTTAAAGCATGGCTAAAGCCACCCCTGCCTCACGCTGCCAGCCCAGCGCCGCAGGCAGCGTGTCCGGCGGCACAGCAGGGCTTGAGGGGCAGCATCTGGAGTGGCAGCACCTGCAGCACAACACAAACCCACCCCAAGCATCGCGTATGGCACTGCACACACCCGCCCCATGAATCCTGTGCAGCACCACACAAACACATCCGTCCCTCACAACGTGTATGGCAGCGCACCCCCCTGCCCCTCGCATCGTGTACAGCGCCACACAAACACCCCATGTGCTGCCTCCTCAGCCTCAGGGCAGAGGTTAAGTTTTGACTGTGAATAATATTGCTCAGACATAAAACAGGTGAAAAAGAAGAGTTTATCTTAAAAGCTATGAAGCAAATGGGGTTGAATTCTTTTAAGAAGGGAGAAAAAACCTTAAAAAATATCCCAGGCAGCAGGTGTGGTGCCCACCCAGGGGCACAGCAGAACTGCTTGGTACACATGGGAGGGATGAACATGAGCGCCTGTGGCACACAAGGGTGACAACATCCTCATATTCACTGGCTTTGCCCTCACAGCCATTCCTGCCCCTCACTTGGTGCTGATGCCGTGGTGGGATGGGAGGAGACTGGCTCTACCATCCTGCCTGGCTGCTGTGGCTCCAGGCACGCTGAGGGACCACTCAAGGGGGCACTGGTGACCCACAGGGACACGCAGGGCCAGCCACCCAGAACATCTCCAACTCCAAAGCTGGAGCGGTGAGTTGAGCCCACAAGTGCTCTTACTCAGCTGTAGCTGAGTTTATCTTCAGTCCCGCTGGAAGTGACTAAGTGTGGCCACAGAGGGATTACATATTTATTTGATTTCCTTAGGTGATTAATCCAAACGCTCCCTCCCTCCCACAGACAAACCTCAAATAAAAGAACCCTGGCCCCACGCTGCGTTTGCTTTAGCAACGCTTTCCCCGCCTGCTCCGTAACAGCCCAAGCACGCCACGAGCGCCTGACTGAGAGCCCAAAGCAGGCGCACGGACCGACGCCGCTCGCTCTGGCGCAGCAAAGAGCAACAGAACGACCTTGACTTTGGAAGAAACAAACAGCAGGGGACGGAAAGCATCACATCCAGCTGAAACTGCCCGTGCCTCCCTTATCTAACCACATCCTGCGTGTGGTCAAGTCTTAACAGTAAGGGGAAAGGGAGAAAGCAGCAGCTATTAATACCCGTGTTCGGCACATCTGAGGAGGCTGCCTTCCCAGAAGGCACCCGCTGTTCCCAGTGCTGTGGTCAGATAAAAGGCAGAGCTTGTGAGTGTGGCCAGGGATGCCCAGGGGGACAGCAGGGTAACACTGCCGGCTCAGCTGAGGCCCCAGCATGGAGGGAGAGCAGAAAGCGCACCCAGACCCTGCCGCGGCATTGGAATCAAAGGAACAAAGTGCTGGAGCGAGAGCTGCCAGCTCAGCCCTGGTGCTGCTGCCCAGGGTCCCAGGAGACACAGGGGTGACACTGGTGTCACTTAACGGCACTGGAGCCATGGCTCGCAGCCCTGCTGTGGCTGCTCGGCCGTGACCTCAGCAGGACCGGCACTTGCGGGTGCGATGGCAGCTCCCACATGCCTGGCTGCCCCCACGCCTTGCCCTGTGCCAGGCATCGCCCCCGGCACCCGCGTCTGCTGCAGGCCTTGGCTCCCGCTGCGTGGCCCGGGCCCTGCTGTCGGGCTGCCGGCACAGCTCTGCGCAATGCACAGCTCTGCAGGGATGGCAGTCAACAGCCTGGCAGCCACCAGCCCTGGGGCACAACACCCAAAACTGGGGCACTCGCAAGCTCTGACGAATCCTGCAGGAAGAAGTCAAAGCAGGGAGCTCCCCCTGCCCCAGCAGCTGCTCCCAGAAATGAGAAAACCAGGTGTTTTTTAGGCAGAAAAAAAGAAAAACATGATTTTCAACCAAGCTGGCTCTGCTGTAGCCAGCACAGGGATGGCACCGGTGATGGCGACCCAGCCACAGGCACAGGTGGTGGCACAGCACCAGCTGCTCCTTGGGCACAGCAATAAGGCAGCCCTGCCACTGCCACCCTGTGCCACCACAGGGTATTGGCAAAGCCTGGGTGCTTGGAGGTGGGCAGTGGATGCCCATGGGTCAGGGGGACCAGAGCCCAGGGCACGAGCCAGCACCATCCTCATCACACTGCCACATCACACCGTAACAAGGACAGACATCGATCCGTGCCAGTATGAACCAGCCTGAGACATCTGCTGGACAACTGCAACGCTTCATAAAGAGGAGATGGAGCAGAAGGCGCCAGGCACTGGGGTGGCACTGGGAAATGGAAGGCTGGAGCCCAGGGCAGCTGCCACGGCCAGGACCTCTGCTGAGAATCAACTCCGGGACAGAGGGAGAGCAGCGAGTGAGAAGTATACTGGGGAAGTGGCAACTGGCACCCGGGAAAGCCAGGCACAAGCCAGATACAGGACGGGAAAGCTGGAATGGGAGGAAGGCGATGGCTGGACCCACAGGGTAGGAGGGCGGCTGCCCGGGGAGACTGAGCCCCATGGCCGAGGGACCCTGTGCTGACAGCACAGCTCTCACTGCACCACAGCGACTGATGGCAACGCAACCAATGCCACCGCGGTGCTGGACAAGGTGTCAATACAGCCAGAGAAAAACGGCCTCCACAAGGGCCTGAGCGAACCCTCCCACGTGGAGGCTGCGAGGATGCATGGCTGTGGCCCCTGGCACTCCCTGAGGAGGGATGCTGGCCCTCACATCCTTCAATGCCACGATGCAAACACCATGCAAACACCATCTCCACGTACTCCCCACGTGCACAGCAGAGACCACATGACCACAGGGCTACTGGATCCTCTCCTGTACCAGCAGACACAGTGCCTGGAGCTTCCTCCATCCCTTCCCTGTCCTCTCCTAGTGCTGGTGGCCCTGAGCCGGGCTGAGTGCGAAGTGGTCGCAGAGCAGGAGCAGGGCATCGAAGCGCTGGAGCTGCTGCAGAGCTTGGGCCAGCAGCAGGACGGTGACCGCGGCTCCAGAGTAGGTGAAGTGTGCGACGAGCTGCTCAAATCCAGAAATCCGCCCCAGCAGCTGGGGCGTGACCCCCAGCTCCAGCGCCACGTGGCTGAAGTTCTTCACTCCGTTCAAGGAAGGGTCCAACAAGAAGGCGAGTGACTGCACCAAGGAGTGGGGCAGCTCTGCCACCAGCAGACCTGGGGCAGCAACATGGGGTTAGAACCCAGCCCGTCCAGATGGGATAAAGATAAACTAAGCAGCTGGACTCCAGCCCCGTCCCTGCCAAGCAGGTGAAGTGCCACCCCGCCACCGCAGGTGTCTCCTCCAACTCTGCTTTCAGAGCTCAGCAAAACGGAGCTGGCTCAGTCACAGGGAGGCTGGTAACTGGTGACAGCTGGGCATTCACCCACCTCCCACCCCAGACTGCTCGGGGCAGCATCGCAGAAAATCTGCCCTGAGGACTTGCACCAAAGGCCATGGAGTCAGGTAAACCCCTGTGACAAGAGGCACCACCATGCAGCTGCGGTGGCTTCTAGAGGAGCTCCCTTCCAAGAATCTGCCTTTCTGTTACCCCAATACTTGGAGAACAAAGACTATGCTGGAAACACACTCACCCTTTGCTGCGCTGCTGATCTGAGTCACGAGGCTCTGGGCATCATCCACCTGGCAAGACAAGGACCCCAAGGTTGGTGGTGGTCTGATGGGAAGAGCACTGGCTGTCACTGCACCTCTCCTTCCAGCACTACCATCCCATGGAGCCAACAAACACTTTGGGTTGCTCCAGGGCCTCCCAGCTTCCTTCAATGGTCACCTGGAGCTGGGCTATTAAAGGGATTTCCCTGCCAGATCTTTTCCAAGCCTTGGAGGTGTCAGTCACCGGGATCATTACGAGTGTAGTAGAGAGGGAGGGGGAACCAGCCCCAGCCCCCTGTGGCCAGGTCACCTTCTAGAGAGCAGTAGCAGAACCGCTCGCGAGCACAGGTACGTTCATTTATTCAATAAATCGACTCTGGCCTTTGGGCTGTTTGCAGCCACCCCGGCAGGTCACAGCACGATGGCTGCTGACTGACACAACACTAAATGTGGCAAACTGGTTTTTACAAGTACCAGTTAGTCCCAGATACTAATGGACCTTAGCCTATGTTCCTGACCCACCGGTGAGCCCAGCACCCTCAGGCACCTGGCAGCGGTTTGGAGGAGCGATGAGGCTGGAGGAACTTACTGGCTGCTCCCTGCTTTCAGCAGTGGGATTTGGGAAGGCAGAAGGTGGGCGCTGGGCTCCTTCCCACCCCATGTCACCGCCCTCTGCCGGGATCCTCTGCACCATCCGGCTTGCCGCCTCCTCCGGCCGCTCGCTGCCCATGAATTCTGCCTGGGTGGAGAACTTCTGGAGGTCCAGCTCGGTGCACTCCACCGGTGCGTGGGGCCACTTGTGCTGCATCTCGGAGGCGCAGGAGGAGAGGGGGGCCAGGGCCTCTGCTGTGCCTGGCTGGCCCCGCCTGGGGTTGGGGGGTGGCCGGACCCCGGCCAGGCAGTCGCCACGGCCAGAGGCACGGATGAGGGGTTGGCTCTCCAGGAGGCTCCTGCCCAGCTGGGCTTTGGATGCAGCGCTGGTTGTGACAGCCCGTGGCAAGTCTGGGTCCAGTTGGAGAGGGGGGAGCTGGAGCCCCACGGCTTCCCCGTCTGAGATGAACTGCACCACTTCCACGGGGCCTGAAACCAGAAACCGCACGACTCAGCGAAGCCCTGCTTGGGCTCTGCCCACCCCAACACCAAACCCACCAGCCCGGGGACTGTGGGCAGAGCTGAGAGCGCCCCGCCAGAGGCCAGACCCCTGTCCCTGCACCACAGCTGAGCAAAACCGCTTCCCTGCCTTTCCACAACGCTCCGAGTGGGGACGATCCCCACCCCAGTTGCAGGGAGGGCAGGAGCGGGCTAGGGACCTTGTGGCAGTCAAAGCTTCTGGCATTTTCTTAAAGAAGCTACCCCTGCAGACCCCCTGCTACCAGAACCTCACTGTGCAAACCCAGTACAGCTCTGCCCTTCCTGCTCAAGGCCATCCCAGTAGGTCCTAGGACCGTGAGCTGGAGTGCAGCACCATCCTCCCTGCCCCCAAAGGAAGGCAGGTGCTGGGAGCAGGTACCTTCTGCCTGCCTGTAGCAGGGGCTCAGGTTCTTCACACCCAGGCAGCAGGGACCAGACATCTGCTCCTCGCACAGGAACCTGCCGGGTGCTGCTGTAGTCGGGAACATTGCTTGCTGGCCCGAGAAGTTCTGAGTCCTCAGGAAGACTTGGAGGAAAGAGGAGAACCAGTCTGAGGGAAGGCTTGGCTCGCTTCCCCAGTATGTCCTCAGCCGTGCGGTATGTCTGCCGGCAAGGAGCCAGCAGCTCCCTGCCACGCTGCTGGTCACCAACATGCCCCAGCCTCAGCCCCCAAACCCACTGCCCTCTTTCCTCACCAGCCCCACGGTCCTGCCCTGGGAAAAGCCCCTCAGCCGGCCCCCAGGAAACCCCAGGCAGAGAGGATCGCCAGTTCCGACTGTGAAACGGCGCTCTTCTGCTAGTCAGGCACTAAGGAGGAGGGAGGCTCTGTGTCTCTGAGCAGGCAAAGCCCAAGAGAGGTCCTGCAGGTGCAAAGAGCAGGACGAGGCAGAGGAACTTTTTTGTCCTGCAGGAGCAGCAATGCTCCAGGCAATGTGCTACCCAGCAACGAGGGGGCCATGGGCATGGGTGAACGGAAAGGGAGAAGGAAGAGAAGCTCTGCAGGCACTGACTCACCTCGCTGGCACTGGCTCTTCCAAAACCGCTTGCAGTAAATGATGGAGAGTGCCAGGAGCACCAGTACGATGATGACCAGGGCACTGCTGGTCAGTGCGAGCAAGGCCGTGTCCTGTGGTGGCACGGTAGGGACAGCTACCTTCACCAGGTTTATTCTGGACCGACCTGTGAACAGAAGATGTCGGAGCATAACCCTGAGGCTTGTGACAGCCCCTCTCTGCCCAGCTCTCCTCTTGTGTAATGACCGTACCTCTGGCAGCAGGTCTGTGGGGCAGCAGCTCGTGCCGTAGCCATCGGAGCAGGCTGGGAGAAAGGACGCTGCACACCCGAGTGTGCACCTTCGACACAGCCACGATGACCTGGCATGCACCAGGAGCCTGCTCGAGCCCTGCCGTGCCCTCGCCACCCCCTCCACCCCAGAGCCCGCAAGGGACGGTACCTACACTGAGGCTCAGAGGAGGGTGTCTGTTTGGTGCAAGGGATGCACTCCCAGTCCAGCTGGCCACTGATCCTCGCCTTGCGGTAGAACCTGCCAACAGAGAGAGGGTCTCAGCAGTGCACGGCCCCACGGTGAGCCCCCCGCCCGCTCTGGAGACACAGTGGGTTTGTCTGTCCTGCAGCAGGGCAGGGAGAACCCCCTTGTGCTCTTGCCCCGGTGGGTGGGATGTCCAAGGCAACCGGTCTCTCCTTTGCTGCCTGAAGCTGTACCTGCAGGTCCTCTGTTGCCACCTTGGCCAAGGAGAGATATCACTCAAACAGCCTCCCTGCACCGTGTCCCTAAAGTGACCGACAGCCCCACGAAGGCACAGAAATGCCCCTGCTAGCAACTGTGCCTGGGAGGAGGCTCATAAACCAGAGCCCAAATTCATTCCTCTCTTACAAGACACCCTGCTCGCCAGCATGCGGTCTATAGCCCGCGGGCATTTCCCAGCCTGCCTGCGTGCAGCATCATTCACCCACTGCTTAAATTGTTGCCCGAGATGCAGTCATGTCCTTTTTGAGGACCACCAACAGGAGAGGTCTTTGGCCACTCGTCATCAGCACTTGGCCACCCTGGTGTCCGCAGGAACAATTCAGGACTTTGCTGCCACTGCTCATTCATGGGAGCCTTCAGGTTCCCTCTTGGAGCTACAAAGGGCCCACCAAACAGGTCTGATTTCCACGTCATGGGACGTGTCCTCAAAGAGGCAGCCCTGTGTCACCAGGGCTCTTCTTATGTCCCACACTGAGTGGTATCAGGTAAAGCCTTCTCTGTCCCCTCCCCCGCATGCTCCCAGGTGTGGCCATGGCCCCACTCACCCTGGCAGGCACTCCCCACACACCGCGTTGGTCGTCGCCGTGCAGTTGGACTTCTGAATGCGGTTGATGAGGGTGCAGGAGAGGCAGGGCTTGCAGCCATGATGCCCCCAGCTGTCCTTGAACTTTCTGGGAGGGCAGGGAATGCACCGTGCGTCCCCCCCGCCGCCGTCGCCGCAGTCCTACAAGACACAAAGCCAGGTTCACAGCTGTGGTGAGGGGCCACTGCAGCTCCCGGCGTGGCACCAAGGGGAAAGGCGTCCCTTCTCTGGGGCGAAGCATGGACGGGTTACTGCTCACATCCTCAGAACTCAACCCGTCGCTATGGACCAGGAAATTTAGATTTTCACCAGGAAAAACAAAAGAGGGCACCCTGAGCAGCAACCTGAAATCCCTTCCCACCTCCTAGTTCCATCACCTCACCCGCCTATCCTGGGTGAGTGAAACTATTCACCACCCCTTCCTACTGAGTTCCAGCTCTTCCCAGCATGCCAGGAGCTAAGATTATTCTTCTGAAGGAAGGCTGGCAGAGGATTCACCTGGCACTGTAAAAGCCTCAGTGCCAGATGATTCCCGGCTGTTCCAGAGGGGCCGATTTACCTTGGAAAGCTCCTGCCCGGGCATGCACTTTCTGCAGGGAGTGCACTTCCCATGCTCATCCAGGTACTCACTCTCTTGGCAGACCATTGGGGCTGAGAGCCTAAGGAGGAGAGGAAGAGAGAGCAGAGAGGTCACCGCCAGGCCCAGCACTTTTAAGATGAGCAGCGCATCCTTTTTGGTGCTGAAGTTTCCCCTCTGGCCATGACAGAGTCTGCACCACGACCGTTCTGGAAGCAGAAGGAGGCTGCTGGCTGCCAGCAAGGCTGAGGATGAACTGCCTGGGCTTGCTGCAATGCCACAGCCTTCGTGATAGAGCAAGAGAAATTTTATTTCCAGTATTAATGCAGACACCCCTACTGCTCAGGTCACGGACGTCCAGAACCAGCCCTGGCTGTAGCTCTGGGTACCCCAGACTCTCCGTGGAGAACTCAGTCCCAGCAAAGTCCCAGCTTTGGGATCCAACAGCCCAGCTCTGGCCAGTGTGGCTGTGTTGGTCTGACAGACAAAACACCGGTGATCGTTGTGTCCCCTGGCAGAACAGGACACGCAGACCGGAGCTGTGCAGGCTGCCCAGGCTCTTGCTCCACACACGTTCTGATTCAGTGCAGGCTCACCTGCAGCCACCTTGGAGCAGAACAAGCCATCACCTCCCTGGAAAACACCATCCAGAGCCTTCCCCGGGTGAATTAATAGCAGAACCATCCAGCCTCCATGGAGCTGCAGCTTGCATGGGGACAACGGACACCAGTCTTGCTGAGTACAACCTAGCCTGAAGCTACAAAACTGAGCAACTTATTTGGAGTTTTGAGGCTGCCTGTTCATGTCTGCCTATTCTAGATGGGTTCTTAAGTGATGACAGAAATGGAATAAAACCCACCCCCACTAGACAAGTCTTCATCCTGCTTTCCCCCTAACCTCACGCAGCTCACCAGGACAGCAGTGCTCAGCCAGCATTGGAGCACAGCTCATTATCTCCTGAACACTCACGTGGACCAGGGGACACCCGAAAATATTCTTTTGAAGACCACGGAACAACCTGAAACACCTGTGAAAACCTGGCATCTCAGACAGAGCCATCTTGCTCCACAGCCTCAGGAGGAGGAAAGGCTCAGTTGGGATGCCCGTCTGTCCCCTTGCAAGGCTCTGGCAGCAGAGGGGGAGCAGACTGCAGGGGCCCCGGCCCCCAAGCAGCCCCAGCCCCTTCCCAGGCGCCGCACACCCACGACAGCATTCCTCCGCAGGCTTTTTCTGTGCTCCTCTGCCTAATCCCCACCACTCCCTTGCCGGCTGCCTTTTGGAAGCAGACACTTGGCCGGGCTCCCCAGGCTCTGAACAACCGAGATTCATTGGAGATGAAGTCTGCCCCGGACGAGCATAGAATGTGAGTCACCCTTGCGCAGCTCCCGCGCAGCCGGCTCCTGTTAGCTGTGACAAGGAAAGGCAGAGCGAGCCAGCGAGGACTGGAGATGAGGAGCCAAGGGGGCTAAATTTATCTTGCAAACATCTCAGGAGGGGCATGATCACAGCCTATAAATAGCGTAAAAGTTACTGACACTACTGAATAAATAAAGGAGATTTGTCACCATCTCAGAAGGTGGCAAAGAGGGAGCCTGGTGCCAGCACCCCGGGTGAAGCACAGAGTCCAGCTATAGGCTGAACGCTATAGGAAAAACAAAAAGCAGGGAGACAGGCCCTCAAGAGGTGGCACCCAGCTGCTCCGGAGGGCTGGCACGTAACAGCCTGCACCCCGGCTCCTGGGGAGCTCTGAGCCTGCAGCCCCTCAGCCCCTCTGGTGGCACCTCTGCCCAGCGCAGTGGGGTCAGCATTGCTGATGCTCTGGTCCAGAGCTGGGGTCGGTTTAGGCTGTCACTCGACACAAGAGGACAACACGTATGAAATGGTGCAGCAGACACCACGAAAGAAGCCAAGACATCTGTGTGTGGAGAACAAAGGGACCGATTTAAACGACTTTCAATTTAAAGTGGGAAGATTTAGATTAGACATTAGAAAGAAATTCTTCACGATGAGGGTGGGGAGGCCCTGGCCCAGGTTGCCCAAGGAAGCTGTGGACGTTCACTCCTCTGGAGGTGTTCAAGGCCAGGTGGATGTGGCCTGCAGCCCCCTGACCCAGTGGGAGTTGTCTCAAACTACAATATAACAATGAACAGAATGAGTGCTTTGTTGAATATCTGCATGACATTCAAAGCTTCTTAACAACAGCAGAACCAAGGTGTTAAATCTGTGAGTGCAGCACACATCCAGAGCAGAGTGCTGCCCTAGTAAAGCAGCGATTTCCGATAGCCTAATAACTTGCTAAAACAACCAGTCCTAACTACCTGAAAGTAACAAACAAAACCAAACAACAACCCCTACCACCCCTGTGGAAGCTCCCCAGGATCTCAAGGTGACAGCCAGAGCTGCACTTGCCAAAGAGGAACATCCACATGACAGGGTATCGATGGCGCTGTACATTGGAGGGGAACGAGATACACTGCCAGCATTTCGAGGTGTATGAAGTCTCCTAACCTGCAAACATATCATTTGTTAACAGACTTTCGTTGTCTGAACAGGACAACTCGACTGTGCAAGGCAGGGGACTGTTACTCAGAACAGCAAATCCATGAGCTGCTGAATGAGTTTCACTGCATGAGATAAAAACCATTTCAGCAGAGCTACAGGGCGAGCCACAGTTCGCTCACCTCCGAGACTGTCCCAGAGCTCTGGCATTTCCATTGCTGTCAAAATGTAGTTTTCAAAACATTTCAACTACATGGGAATCTGAACTATTTCTTTTGCGTCCAGCTAATGGACTGCAGTAGGGAAAAGAGTGAGGAAATCAATAGTGAAGTGTCTCTCTCTGTCTGACCCCAGCCCAACAGGTACCAGGGCAGGTGGAGTAGCGTGGGAGATGGCCTGGGCTGGTCCCTGCTCCAGTCAGCAACCCCAGTCCCTCCAGGATCCACCTCCAGAGGCTCTGACCCCCGCACGCCGGCAGTGGCTCTCCCACATCGCTGCATGAGCCAGCGGGACGTCACGGGAGGTTCCTGTTGCGCTGCAGGGCAGCCCAGTCAGGCAGGAACCTCATTTCGGATGAGATATTTGTATATACTGGAACATAACTAGAGAGGCAAAATCCTAAATAAGAACTGCAGCAAAAAGGAGGGGGGGAAAATGAAATGTTATCTGGAAACTATGACTGCATGCCTCGTGTCTGACAGTGTCCATTCCCAGTCCCTTGCTCAGCCTTTCCTCCACTCCTGCTCGTTAGACTGCTCTCATTTTGCCTGGAGATGATCTCTGTGCTTCCCGGCGTGACAGACCACGCTGGGAGCAACTCTGCCACACTGGCAGAATGCCTTGTAGATAGATGACGGACTGCTCCAAGAAGCAAAAATAGAGAAAAAGAGGCTGAAGCTGAGTCTTTCCCAGCTGTGGCTTGGAAATCAGTTTTCAGTACATTTGGAAACTCTGCTCACAAGATTGTCCCCTAGCTGTTCAATCTGGAGTGGCTGGGAAGTTGTGTTTGCAGTCGGTGAAAGAACCCCAGACTCTGGGGAAGCACTCTGGGCTGGCCTCGTCTCCCATTATGGCGCGATAGCCCCTGCTCACAGCGCTCACCTTCCCCTCCTACCTGACCACTCCAGTTGCAGAGGGAGGCACTGGACACGACCAAAATCCCCAGTACAGGACAGAGTGCATCGCTCCTGCTTTTGCCACTGTTTCCATTCTGCTTTGCAGAGACTCACAAAGCACCCACCCAGACCCAGGTTTATCCCTGCCCACACGGGGAATGTCGGTTCCCCCAGGGAGCAGGAGCCAGGCTACAAACTGCTGGTGGACAACCCTCAAGAAAGGATAACCCAGGGTCCTGGAGGACACTGACAACCCTCAAGTACCTGGGTGACTTCAGCCCTGGTGCTGGGGGGTTGCGGGTACAGCGCTCTGCTCCTGCGTTCACTGCTGAGGTCTGAGAAATAGTTATAGACTGGGACATTAACCGTTTAACTGCCATTAACCAGGCTCTGGCTGTCCACTGTGGGCACCCGCACCACCCTACCGGGTACCTCCAGCCAGACTTCCTGAACTCTTACAATTCTCAAACCCTCGGGTTTCTGTCTGGATTTGGCCCCGCGCCTGCTTCTCAAAGCTGTCACTGCCTCGCTCGCGGCAGTAATTCATTGTTTCCACTGCCTGACTTTTCCTCCGGTTCCTGACGCCGCCATAAATAAAGTCACAGATCGCGCTGAGGAGAGAAAACCACGGCGCGGCGGGAACAGCGACCGGTGTCCGTGCAGGTTCTGCAGTCGGTGCCGGCTCCGAGCGGCTCGAACCCGCCCTGCACAAGCGCCCGGCAACTCCGAGAGGCGAGGGCGCGGCGCGTGCAGGGGGCGAGACCCCCGCTGTGAGCCCCGCAGCGCCCCCCAGCCGAGTGCGGAGCAGCGCGGGGCTCCCTTCGGGTGCGGGGTCCCAGTCGCGCCAGCCCCCGCGCAGCTGCCCGGCCCGGCAAGCCGCGGCTCGCCCACCGCCCCCCTCCCGCCGCCGCCCCCGCCGCGGCCGCGCCGCCCCCAGCCCCACCGCCCCCGGCCTCGCAGCTCCCCCCGCCGCGGGAAGGCGGGCAGCGCACCGGGACTTGCCCGGACACGTCGCGGCCAGGGGCTCCGCGCCCCGCGGCGCGCCGCAGGACCCCGGCCGGCACCCTGGTCTCCGCACCCCCGACCCCCTCACGCCCCTCCCGGCATCCCCACCCGGCGCGCCCTCGGTCTCCGCATACTCCGGTCTCCGCACCCGCCCTGTCCCCGCATCCCCGGTGCCGGCTGCAGCCCACGTGCATCGCTGCCGCTGCCCTCCCGGGTGCGGGACTCGGCACATCCCCTGCCCGGCGGCGACAGCAGCACTGGGGAGAGTCGGGACCGGGACCGGGACCGGGACCGGCACCGGCACCGGGACCGGCACCGGCACCAGCACCCGGGCCGCGGGCGGGCGGGTGGGCAGGTGCGCGGCCTCCGCAGCTTACCGGTGTCCCGGCGGGACAGGACGGTGCGGGCAGAGCAGGGTAAGAGCAGAGAGGCAGGAGCGGCGGGCGGTGCAGGACCCGCAGAGAGGGCCGGCGCGGGGCACGCAAGCAGGAGCAGCGGTACCGGCGGGACCCGCAGGACTCCAGAGCCTACCCGTGCAGCGGGACCTGCGCGCCCCGAGAGCGCCCGCCCACCCCGCCGCCTCCCATTGGTTGCCGCCGCGGGGGGGAGGGGGCTATGCAAATGAGCAGGTCCTGCCGGGGCGCCCGCGAGCGCCGCCACCCGAGGGGCCGGGGACGGGACCGGGACCGGGACCGCAGCGGCGGGACGGGAGAGCGGGAGCAGGGCAGGCGGGGAGCGACGGGACAGGGGAGCGGGACCAGCAGGGGCGGGGGGCGCGAAGCGGCAGGACCGGAATCGGGACCGGGGAGCGGCAGGGGCGGGAAACGGCAGGACCGGGATCGGGACTGGGAGCGGGAAGCAGTGGGTCCAGGCCCGGGGAGCCGCAGGAGCGGGACGGGAGCGGTGCCGGTCTCCGCCCCGCGGTGCGCGGTCAGCGGGAGCGGCGGTCCCGGCGTCAGCGGCCGCGCCGGGAGCACAGAGTGTCCCGGAGTCACAGAGTGCTCTGAGCTGGGGGGGACCCACCAGGCCCATCGAGCCCAACTCCTGTCCCTGCACGGGACACCCGAGCATTCACCCCGGGGGGCCGGGGGCGGTGGCCAGACGCTGCTGGAATATTGTCAGGCTGTGACTGCTTCCCTGTGAGCTGTTCCCGGGCTCCAACACCCTCTGGGAGAGAACCTTCTCCTCGTGTCCAACCTGACCCTGCCCTGGCATCTCCCTGCCCTTCCCTGGGGTCCCGTCGCTGGTCGGGAGAGAAGAGCTCAGCGCCTGCTCCTCTCCCGGTGAGGGAGCAGCGAATGCTATGAGGTCCCCACCCAGGCTCCTCCAGGGTGAACGGGAACAGCCGTGTCTGTGCGAGCTCACTGGGCACCGCCGGAGCAGGGCGAGGGCAGCCCCAGGAACCCCGGGTGAGGACCCGGTTCTCAGAGAGCCATGGGTGTTTGGCATTGCTTCCATAGATTTAGGGATGCTGGGAGCGCGCCTGCACCCCTTTCCCCCTCAGCTGGGTGGAATAGCAGAATCACAGGATGTCCTGAGTTGGAAGGGACCCACCAGGATCATCCAGTCATCAGTCTAACTCCTGTCCCTGCACCGGACCTTTGCTTCTCTTCCCTTGTCTTTCCAAGCTCACCGAGCAACACCTCTCCACGTGGTAAATGGGAAAATTTCCCACTTTTGCTCATGGCTCCGTGGCATCGTGCTCGCGGTGTGGGCAGGGAGCCCCGGCAGCACAAGCTCCCCACGCCAGGGCCCTCTCCTGCTTGGAATCAAATCCCCAGCAGCGGGTTGGGTGTGACTCATGGCCCCGATCTTTGAAGTGGTTCAGGGCTGTTATCCTTGAGTTCTTCCGGGATTACTGAGAAAAAGCCTTACTCCATCACAGTGTTTACCAAATCCTGTGTGGAATCCACCCGCCTGGTGCAGGAGGGAGTTTGTTTTCCCCATAGCATGGATCCTGGCAGTCTCTGCTCAGCCTGTTGTCCCCCCAAACAGCCCACTCTGGAATTGTTGACTCCCGGGCCCATGGCAGAGCCTCCCTGTCCCCCCAGGCTTTGGGCAGTGGACAGCAGGCAGAGTGAGTGCTGCTTAACTTCAGGGGCTGGACAGGAGCTCTCACCAACAGTTGCACGAGGATGTGTTTGGGAACTGTGTTTGCTTTAAAACCTGTTATTCTGGGACATCATCCTCATTTCTCTCTTTTTTTTTTTTTCAAAATTTGATCAATCTTTCTCCAGCAAATGCCTTTGAGAAGTCCCAGAAGTTCCTCCCCACTGCGGCTGTGTAACAGCTCTGGAGACCTTCAGCCTGCGGTAACTGTAAGCGGTTCAGATGAAATCCGATTAAGCAGTCACCTTCCTCACTAATTCTGTTTTTTTCACAGTTCAATGCATCAGCCAGGTTAAGTGATGCAATCTCCGAAGGAAAAAAGGCTCTGTAGGGGGAGAAAGATGACTTCATCTTCCACACGGGGTGGTTTGCCTCATGTGGGGCCACGACTGATGCAACTGGCTTGCGCTGCAGCGCTGCTGCCCCTCTTGCATCATGAGAGCAGCATGTGAGCAGGCAGCACCGGCAGAAGGGCTGCCTGGCGTCGGGACAGCCAAGGACACAACCACCGGCTCCTGCGCCGTGGAAGGCAGAGACACTGAGCGAAACGACGTCAGCAGAGGTCACCTGCAGGGTTATTTTCTGTAAAAAGCTGATTGAATCCAAAGGTGAAGGATTTACAGCAGAGCATGCGGCACAGCACACCGGCTGCTGCGGGGCAGTTGTTCACAGGGCTGCCCTGAGCCTGCTGTGGCGGCTGCTGCGGTGCTGGGAGCGGTACAGCAATGGCCAGCCTGAGCCCACCGGCACTGCGACCGAGGCTGGAGCGGGCAGCCTCGCTCTCCCCCTGGTTCCTTGCTGCAGGCTCTGCTCTCCTCCTTTCGTGGCCTCACAGGAGCCAGAGGAAACTGCCAATGGAGCTGGAAATGCTGGTACTGTGGTGGGGCTTTTTCCCAGTCAGACCAGCGCCTCGGGACAGCCACGCACATGAACACTGTGTTGTCCTGAGCATGGCCAGGAAAGCCGACAGCGACCCAGGGAGGAGGCAGGGCTGCCCTTTTCACAGCAGCATGGGCTTAGACTGGCGTTTAGTGCTTTACCAGACTGCACTGGGGAGTGCCTGGGTGTGTGCTGTTTGCCAGATGTCTGATATTCCAGATGCAGGGATCACTGGGTCAGGGGAAGTGCAGTACATCCAACAGGTTTGGGTGTATTTTGCAGGCTGCAGCCTTTGAGGTGTTGGCTTCAGCCCACAGAAATGCATCTTGAGGTGTTTGGAGTTGTGGCTGTAATTAGCTGATATGCCCGGGGTGATTTCATCTCAAGCAGGTTGTAACTACATGGCACAATTAACAGAATTACTGTACTATGAATTAGCAAAGCCATGACTTCTGAGGCAGGGAACCTGTTGCAGTTTTTTATGATGTACTGGTGTATTCACAACACTAGAGGGCACCAAGTCCAGGCAGGAATCCATCGTAGGGACCAAGCAGGCTGTTAAATCCTGTAAATCCCCCACCTGCACACACAGGCACAAACTCTCTCCACTGACACCGGGGATCATCCATTCAACACGAAGAAGTCAAACCTGTATGGTCACCGGGACCCCCTCCGCCTGTCCCTCCGGTTCAGATCAGCACTCAGCCCGTCCCTGCCGGCACCTTCACAAAACCATACCTTAAGCAAGTGTGGATGGGTTATAAATGGCAACAGAAACAGAGGTGAATTCCCTTTGGCGAATGTGCTGATGTGCCTGGCCTCTGGGTGGCACCTGTTGGAGGAGCTCCATGGAAGTGTCCGGACCGCAGCCGAATGCAATACTCAGCTGAACCCTCACCCCTGCGAGGCTGATGCTTCTCTGGTTTTAGTTCTTTCTTGGCAGCCAAGGCCACCTCCTCAGAGCCGCCTTTGCTGCTGACCTTGTGAGAGAAGCTGCTCTGGGCCGGGATCTGCTGAGTTTTCCCTATAAGAAAGTCCCTGTGGCTGCATCAGATAGAGCTGACTAGTAGAGTTTTGAGGTGATTCGTGCTTATTTGCTCTTTGTCTCAGTGCCCTTTCCGCTTACGGTTCTCAAAATGATAATGGGTGTGTTCAGAGGAGCCTGGCCATGTGGCGCCTGCTGCACCCTTACACCCAGTGCAGCAGACGCGGCTCCTTCCCAGGGCCCCCACATAAGGGGGTTTCTCCCATGATCGCCCCATGTGTGCTGTGACTCCTCTGCACACGCCAGCTAGGGTTTGCTGCTGACTTTTGTGAAAAGGTATTTAGCAGACATTTAACTTCTCTAAAATGCTGTCTTGTGGTGCTCCAGAGCTTGAGTCAGCCCTGGAAACTAGGCAAGCCCTTCCCAAGGCAGGAGTGCATTTTCCAGTGCTCCTGTTCCTCTTGGTGTAAGCCTGGGACATCGGCTGCTGCCTGAAGGTACAGCCTGCAGAGAGGTTGTAAGATTCCACTTAAATCCGGCCTCAGCTGGCCAAGAGACTACAATGCTCTGAAACAGAGACCTGTGCATCCAAACCCATCCAAGCTGCCCTGTCTGGACCATGGTTTAGTGTCTCCACACCTCTCTCCACCGCTCTTGTCTTCTGGACACAGGCTGAGGGAAAGGGGATGGATGGTGGATCCACTTTTACCTCAGCACCCACTGGATAAGGTGCTTTCCCAGGGCATGGAGGAGGTAAACACAGTTCCCCTCTCAGCGGGAGAAGTCACAAGCTTACCTGAGAACAGATATCACTGGCCAGAGCTCCTTTGGCTGACATCAGGCATGAGGACAAAGCTGATGTGATGCTTCTCCAGAGCCCCCCAGCCTCCCAGCAAAATGCAGTTCAGGGTCAAGCGGTGCCTTTGTACTAAATAATGCAGATGGCTTATTTTTCCAGTGAATTTTTCCAGTCTTCGAAAGCCAAGCAGGCTTTTACATCCTCAGTCTCACACCATGGTTATACAGTGCGTTACCGTATGTTACACTGTGTTAACACTGGGTTACACCACCACACACCATGGTACACTGGGTCACACTGCCTCACAGCATGTTTCCTCATGATATACCATGTTATCTTGTGTTACACTGCCCCAATCTGGCCTCGTTCCAAGTGACATCAGAGAAGACAGGATCAGATCTCTTGGGAATGATGGGAGAGACTCGGTTGCCGTAGGGGACAGAGCATACCTGCCCAAGAGCCACATGCAGGGGGTCTGCCCAGGAGTGATGTTCCCAACCCTACTGCCTACAAAAGCCCCCCTGGACTTAATGTGCTTGGGCTTGGATCTTTGCAATGCTCTTCAGGTGGTCTTCCTTAAAGGAAAAAGGATAGGAATATCCAGAGAGGTACCCACTTCGTTTCACACAATTAAAGCCATTAGCAAAACTGTGTTTACGTAAGGGGAGCAATCACACCTGTGTGGGTGATGTGAGCTGATGGTGCAGAGCAGGTTTTGGTGGAGTTGCTCTGGCAACTTAAAGCCTCAGAGCTCTTACCTTCCCACGGCAGCCTGCAGCTCTCCCAACACAGGGTGCTCCGCGCTCCCCTGCACTGCCTAGCATGGAAAAGCAAGGAGGCAGTCGTTCACCAGGTTTCCTCAGCTCTGTCGCTGCCTCTGCTGCAGAAGAGCTCCCACAGGCTTCCCCAGCCTTGTCTGATGCAACGCTGATTTGCACGGACAGAGCTGCAGAGGGACCTGGAGAGCTTTGGCAGCAGGGGAGAGAACAAAAAGAAACTTTAAATTGGGAGTGAAAAGACAAGGAGTGATTTTAGCTTTTTCACATTCCCAAGTGGGATCCTCCGAGTCCCCTATTAAAAGCTGACATTTACTTAGGGACCACAGCAAGCAAGGGCTCATTCCAGGTCTCACTGCAAAGAGAAACCACATCTGCTGTTGTGTCTCCTGAGTGTGTCTGGGGCAGAATCATTACTGCCTGGCCAGGAACAGGCCTAAATACATAAATAAATAGATTGAAGAACTGGAATGCACGAGCTGGTGAGCCCCAAGCGAAAACTAATGTGTCAGAACAAAACCTGTAGAACATACCCCCAGAAGGGAGTTGTTATTCCCATGTGGCCCCTTTCATCCTTGCTTCCTCTTTCTGCTGCCATGAGCCCAGGGCCAGTGGTCACTGGGCACCTCCCCAATCTCCAACCCTTCCTTCCTGGTGCTGCCTCTTTCCCTGGCAGCACAAACACTTGCATTGCTCCTTCACCCTCATTAATGATTATTCTGTATTGTTGGCCTTTTGCAAGGCACCCAGGAGGAGAGACGTTCTTCCAGACCCCAAGGACAGACCTTGCCTTTGAAGATCACTCGCGCAAAATGCCAGTAGCAGAATAAAACCAGCAAAGAGCACAGAGAGCCTGAGCCAGGTACTGGAGCCAGGTTGCACAAAGCTGTTGGTGTGTAAACCTGGCAAACAGTGGGGTGAGGCTGAGAGCCTGGGTGCAGACCTTTGGCCCAAGGACAAGGTGGCATGAACCTGACAAAAAGGACCATACGCAGATGACCAGAGCTATGTAAAGCTCTGCAGGTAAAGACAAGGACTTGATTCAATGGAGGGAAAGACCCAGACAGGGAATTTCAGAGCAGAAGAAAGAGCTTCCAGGGCCATGCCAAAGGACCCTCCAAGCGGGTGCCCTGATTGTGACATCAGCCAGAACAGGGGAAGAGAACGGAAACAGAGCACAAACACTTGTTTAGTAAACCTTGATGGACTTCTCTTCCTTAAACTCTATAGCTTGCTCCCAAATCCATGGGCAAACGTAGCACCCACAGAATCTTTTGGCAAGGGTTTTCATGGCTCAGCTACCTGTTCCTAGGGAAGCACCTCCTTTTATTTGTTCTGAGCTCAAGATTCAGAGCTTGTTTCACAGCCTCCAGGACTTGCATGGCAGCGGGAAGTGAGCAGTCCCTCGCTGGGCATCCTGACCAGGCCGAGGAGCAAGAAAGAAGGGATTGCTTCTTCAGATGCGCTGCAGCCTAGCCCTACCTGTTCACCATTTATTCTTGCAGGTGTAACCAGTGCTCCTAGATCGCAGCTGCAGAACCAGCACTGCTTTTTGTATACATCTTCCAATCTGCTCGCAGGAGAGAGAAGCTTTCTGTGAGGAAGGATTTTGCTTGTGGCCACTGAGTCCATCTGATTTTGCAGACATGCCTGACTCCTCCGATTTCAGCAGCACACAGGTCGTTGGCAGCTGAACAGACATCAGCCTTGGATGTGTTAATAAATTGGGTGCCAAAGCTGGTGGTCCAGGATAAATAATTAAGCAGGAGCTCAGCAGTGGCAGTAGCAACCTGCTGCCTAAAGTGTGTTTGTAGGCATTAATGCAAATCGGCTGTTACACAGCTACGGTGTTATTGTACAACAAAATAACATTTCAGCTTTGACAAACGAATATTGCAAAGACCTGTTTCAGAAAGGCAGACGCAGCGTGAAGTCAGCTTAAATCAGGGTGATTTTTTTAAGGTACCAGACAACCTTTTGCTCTCACTTGTACCCGCAGCCTCTTTCTATGTCGATTGACCACATCCTTTGAATTGTTTTTTCAAATTTACTTTCAAATCCAGGAGCGTGCTTCCTCGCTACCAGAGGCCTGGCTGTTTCCAGGGGCTGCAGGCATTCCTTGTTGCTGGTTTCTGCTAAAACTTGAGCCCTGACCTTGCATCTCAACCTTGGCCCGAGGAAGCTAAGAGAAGCAGATTCGTTTGTTTTCAATCACTAAGAAATTTCTGTTCAGAAAAGGCAAGTTCTTCCGTGGAATAAGGAAATGTTTTAGCACCGGCCAATGGACATGACTTCTAAGGATAAATGCAGACTTGTTTATAAAATGTCTGGGAAGTGGCGCTGCCTGTGCTGCGGGAGAGCAGGTTACGCTGCGGGTGGAACCGTGGAGGGTCCCGTTGTCACGAGGTGCCCTTGGCTGTGAAGCTGCACTGCCGCTGCTTTCCCTGCAGCGTGAGCAGCAGGAATTCGTGTGTGTGCACAGGACAGTAGCTGCGCAGGTGTCGGGGGAGAGCTCTGCTACACACATTAAAAAGCAGATCCTGCTTCTCTCTCCCTTAACTATCTGGCTGGTTTCACATGCGCTAGACGGAAGCTTGGTTTCCTGTGTTCTCTCACACGCAGAACCCCCGGAGCATCTGGATGCAGAAGCCGATGGTCTTAAAAACAGGACTGAGCACTGCCAGCCCCTTTGAGTAAGTAATATTTTTGTTGAAAGGAAATGTTTTATTAACATCAAAACACTACTGATTTCGAAGGAGGTTTTACCAGCTTTCTGAGGTGCTTTCTTTCAGTGAGGGATGGATTAAAATTAAAACGCGGTCTTTTTGCTCTTCATTTTAAAAGCGTTATTTCAGCACAACATCAAGTCACAAACGTGCTGGGGAGATTTGAGTTTTGGATTCGGAATGAACTTTTTCCTCCCTAGAAGGCAGCTTACGCCATCACTCCAAAGTCTGTAATCAGAACTTTCCACAGCACACGCAGTATGAATTTATATTCATTTGTAATGGAAAGATGCAGTGAAGATTCAGCTTTCCCCATTGTGAAATAGCTACTGGGGTTTGTTTGCTTGCTTGTTTGGCCACTCAGGACATTGCGCCTTGGCCCCTGCCACTCCAGTGACGTAACACACCTGCGGAGTCACTCCTCAAAACCCCCTGAACCTCCATGGTGTGTTCCATGTAGGTAAGCATCACTGTAAAATCATTCCAAACGATAATATTTTATCTAATTTATGTCTCTCTCATTTAAAAAGGTACATTCCAGCACAATCACGCCATTTATACTGATCTGTAGTATTTAGCCTGTAAACCGGGCACTGCGGCAAGCAGGGATAGAGCTGCACCACTCCTGTGAAGACAGAAGGGGTTGGAGATGCTGCAGCTGGGAGGCACTGCACAAACTGGTTGAATACATAAGGAAAAGAAACCCTATGAATAGACAGAAAACCAGCAACAAGCTTTGTTTTCACACGTCTGCTTTAAGTCACTCCAGCTCAGGTATCAGCACTGGTGCCACCTCTCCTGACTCCAGCCACTGCCTCTTACACCATGCAACTGCCTCGCAGGAGGACAACCAAAACTAACGTATGGTAGAACTGGATTTAGCACTTCAAGGGCAGCAGGAACACAAGAACGAGGCCTTTTCCTGCTGTTCTCTGTGCTGTGCTTATTATACAGCTGTGCCAACACACGTAAACCTGGCAGGGTTTGGCCTTGACAGCAGTTCTGCCAGGCTGCCCAGGAGCCTCTGCTGCTGGGACG
This sequence comes from Neomorphus geoffroyi, assembly GCA_033558235.1. Classification (NCBI taxonomy): domain Eukaryota; kingdom Metazoa; phylum Chordata; class Aves; order Cuculiformes; family Neomorphidae; genus Neomorphus; species Neomorphus geoffroyi. The sequence goes on along the minus strand of JAUMJM010000045.1, from coordinate 22,784,757 downwards.
CACGGCGGCTCCGCTAGGGCTGAAGCGCTGGGGAGCTGCAGCCAAATAAAGCATTTGGGAAAAGTGAGTGATGGCCGTGCCACTCGGGATGCCACCCTGAGGAAGGGCTGGTGGCCAACAGGTGGTGTGGATGAGCAGCCATCAGCAGCCACAGAGGCAGGCAGACCTTGCTTCATTTTGGACTTTGAGCAGGACTGGAGCAAGGTCTCCAGAAAAAAGACAAAGAACTTCAAAGCACCTGCAGTCGCCAGAGGGTTGTGAGCAAGGACAGCCTCTTATTTGATGGGTCCAACTCCTACATCCCATCGACCGAGCAACAGCCTGACCTACAGGGCACTTCCCAAGCTGGATGCCACGCATATGAGAAAGCCTGCAGTTATCTGCTCTCCATCTCCGTGTTTATAGCCTTCATTTATGGCTGTGTGATTCTTTGGTGGCCTTTTGTCTTTTCTTGGCAGTGACAATGACTTTTCTGCTGTAATATAAATGAGAAGACGTGTCCATGAGCGTTTTCCAGGTCATTTTCACAGTACAGTGGTCACAAACACTGGTCAGGCTGCCTGCCAGGACGCCTCCACTGGCCTGCGTGGCGCAGGCAGCTCCAGCGCTGCCATGCACACTGGTGTGTGGGGCTGCAAAAATAGCAGCTTAAAGATGTGTCGGGGTCATAATTTCTCTTGACGTACTTCAGGAGCGTGAATCTTCTCTGAAGCCTGGGTGGAGACATTTGCACCAGGACGTAGTGCACTCAGAGCTTCAAACATTTCTGGAGCTCCCAGGAAAGTTGCTTAGGAATCCAGGCAACGTCACTGTTAAATTTGTTTCTTCCTAGGCTCATTTTCTTTTGGAAGGTAAAAATAAACGAGAAGGTTTTCTTTTCCTCTTGCCTCCAGCCTCTTTTCTGGCTCATTTCAGTTTGAGCACTTTTGACACAGCCCTTGTTTTGTTCACCTAACTTCATTGTTTTCTCCAGAGGATGAAAATTGTCCATGGACAAGCACAACCTCAGACTCCCCAGAGCAGGAGGACTTGGTCAAACCCAGCTTCGCGTAGGCCAGCAGGCAGTGTGAGGAGAGTTAGGCACTTCTAGTTGGGTGTGCAGAGGAGTCTGACCAGAGATGCCCACGCCTGTCTTGTCTCTGGCAGCGGGGAGGGACGCGGCCCTTCATAGCTGCTTGTGTGACTTGGGGTCCTGCTGGCACAAGAGAAAACAATAGATGAATCTATCACTTCACTCTTTACAGTTGGTTTTGCCCTTGTCTGTGTTGGTCTTTGAAGCAAATATCAAATAAAGCCACGGTGAAAACAAACTGCCTCAGATTTATGACTTCAGTTCTTAACTGAATTTCCCTTTTGTAGCTGCTCACTCACATCCAACACTCGGCTCCACGGGGGGCCCAGAAGAACATAAAAAACACAGCTTTGCTCTCCTGTGGGGTAACTCTCCCTTCTGGTCTGGGGAGAGATCACTCATCATTTCCCTGCTGGAAGAAACAGGGAAGGGGCCTGGCCGCCCGCTCCCCCAGGAAAGAACCACAGGGTCCCTCAGCAGCAGGTGACCGTCCCTCAATTCTGACTCAGCTCCGGCTCAAGGTTTTCCAGCTTGGTTTGACCATTGGCAACAAGCGAGTCACGACAGGGAGTCACTCCGTGATGCCTGCTCGGGTGATCCTGTACCTGTTGCCCAGCAGCTGCCCTCCGCGTAGAACCTCCTGCCCAGAAAAGGCAGCGCCGACTGGGGCCCTTGGCTAAGGAGAAGCATTGCTGGGACTCAGTAGCCTTAGGCCCGGCTTGAGGCAACGCACAATTACAAGGTAGCTTTGAGGACACATGGAGAGCAGCTGTCAGCACCGCATTGATCCGCAGACTCAGCTTTGCACAGTTTGGACATGCACTCCAGGAAGAAGAGCAGAAGGAGCCCGGGGCTGGGCTCTCCCGGCGAGCACAGAAGTGCCAGCACCTTCTCGTCAGTTGTTGAAGAACAAGATCTGAAGGAGGCTCAAAATAAATGCCCCTAAGAAATGGATAAGAAAAAGGGCCGTGAGGAAATGGTTCTATGAAGTGTTTTGTGCTGTACTTTTTGGCCTGTTGAGCAGGGGATCTCCAGAGCGCTTGTGCCTTGCAGTGGGTTTTGTGGCACTGATATTTTTGTGGTCATACCTCCTCCCTTTTGTGATTCTGGGCACGGTTCTGTTCCCCTCCCAGTGGGACCTTGTCAGCATTCCTGGGAGATGCAGCTATTTTCTAAGCAGGGAAATAGCCCTGGAGGAGCTGGCTGGCCAAATGAGAAATAAGGCAATTATTTTTGGAGGATAATGTGTGCTGGAATTCATTCCACTTCTAAGGGTACACTGTCACCACAAACTGACCATTCACAGAAATGATTACCCTCTTTTTCCAGAAATGTTCTTAAACACAAATTTTAATGAGGTATTTTGGTTTTTAAAAACCTCAAATAATGGCTCCCATGTCGAGAGCAATAAATTTTCTCACTGTAAATTAGTAAAATAATAAATGAAAGTACAAATCCTGAAAAGGAAATATTTTCAAAGAAAATTTGGCAAAATACACTGCAACACTATTACAGCACAATACTGCCCGCTGTTCTAAAGTAAACACTACCGAATTCATTTATATTTAAAATAAGATTTTTCCCTCCCAAAAAGTGTGGAAAAGCAGCAGCTGTTCCCTATCGACAGGTCCTGCTGGATCTTTGTGTAACAGCTGAAAATCAGCAGGGAGGGCAGCGAGGGGAGGCGTTTCTCCCAGCCATCGTCCCCTGCTGCAAGGATACATCTGAGACTCGTTTCACATGGCTCCGGTCCCACGGCTCGCGGCTCAGGCCCAGGTTGCTCCCCAGCACCGTAATCCGTGCCGCACAACAGCAGCGCTCCCGCCCGTACGCCGGGCTCCTGCGGCAGCACTGCTCCAGCAGAGCCATCGCGGGGGGCTGCGTTACCGCAGTCCCAGAGCTCCGCGTGGCGCAGGGACAGGCAGGGCACGTGGCGCCGTCGCTGAGGTCTCGGCAGTCGTGCTCTCTGCAAAGGGCAACGTGTACAGCCCCGCATCACGCGCTGACTACACCGGAACTTGTGTTGCCCAGGGAAAGCAGAGCAGAAAACAACCCCAAACCGTGAGAAGGCTCTGGTGCTACCGAAGGACGTGCACCAGGCTCTTCACAACAACCCTCAGCTGCCGGCTACCCTTCCTCCCAGTACAGATGCCAGCCCAGCCTGAAAGCAAGCTGAGAGACTGGTGGAGGCAGCATGAAATGAAACAGCTCTTTTCTGTGCTCTTTGTTCTTCTAAGAGCCGAGGCACATGACTTCAGAAGCACCATCCATTTGGAGCTTCAGATGGTACCTCTTACTGAATCTTTTAACTTGAGTCACCAAGAAAAAAATCTGTTCCCTTGCTTTCTGTTTTGCTTTTCACCTCAAGTCAAGCTGAACTGGAACCTGGCCAAATTGTAATAGTTAAATACTACTTTTTCCCAGTATGTCTGGCCCAAAGGAGAAATACAAGTGCCAAAACATTGCAAGGAAGCCTTTCTCCACATATCTGTGACCCAGCTGGAAGCAGGAAGTGCTAAAACACAGCAAGAAACTCTTTTCACACAACTTCGCACATACATCGTGTGACACCGAAATTACTTGGAGATGCCAATGACTGTCTTAAAAACACAGCCTTTGGGAAGGTCACCCACAACAGCTCTCATCGTGCTCTTTTATCCCCAGTGAATTAATGATTCTGCACACATACACAGAAACTTGAGGAATTAAAGTAGCTCACATCCAACGTAAGAATGTCGGCTTCACAATTTTGCTCTTTCAGAAGAGAGCTGGTAGGACCACCTCATGTCTGCACAGTCAGCATGCAAGGACCACTGTGCGGTACGTAGGAGCTAATGGAATATACTCAATCCATTCCAGGAGAGCAGCAAACACGTAAGAGCCGTGTCATCACCTGCACCAGAGCAGACAATTACTGCCTTGCTGTGGTTTGCGCCCCGGCTCCACAACCACACAGAGCCTGGGATTCCTGACCAGCTGAAAATGGGTTTGGATCCACACCAGTGGGTTTCTGATCTGTCACACAGGGAAGTGCCCCACGCAGCTCTTCATCTGCCGTGCCTCTCTCCATTTTATCTCCAAGCTCCAGCTCCTGCCACGGTTCTACTCTCTTGGTTGTTGGCCGTACCTTGCCCGCAGGCCAGGTACATCCATGGATTTCCCCAGTTTCTGACTCTGCCTCATCCCAACCTCAGGGTTTGACTTCACCCTTGGTCTCTACCTGGTTTTTCACCCTCCCATACGCACCACACGGCACATCCCAACAGTCCAAACTGGGACCCTGGGCTATGCTTGGTATTAATGACCTATCCCACCATTTCAGTTGAACATGAGGTGGCACCTCCTGGATGAGAGAACTGGAAGCAGGTGGGTTAATTTGTGGATGGGTGCAGGCAACTGAGAGCAATACGGTAGAGGCAGGAAGGTCTTGGGAATTTTCTGATGAAAGAAAAGTATAGATATGGCTCTCCACACTCTGGAAGATAACACATCGTGTCTCTCTAAGCAGCGATGGGCTAGGCAAGCCAAAGAAGAGGCATCCAGAGATGCGTTTCCCTCTGAACTAGAGGAACCTCTAGCAGTCAGTCAGCTGCTGGTGGGTGCAAAAACCAAAACCAAGGAGATGTCGCGCTGCCAGTGGTCTCCTCCCCTCCTCTGGTAACAGAGATTCCTGGAATTACTTTATTAGAGGGAGATGCATGCAAACCAGCCTGACAGAGCACGAGTAATGAAAGGTGCCCCACTGAAGGCACAAGAAGCGGAGTTTTTTGCTCATCCCATCATAGGGTAAATTAACACCTACACTAATTGTTCTTATGTCAGTCACCGATAAAGACAGTAATATGGGAACAGTACAAAACTGCAGAACAAAATCCTAACAAGGGGAGGTATTTATTGCTGTTAATTCAGAACTGCCTCCCTCCAACGTTTCATTCCTGTGTGTGCACAGGACAGGTCACACAGACACGTGCTGCGAGGCGTATGCTATCGCCACGCAAGGGGCAGGAAGAGTGGTTAGCACAGAGTTGTACAGTGCAGCAAGAAGACTTTTCTTCCTGTGCAAAGGGTTAGATAACATCCCCAGAACTGTCTCGGTGAAGGAATGATTCATTGAAGAGGCTGGGACTGCTACAGAGCTGTCTGCTGTGAACAAAAGCTCCACACAGCAGGAAGGCCTTTGCAGAGAGTGCCAGTTCAAATGTGCTAATCATTGCGAGTTTCCTTCCAAGATCACTGGGGGGCATTTCTGGATGTGGCTGGGCATGTGACTGCCATTACTCCTTGCCAAGTGCTGCCACCGCCCATTGTGTCCTGGCCGCTGACACACGCAGTGAATTAGGTCTCTGTTACAAAATCATTGCTGTATTTTTCAGTGTGCAGGGCTGCCCTTGTAGGATATTCTTGAAAGGCAGCCTGGCATATTGCAAGCTTTACTGCTTGCTGTAGCGTGCGGCAATGAAGATAGTCCAGAGCAGAGGAGTCAAAGGAGCAGTAGGAGAGGAGATGCTGCTGGTACTTTTACAAATACAACTGAAGTGAGTATCTGTCTTCACTCAGTGTGCGAAGAGATTCGACTCTTGGGAGATCATCCTACTGAAGATACTTTCTGTTGGCCAAACCTTGCCCATTGCCATTACTGATCCTTTACTGAAGTGTTGGATACCAGTGGTTCCAAGCAGCTGAGCAAAGCCATACCAGATAATCATGCTTTTCAATCAACAGAGATGGTCAAAGCCAGAGGGTAACTCGCAGGTGTTCAGGGAATGCCACATTCAAAGCTAAGAATAGGTTGAACACTGTATGCTGTTTCACACCCTGTGCCAGGGCTCGTGCCAGCCAGACTGTTTCACTGATCAAAAAGGTTGGCTTTGTACTTTCACCTCTGGCCCAGTGGTTCCTGTGAAGTGAGGATTCCAGCTCTCTGTTCTGAGACATGGAGTACTCAAAACTTCCAGTAGCCATAAAGAAAAAACAACTAAAAGGCAGTCTAAAATCAGTGCTAAAAAGACTTGGAGAGGGAGAGGTCACATTCCAGAGAAAGGGAAATGAGCACTGTGTACGGCAGTAGCATTTCTGCAATACTGGAGGTCCCCTTCCTCACTGCCCCTCTCCTCCACCTCGAGCACACTCAGCCAGTCTCGTTCCACAGAACCACTGGGGCAGCAGGGACTTGTCTAGAAAGTCTTGTTGAGAAACCTTCTTTTTCTTAAGGACAGTTTTTACACACCCGAAGCGTCAATCCAGGTACCACATAATGAAGAAAAAAAAGCATTGGAAGTGTGTGTGTGAGTAGATTCCATGCACCTACCTGTACGCATTTAACCCCCGGGAGCCTGCCCGGGCACGCTGTGAAGCTGGAGAGATGCCCTTCCGCCTCCCCACAGTTCCCAGGTCTGCCTCTCTCCTGCCGTGCTGGCTGGCGGGGGCACTTCAGGGAACTGGGGACTTAACCGGGGCCCCCGAAGCAGATCAGGTTTTAAGCTCTATGTGAGGACACTGAAGAGCTGGATAAGCTCAGGTTCGTTTACATCTTTTAAATACCTAGGGAACAAATAAGAAACTCACCTTGCTGAGATTAGTTTTTGATTTGAATGATGAAGCAAGAAGGTGTTGGCTTCTTGACCTGGGGATGTGTGTAATGGAGATCAGTTCTGCCTCACTCTTCTGTACCACGTCTTTCTCCAGAAATCAATTGGTCTTGATCCTAGAAATAACCGAGGCTTATAATTAAACCTGATCCTATCAAAGGCAATGATTTATCTATGACTTGTGAGTGATGAATGACACTTTGAAATAAGTTCTAGCAGTATGAATATTGTGCATCCTGTACTTCAAACAGTTATTTCAATATTTGAAAATTATTTCCAGTAATAATCAATAATGACAGGAATTGCTCCTGCAGGTGTAGAGCATAAAAATGATGGGCTCATTTCCATTTGCTCATTAAAACACGAAAGAATGATACTGTACCCATATTTCTCCCTGCTATGCATGGATTAACACTAACTTAGGCATTAATATCTGACATATCCCTGTCTAACATTAACATAGATAAAATCCTACATCAGATTAAGAAAAATAAAGAACTTTATTGTCATTCCACAGATTTCCATTTCCTTAATATTATATAGGTAGAAAATATCCTGCAGAGTAACAGCTATAAATTTTGTGTAAAATAAACCTTAAAGAAGAGGAAAACCCAAAACCAAATATGAGATGTTAATAAAAATCCCAAAAGGTTATTTTCAATGAAAGTTCTTTTTACTCAGGACCATAAATTGTTTTGTACAGAGAAAGAACCAGGTAAAAGTTTTGCAGAAAGAGGAAATACCAAGACTTTTCAAGGAAGAGGGAAGCACTTAGAGATACCTGTGTGAAACAGGGGTTACAGCTGGACCCTCATTCACTCCACGCTGCCAACGCCCAGAATTTCATCATTAATCATGCAAAGTTCAGGCTTTACAGCTTCAGCTCCCGATGCCAGACGACTTGGTGCAAACATCAGCCTCATTGGTTCGAAAGCAGAATTTTGAGGCAAAGCCCTCCCAGCTGCAGAGAACAACCAAAAAGTGATCTGAAAGCTCCGAAACAATGATTATTTTTTTTTTTTTTAATCCACAGTGCTCTTTTCAGAAATACAAATAATGAGGGATTCTGAAGCATTTTCCCCAGTAGCTTAGAGCCTCATCTGTGATTCCAACAGGCTGGAGAGCAGTGCTGATGTTTACTGCCCCTGAAACTCATACCAGCTGCAGCCAGCTGACAACAACACCTCTTTTTAACCAGGTTTCCCAAGTGAGTAAGACTTGTCTGGTTATGTTGCCTTTCTGTCCTCACAGCTGTTTGTTATTAGCCTCCTCCTCACCTAACTTCACTCAGGTGTGGCTGTGCAGCAAAACTATTACAGGAAGTGGGGTGCTGCAAGTCAGAGAGCACCAGCACCTGGGGCTGCTCGGTCTAGAGAAGAGGAGGCTAAGGCGCCACCTCATAGCTCTCTGCAACTCCCTGAAAGAAGGTTCTAGTGAGGTGAGTTCTCTCAAGTAACAAGGGACAGGATGGAAAGAAATGGCCTGAAGTTGTGCCAGGGGAGGTATAGACTGGATATTATGGAAAATGTCTTCACTAAAAGGGCTGTCAAGCGCTGGAACAGGCTGCACAGGGCAGTGATGGGATCACCATCCCTGGAGGTGTTTAAAGGCTGTGTGGATGTGGTGCTGAGGGACACGGCTTGGTGGTGGAGTTGGCAGTGTGAGGTTTATGGTTGGACTTGATCTTAAAGGTTTTTTTCAACCTAAGCAATCTGAAGTTTTGTGTGATCTGTGGCGTCAGTGACGACTGAGAGAAATCCCAAGTAATGCTTTCACAAAAGGAAAAGGTACAGCGTGAGCTCAGGCACGGCAGTTAGGAGAATGGGAGAGAGTCAAGGGGATGGAGTAGCAGAAATGGATTAGATGATGTGAGTGGCCTCTGCAACAGAACATGTCAGGGTGCTGTTAAGAGAAATGAAAGGGGATGTGGAATGAGCAATCAGGTGGCAGTGCTGAAAGACCGCTTGTTTCCAAGGGATGCTGCCCTACCTGAAGCCTTACGGCATTGTTTCTGTTAAGAGGTGAAAACGATCTTGTGAGTCAAGATCTCTTTTCAGTTCATTCCTTCCTATTTACAAGTGTTGAAAGTTCTTTTCTGTACATACAGTAAAAGTCAACGAGCTGGAAGTTTCCAGTTTCCAAGGCGCTTCTCCAGCCAGTTCTGTGCCCTGAAGTGCTGTTTTTGTTCTCTCCCTGCATCAAACTCCCAACGAGTTCCCGGGCTTCCCAGCTGCCTTCTGACTCGAACACAAAGCTGGACAAAGCTGCGATGCCTCACAAGCCTGGCAGCCAGTTTCCTAAGAAAACATCTTGTTTCACCGCTGTTATTTCTTGTTTAGGACTTGGAAAGCAGTGTTTCATCTTGGGCGGTGGTTTCTGTTGCTTACAGGGTTGCAGAAAGGCACGTTGTGATGTCTTCCTCTTATCAGGATGAGAAGTAGCCACATCTCCGGTTAGCTTTATCAAGAATTTTGGCTCCCAAAATCCCAGGTGCCTTTGTTAACCATTATGAGTACCTTTTGGCATAACAGCTCTTTTTCCATATGGAAGCAGACTTCAATTATGATTTCCACCCTTTTTAAGGAGGTGTGTGAAGGAGGTTTATTGTTATGGAAGATGCTTATCATACAATTAATTGACTGGAGAAAGAGTAAAGTTAAGAAATGACGTATTTTCAAAAAAAAAAAAAAAAAAGTCCTTATCATGCTCTGCAGCCAAAGTGTGTGTTGGAATGTGCAGACAAGTCATAGATAACGGATATCCTGACTTTAGATCATAATTTACAACAAAATAAAGCTGAAATGTACCACCAGCAGAGATTAAACCAGAAGGGTACAAGCACGTGTCAGTGGTGGCAGAGCACAGGGTAACAGAAAGTCATGTTACAGTTAGAAAGGAGAGAGAAGAACCAGAGCTGAAAGCAAGAGGCCTTGCTGACTGATTTGCTTCTCAAGTTTCTAAGCAAACCCCGACATGTGATGAGGCAATCAAGGAAATGGAATGTAAAATTGTTTTTTGTTTTTTTGCTACAGCTGAAGCCTCTGTGTTGATCTCGCACAGCAGAACCACTAAAGGCGAAGTAAATAACCTGTGCTGCCAGGCTGGCCTTGCCTGCCAGCAGCAGCGCTGCGTGTAAATGCGCTACGGAGTTGTGCCTGGGGCTTGCTTGCTTCCCTTCAGAACTAGCAGCAGGGTTGGAAAAAGCAAAATTTTTGCCAGGCCTGCGTGGAGAGGGAGTGATTGCTGCCGGCTGCTCCGCAGTGACCTCTGACTCACATGGAAGCCCTTCAGGTCCCTGGGAAGCAGAGAAAGCCCAGAAAGGGAAAAGGTGAGAAGGCTGCTGCTGCCGCTCCTCAATTCACGAGTTCTGAGCTGAGCTCTACAAGAGCTCAGTGAAATCCTGCTGAGAGCAAGAGGAGGCTTTTGAGAACTGGAACATTCCTGCTGAGCCTCACCAGGGGTGTGCTTAGGTGGGCCAAACCGAAACCCAGAGCTGGCTCTTCCGAGGCGTGTGGGGCACATCCAGGCACACTGGACAAAGGAGCAGGAACACGAGACTCGGGAGGGAGGCAGTGCCGTGTCCGTGTCATTCACTGTGCTCAGGCATTGCTGTCTGACTGGGAAATGTGACAGACGTATGGGTTGGGCAGGAATCCTAAACCTTTGGGAAGGGAACCAAGGGAAGGGAACTAAAGCAAACCCAGAAGATACCGTGAATTCCTGATCACCGCTGAGGGGAAGCTCAGAATCGTGGCCCAGCCAGGGAACTGTATGTGAACAATGACAGCCAGATGTCTGCATCATGAAAAAAACATCTTAGTCTCTTTGGACAGCAACTTTTTGTTCTAGGATGAAGAAAGACATCTGGGCTGGGAGGAGCTGATGGGGGGAATGTGAGCCTGAGCAGCTTGGCAGAGTGAGGGTGCTAATTGAACAGAGTAAATAATTGTTCCAGCACGGCAACAGGGTGGGCAGGAAATCAATGACAAAGGTGCTGTGTGGAGGTAGAGGAGGTCCTATAGCACTCAGTCTCCAAAGCCTGGTATCTTCTGATACCACCAAGGCAAACTGGGGAGAAAAAATGCCATGATTTCATCAGTTTTGTTACTTAAACTTTCAGAGTTAGAGGATTTAAAGAAGTACATAGTCACGATTATGAAAGCACAGCCCTTCTGCTGTGAAGGCAATTGCAAGAAATGGGATCAATGATGTGGGTTTGTGAGAAGGTTCTAAAAAACTATATAACAGAAGAAAAAGAAATCTGGAGGATTCTGCCACTCCTCACTTTGCTGCAGAAATGGCAGAGGTAGGAAAACAAAGGACAAAGATTGTAATTGAGGAGAATTAAAGAGATTTTAAGCACCTTTGCAAGTATATTGGGATGAAAACCAAGTAAAGTGCAAAGGACTTCTTCAGTTCCACAAGGAACAATGTTGGTGGTAAAACTAACACTACACAGTGGAAATACTGTCTGTTGTGAAGCTGTAACACCAGCACAGACAATGCTGACACTGCTGCTCTGGGCAGAGGGGCATTGTTAATGGCAGTCTATGGCTCTGGCTCTTTGGATGACAACCTGCGCAGTTTCAGAAGGTTTTTAGATGTGGTTTCCAGTCCCTCAAATCCCCATCGGGGGGTGGGTTGGTTCCACATCACCGGGGCAGCGTGTGCCCCTGGCCCAGTGTCCTCACCAAGCCGTGTGTGAAAGTGCCCTCTGTGCTGCCGCATGGAGGAGCAACAGAGGTACCCCAAAGAGCAACCCTGGGCAGCCTGGCAGAAACGAGCAGGAATGCTGTGCCCCCCTCCTGTGCTGCTCAGAGAGCAGGGCCTGCTCACAGCCCGAGTCGCTGACCCACTGCAGCCGAGGTTTGATATTGGATAAACCCGATTCTCATCACTGGACAGAAGTGGGTTTCTCTGTGGGAGGTAAAGGAATTGCATTTGTTTGTTCATATTTGCAATGTCTGGGAGTTATGGCTGGCCAACCGATGACTGCTGCCCTTCGAAACGCACTCCAGGTGTTTTCCTTCATGGCTGAGGCTGACATAGCTCACATCAGGTGTTTTGGGGGCTCTTCTACAGCAGCCAAGCCAGCTTCCATGGTGCTCAGCTGTTCCCAGCACCAGAAGTTTACCTTGTCCTCCACGTCCTTGCAATGGTGTGTTTCTCTTTGCCGTGGTCTGGGTGGCAGCAGCTGGAGCTGGAAGGTTCAGGCACCCTCCTGCTCATATGAAAATCATTTAAGAGTTGCCCTGCTGTGCAAAGTAAGAGGGACATGGAGAGTTGTCAGAGTTAAATGTGAGAGACCAGGGTAAGCAATGTAGGTGCAAGCCGAATGAAGCTAAGGTGTCTTCATCCTGTGTGATCTGCGTGGAATGTCCATAGCTGAAATGATGAATGTCCTGTAAGATGAAACAGTGAACAAAAGTGATTCTGAACTCCTGGCGTGCCAGATGTCCACAGTTCTCAGATCTTCCCTGATGGTTTGAAATTATGCCTGTGCCCTCCTTTGAGGCTTCTCAATCTGCTGATAGTGGAACAAATCGTCCTAAAATACTACTTATTTCTGTTGTTCTGTGTAATTTTCTCTAGTTGTTTGAGATAGACGTACTGCTCTGCTCCTCTTCAGCAATCCTAGAGTCAGCACTTAGAGTTTGTGGTGAAAGACAGTCCATCAGCACGCCAACAATATTTCTGAGTTACTGCTATTAAAACCAGTGCAAGAGATTTAATGGCCCTTTAATCCTTGCTTCTTTTTTCAACTCTCCACTACCATACTACGTTTTCTCCCCACGGAGCAGTATTTCTGCTCTGTATTTCATGTACAAAATGCATTCAGTTGTCAATTCAGAACAAAAGTAAGCAGGGAACATTACCTATGCACTTGCTTTAGCTGAACGCTTTCCTCATTGTTCCCAAAAGGGGAAAATGAGACTGCATGTAGACATAACGGCCATCAACCCAACTTCTTTAGATTTAGCAATACTTATTAAGTGCACATACACTGCTCGTGGTGTTCTGCGGCATGTGGAATATCTTCTAACTGCAGCAGTTTGTGCTTATCACCCTCAGTCAGATGGACAAACTAAGTATGGCATTTCCAGAAAGATGCTCTAATGGGTGCTCAGAGTGGGGAAATCACGAAGACATAATCCACTGTCAAGCTGAATCAAATAAATTTACAGTTAAACTACAGAATTTGCAAAGCTCAATAGAAAAATGGTGTAAGATTAGGATTGTTGAAGGATTGCTAAAAGTGTCCCAAACAGTGAAATTGTTTTTTTCAGGTTTGTCTTTCCTGGCTGTTACGATCTCTCTCACCTCTCCAGAAGATGCTTAAAGGTGCCTGCTGTGATCTAACAGGTAAGAGAGAGGGGATCCGCAGTGGGAACTGGAGAACTAGCTTATTCTGTAAAGTCTTTCACCCCCCATTCCACTATTTGGTTTTTAACCTTTGCCAAAAGAAAATTCACTGGCTTGTTAGGCTGTGAGGGACATCTTCTATGTTGTCCCCATCCCCCAGGCAGGATCAGCTGTATTTATATAATTCACAAGGGTATTCTAACCTTTTTAAAGGCCATTGTAACAACTGTACGTTAGTTCTCCAACACATGCGCGTAAAGAATGTCAATAGATGTGTACATTTAACCAGAACAGCACGCTGTTAACACCTCTGATACCTGGTGACTCTTCACACTGTTCCATTTGGTGGTGAGGGAGGTTTAAGTTGGCAAAATAAACACATTTGGCTGCTTTGCAATGTGATTTTATGTACTAAACCGCTGCTGTGTCACTAGGACGACAACTGCGCAACATCCATATAATCCACTCTCAGAATTATCTGGCATGCAGTACCTGTCTGAGATCCCCTCCAGCAAAATGAGGCTCAAAACATCAAGGGGAAATCCATGAGAGCTCTTGGGTGTTGCAACATGCAGTGCCTGGTGTCTGAGAGTGCGGCAGTGTGCAGGCATCGAGCGCGTGGGTACTTCGACATAGGTGGTGTTCTTTAGGCGGAGCCTAGGGCACTGAAGGGCATTTGAATGTCAAGAGTCAGGCAGGTCCTGAAGGCACCATTGTTTCCTCACAGACCTTTGCCTGTGCAGCTTTCCCATGGCCCTGCAGAAGGTCTACAGCTTGTCACGAACTCCTCAGATCTGCAGAGTCAACATAGTTGGCATGGGCTCATGTCTTCCCCATGTGTAAAAGTGCAAAGACAGGTTATAGAGAGAAGACTATGATCTAGGGTATCTCTGAGCGTTATATACATCAGATCTTTAAGGGATCCAGTTGGTTTTGAACCCTGCAGCTTAAGGTTTAATAGAAGTTATTGAAAACGTTTTGGTGGAGACATGACAATTGGCAAAGTACGACTTAAAGAGGAGGGAAAGTTTTAAGGCAGAAAGGTATTGCTAGTAAGAAAAGGAAAAATCATGATTTAGAACTTTCTTGAAGATGTTATTGTTATTTAAAAGAGATCTTTGAACTTGCAACTGTCTGGCAAATTGTGCATGCAAATCCATTTTTGTATGTCTTCCCTTCATACTCGTGTGGTGATTGGTATGGAATGTTATGGGGGTCACCTCCAGAAAGAGCTTTGAATGTTTGCCTGACACACACTGCTGTTTTGTTAGGGAAATAGCTGTTCTCAGCCAGACTTCGATTTTAATGGCAAATGCTGTTAAAGTGATGGGAACACACAGTATGGAAGCTGTGAGCTACCAAAAAGCAAGTTCTGGAAAAGAAACTTTTTTGTATTTCTCAAGCAGCATCAGGAACTGGGGGAACTAAAATCAGAGGTCTTGCCAGAAGTGTCTGCAGGGCACAGACAGAGGCAGCTCGGCGGTTCAGAGTACAACCTGGCCGGATACGGGCTGATCTCCAGGGGCTGCTCTGAACTGCTGTAGTGAGGATGTTTGCTGCATTCTGCTGAGAAACAGGGTCAGGACAGTTCAGAGAGCGACTTTTCCACCTTGCCTTCTGACCAGCAGCTCTGAGCTATGGACACACCGGCGCCAGGCTCTGTCTGTCTGCTCTCCAAACCAGAGTAAACACAACAGACACAAACGTGATCTGAATTGCTTTGTCTTTTTATTGGAGTACTTCATACGTGGGTTCCGTGAAAACGCAATGCTGTAAAACCTGGGTCCAGTTACAGCATGATCAGTCTTAGGTTTCTAAAAGGCCTGTCTTTCATTTCAGCCTTGGTTTTTGCTGATTTAGTTTTCCTCTGCTATTCTTGCAGCATTCACCAGTAGTTTTCTGAGACTGACACTTCCTGTCATTTAACGTATCAAAAATACAGTTACCTGTTGAATGAGGGAGAGTTTTGCTTATTTTAGTATTTGCATAAAATGGGGGGGCACTAAGAACTGCTTCAGGGATTGCTTGAAGGCTGTGAGCTTCTTCCTTCCAAGCTCTGGTTGCCTGGTGGCCCCACAAAGCCCCACTGACACTGCCCTGGGTCCGGGGGCTGTAGGGCTTGCTGCAGGGAGCCCTCACCTCTCCAGCTGTGCAACGCTCCTCAAGGCTCTGTGTGCCCCTGGATTTCGTTCCACTCTGCTTCATTTCTCGGGTGACAGACTCGTCAGTGCGGCGGGTAGAGGTCAAACCAGCTTTTGCAATCCCTCTCTGTAGACATCTGGTGGGAGCAGCAAGTTGAAGTGATGGTTGCTCCCAGCCTTTTCTGCTATTTTAGTTGGATGAGCAGCACCGTGTTCTCCTGTGACCTGTCCCGGTGGAAGGACGTGTGTTTGTGGAACAGCTGTGTGTGTGATGACAGCACTGTCTCTGCTGCTCAGCCCCACTCACGTGCTGGATGTTCACACTTCCCAGCTCTGCTGGCAGATGGATCATGAGTTTCTCTCTTCCGGACACAACGTGTTGGGCTGGTGCTGCAGTGGGGAAATGGGGCAGGCAGAGACCTTCACATGGATGGTCATGAAGGAGCCCCAGGTAACACGGCGAGGTCAAGGGAATGTCTATAAGTGTTTGCTGTCCTCATTTACAAATAAACATTTTGTTCATTCCTAAGCTGTGTACAAATACTGCGGAAACAAAACAGCCTTTCAAGCAGAATCTAGAGAACTTTGACTCAAACTGGATCAGGTTTGTGCTGTTTGTCTACAAGGTCCCCAGATAAACTCATCACGTGGGAGACAAGGCAGGGTGTTCCTATCAGCGCTGGTTATTTCCGGCAGGTTCAGCAGAGCTGTCTGTAGTACTGGGCATTATGATGTGCTTTACTGTACAGATCTTATTGGCATCAAAAATGCAACACAGTACACAAAATACAGCAATTGTATTTGGCTGTTAAGGAGGTCTGTGCCACATCTGCAAATTTTAAAAGTAAGCTGTTTATGGCTGTACCTTGTATGCTGGACAACCTGAATTTCATTGTGATGCAGAAATGTAACAGATTATCTAACAGAAACGTATTGAATCCTAAAATACTCTCCTAAATCTGAGCTGTTCTCTCAGTCAATCAGCTTCATATCTCGTTAGCATAATATCCATGAACTCATTCCTAACATGGAATGTGATTTATCTTCACAAGTAGTATTGGATTCGTAACCTGTCAGCATACCTCAGTGAGAAGCATAATTAAGACTTAGAGCAGCAGCAGACTTGTTCGTACTGATACTCCCTGACCACTTCGGACATGGAAGGTTTATTCCATCTTTAAATGAAATTCCAAATGCATGAAGGAATGTTACTTTCTTGTTGCATATATTTTGAGCCATCTACTGAGCAAAGCGTGACCAACACAGAAATTATCCTTCAGTCAAGATCGCTCATTTGATGGAGATTTAAGTGATGCCCAGTCTGCTGCTTCTGAAGTGATGGCAGTGTTGCACAGAGACATCTGGCCTAGCAGTACCTGAGTACCAGTAGCAGCCCAGGAGTGATGTCTTGGCTGTCACCATGACCTGTATTGCCTGGCAGTTTTCACATAACCTCTACAGGTAGCCTAGAGTTAGGGGCAATTAAGGACATTCCCTGTACCTCACATATATCTAGGATGTGAGTTCAAAAGAAATGAATGCCATTATCTGTTGATTTATGGAAGTGTGCAAATGGGCTGATAACACATATCCTAGGGAATATCAGACTATAGGAAGAGTGGTAGAGACCATGAACTGCATCCCACACCTTCACTGTACCCACATGCCGGAAACTTCAGAAAGGCTCCTAAATATATTTAGTCACTTTCTGCTTTCTCTGTTCTCACGTGTATCTTAAAATTCTTCATAAGGAGCAGAAGGAACAGTACCAAATGACCTAGAGGGAGGGTGCTGTTCTCCTGTTATTGGCTTGGCTGGAACTGAAAATGCCTGGAAGTTTTCTTTGAATCTGAAATCACAATAGCATCCTAACGGAAAAGTTTTCCCAACCCATTTTGGATAGTCCAACAACAGAAATTTCAAATAAGCCTTTGAACTGCCTGGCATTCTTTGTGTGTTCAGTGTGAGATCTTTGAATGTCTTGATTAAGTCACTTTATGAATGCAAGATAAGAAAGGTCATAATTATACAGTTGTTTGCGATCATAATACAGGATGGAGTGCCTTCTTGTTGGAGTGATGTCCCTGCAATTGAGAACGATGTGATGAAAAGGTGGTTAAGAAGCTTCTGTGGCTGAGAAAGCCTAGAAAGCTTGGAAAGTACTTTGAGAACTGTCACTCTAACCACTAGGCTACTGCCTAGAAAGGTAAAAAGTGCCTTTCCTACTTCAAGGACTTGGTGTTCTACTTTGTGACCAAGTGAACCCCTGATCAGCTGCCTGGTCAGATGTGCTTGGTCTGTTCCGTGTGGCGCTCAAGGAACCCTGACCAGCATTCAGATGTGCAAGTTGCCTAACAGACGGACACGCTCCTTATCCAGCAAGTTCACTGCTTCTTGACCTCCCAGTGACCTTAAGCACTGTGGTTCATTAGCCAGGCAAATCAAGAATCCCCTCTGAACACAGCCTGTGACCCACCTGCCTTGTTTATGGGTTTACAATGCTGCTTTCTGTATGGATAAAACGGGCTGTCAGTAGGATGCTCTCACTTTAATAGTCCGTTGTGAAGAAGAGGTGCGTTTTCCCTGCTGGAACTATGGCCAATAAGGATATCAGGTCCACCAAGCACAGGATTTCTGGAAAATGCAAATAGCTAAAATTTGGGTGTACCCTGATCACCAGTCTTAGAGAAAAATACGTGCACTCCCTTCCCTGCCAACGGAGCTGCAATTGCACAGGAAAGAGCTGAGCATATATTGACCCTGAAGGAGAGACTGTGTGTGCACAACTCTGTACCTATCGTCTGGGGACACCACGTTAGATCAGGAAAGTCCTGTCTTTGTTTCATCACCGTGAGGATGCTCGTGCAGTGTGACCGTCGCCTTGAGCTGCCTACTGCCTCCTGGCACCACTTCGGCAAGGAGGAGTGAAGAGGGTATCGTGTCTGAAAGCTCCTTCGTGCTGCACACTTGGGAGCTGGAAAAGGAGCTGAACACAGATGACTGATTTTCCAAGAAAAAGCATTATTTACTGAGCCAGTTCGCAAAAATGCATTGTTGTTGTCACCACCTTGTTGAGAAGAACCCTTGTGCAAGAGAAAGATGTGGTCATGCTGTTGTCAGTGCTAGAATGATTATAAGTGTTGTCATTCACAACTGGATCTGAGTCACAGCAACAACTTTTCAGCCATGGCATTGCTTCATAATCTCCACAGAAACCAGATTTTAGATGAATGACTATTTTGGACTTTGCTGTTGTTCCATCTGTGCAGCTCTGTGAAGAGCAAGCAGAATGTGTCTGGTGCAAGACACTTTGGGTCCCGTTTTGAGGTGTTTGGCTCTGCCAAGTGTTGTATGTGTAGCCTGGAGATCCAGTTCACTTGTAAGACGTGTCTTTAGGGATCTGAAAATTAGATTGAATCTATCCTTTATGCATGCCAGTGTCTAATACTTGCCTATTGTATCTCAAATGCAAGAATTGTTTAAGGAGAATGTTACCTTTTCTAGAAATCTGGTCTTTTTTTCTTTAAGGAGGCTGAGATTTCTGCAGAACATCACTGTTAAGCTCGTCGAGAATACTCCTTTGAGGACAAAGAAAAACCTGTTCTGGAAAGTGCACTTCTTTCTTGTTTTCTACAACTTGGATTGTGAATAACAACTGGGTTTGGCTCATCAAGCCTTCTTCAAAATCCACAGGGTGAAGCCATTTACTAGCAAACAGATTTGCCAAAGTGGATTTGGCATAATTGCAAAAATTGTCCTCACATACCCCACACGTGTATGATTTGCATAAAACCTGAAATGCTTTGGGGTGTCTCTTGTGTGCATTTCTTCATGGAAGTGAACACAGCCCATAGACAGCTAACGGTTCTCCATTTTCATTGCTTGCAAAGCAATAATCTGAGAACTCCAAAGCGTAACTGTGACTAAAACATTTGCCTTGCAGCGTGCCTTTGCCCATCGTGGCTCTTGGGATTCATCATCAGTCACTCAGAGTTGTCTCGACATCAGTACAAGACTTGCTTGAGGCATCAGTTTATCAAGTATTTTCTATACATTTTGTGTGCCGTGACTACACAGAGCATCTACCAACCCTCCGCGCTGCCTGGTGTTCCGACTGCATGCTGCTTTGTTGGACTGTGTCTGTTCTGATTCCTCAGATGACACCATCCTTCCTAAGAACTCCTTTTTTTTTTTTTTCAGTTTGAAACAAGCACAGCAACAGGAGTGATGAAAAAAACATTATCCTTTCAGCCTCTTTCCGTCTTGGCCAGAATTTGATTCTCCTTTTTTTCTGCCTTTTGAGAATTTCCACCTATTACCCACAGGATTTTCTTAAGCCTTTGCTGTATATAAATACCAGAAGAGTGGAGGCATCGGAAGATAGCAGAAGGGAATAGATACCAATAGCTACCAACTTGAAGGTGCTAAAAATAAATCATGCCAGACTTGTTAGGCTCCCTGTAACGACTGCTAAATAGATGTTGTGGGGAGGGAGGATGACTAAAAGTGATTTGAGGTTGACATTTATTATGTGATATTATCATTAGCGAGCTAGGGAGACATCATCACTAGAGAAATTATTGTGCACAGAATTGTTTGGAGCCAGTAGGCAGAAAGGCTTTATCAACAATTATTGATGGAATGTTTCAGATGGGAACTCAAAGTCATCTGTTCTAGGCCGATTAATGTTTTGTTGCCTTTAAAGAAGAACTGAGAAGTACACTTAGTGACTGCAGAAACTGCCATTTTGCAGATACTGGACAACATGTTAAAAGACTGCATTTTATTTCTTAACACTCTTGGCAAATAGGAAGAATGAATGAGATGTAGAATGGGAGGGCAAGTAGAGATGAATGCAGGTGGGAAGGAGTGACCAGGTGCCAGAATCCAAGATGGGGAGTGAATGGCTGTTCAGAGAAGAATGTAGTGTTATAGAGGATCACAAACTGAATTCTTACTGTTTCAAAAATAAATTCTTACTGTTTCAAAAAGGACTGATAATATGATATTTAATTAGGAATACAGCCAGCAAAACAGGCAAAGAAATCTCGTGGCTTAACTGCATTTTGGTAGAGTCTCAAATAAAGCACTTAGCTCTAGAGAAGATAGGAACTGGCTGGAGAGCCCGCAGACAGAAGAACAAAAATTGCCTGAGATCCTTTGAGCTATCTTTATAACCTATAAATGCAGATAACCGTCTGCAAACATGTAAAACACTGTTGCACAGAAGGGAATAATCTGTTCTTTGGGCTTGTGCTAGGTAAGAAAAAAAATCATGTGCTTAAGCTGCAGCAGCAGTAATTAAAGACACAAAGTGAAAAAAGCATTGGTGAGGGACAATTAAGCCACTAGAATAGATTGCCTGGGGAGGTGGTGAAGTCTCCATTACTGGATGTTTCTAAGAACTGGTCGGACATGCACTGTCAGGAGTGGTTGGTTTTGATTAAACTTGGCTTGCAGTAAAAAGATGGATTATCTGGTCTCTGAGGCCCCGTCTGGTTTTCTGTGATGCTGTTGTTTATCTTATATCATTGGAGAACCCTACCCTGTGGTCTTGGCGTGCTGCAAGAGACTTAGCGAGGAGTGTAAACTCATCCTCCTAACCACCATGGTGTAGCAAACGCTGCCAAGTGTGCGTTGCCATTGTTCACAGTCTCTATGATCAAAAATGGAGACTAAGGAGTTTCCAGGATCTCCTGAGTTTATTCATGATGTGTTCCGGACACAACAGAAATAGGATAGTGTAGATGCTTTTGTGAAACCTCAAACTTGAGTATGCTTTTGCCTTTCCCTACAGTTTCTGGCCAATGTCACTATTCGTTTTCTAGATCAGAGTCTTGTCAGGTTGTTTGTCTCCTTTGAAATTCCGTTATGTCCTAAATCTGACTCCACCTTGCAGCAGTGTTGGTGAGGTGTTTCCTGTAAGCTCCGTGTCTTGCCTTGCTGAAATTTTGCAAACCCACAGAGGAGGCCGGTGTTTCACTGGGTATTTATGAGGTGTCTTTATGGCTGACCATAAAAGTTTGGGATGTTTATTGTGCATTTCTTCTTAGGGGCATCCTAATTCATTTTGTCAGGAGTTGTTGTGTAATATAATCAGTAAAGACTATCTGGACTCTTGTCTCTACAGGTTTCTACTTTACGATGATTTAATGTTCACTCTCAACAGAAGAGACTTTATTATGGGGATATTAATTAGATGGTTGAAAATATCCAGGCCTTCATCTGATATGAGCAGTGCTATGGCTTATTGTTACATGTGATTAGAGAGAGATGCTACAAACCACACCGTCACATCAGGAAACTTTCAGAACAAAGGCTTCTATTTTCTCTTTCTTGGCTATGGAAATATGCTCTGCTATCTTCTTGTTTAAATTACTGATTTTTGTTTTTTTGTTTAGTTTGTCTCATTTGATGTTCTGGAGTTTTTTGCAGAGTTAAAGAAAGGGCCATGACTTTTTTTGGGAAGTCACCTCTGCAGTGACAATGAAAATATCCCTAGGCTGGGCCTCCGCTCCAGCTCACTGTTTTCTGGCGGTGCCATTCGCGAGAGACTTAACCACGTAAGAAATGTTTAATTGAGAGTAGCACATACAACATTGGTTCTACTCAAGTCTTCCAACCACCTATAACAAAATTAAACCTAAGACCGAGAGTCAAAACTAAATCAGATCTTAAGTGAAAAGTGGTAAGATTTAAGACCTGAAGAGCAGTGAATTCGTTGCATAAAACTGGGAGCATTCTCAAACACCAACTATGCTGCAGATGGGGACGAAAGGTCCCCGTCAGACCAGTATGTTGTGCGCCGCTATCCAGTAATTTGTCTTGCCATGAGGGTGTGAACAAGACATCACCCAGCCACCTGCAATACCACTCGAAATGCAAGCGCGCATTTTCTACATCTCATCTTCAGCCAAGTCCAGCTCTCAGTTTCAGAGGAAAGCAGGAAATGCCTGCAAGATCAGTCATGTGGCAGGAGAACGATGGCCCACGGGGCTTTTCAAGGAACACACAGACAACTGGAAGAAGGCCCCGAGGCAGGGAGATCAATTCCATATGAACAGAATATGAACAGTTGGCAAGCCAGTCTCCTCTCACACTCCCGTGGTGACAACAGATGTAATTCTGCTTTGGGCCAGGCTCCGTGAAGAACCTGAGGGGTGTTCGTGTTCACAGCTTTGCTGTCAGGTGTTTGTTCAGTATTTAGAAGTTCTTCACTGGGACTTTCACCCAGCACTGTGTGATGTCCACTGCGCTTCTAGCAGACGAGGACGGCACACCACTCTTGTTCCACGACACTACTGTTCCTGTTGGTAGAAGAGTGCTGCCGTAAGTGTTCTTGCCTCCGCCAAGCCACTGGTTGGATTTCTTCCCATCTTGCAGCAATAGTGCTCACGATGATGTTAGGTCTGATCACACGGGTTGCATCCCCAGAGCTGCATTTTGCAGTGCTTTGGGAAGCAGGTTTCCCGAAGAGGCGATGAGCACCTTCATGATTCTTGCTTGCATGTCCTTAGGAATAAGAGAAAACTTAAGACAACTTTGTTTCTCGTCGATTTGTGCCTTGTGGCTGCCAAATCCTGTCCACCTTCTAATTTGCTGTTACTGCTGTTACTGAGTAAAACCCTCAAGCTTCTATTCCTCTTGCATTCCACTAATACATTTGAAGTGATGATCACATTGTTGACTCTGATTTTCCTGATGGCGGTTCTGTCAGTATCTCCAGCAGCACCTCTGTTTGTTCTGGTAGGTATTGCTGGGGGCATTGCTGATTCCCGAGTTCCCGATTCTTTTGAAAGCAGATATTTCAAATGCAAGTTGCTAAGCCGTTCTCCATCCTGCTCTCCCTGAATTATTTATTTTGATTTAGCATTTTATACTTTTTGGCTATGCTAAGTTTATTTACTTATTTTTTCTTCTTGCAAAGTAGATTTTTTCAGAGATGTCAGTTTTCCTGCTGCCTAGTTTTTCCCCATGGTTTCATTTCACTGATACAGTTATTATTGCTTTTTCTCCCAGGCTACAATTAAGTCCTGCAAATACAGTTGTAGATCAACTTCATAATTGCATCTTCTGCTCTCTACTTACTTTGTCGACCTTTGTAATTTGAAGCTACAAAATCAAGAGGCTCCTTTCTGCTAAGAGGACTTTCTGGCTCAAGATTTCCATATTTGGTGTTTTACTTCTGCTCAAAAAATCCTAACTGTAGAAACACTCCGAATGCACAGTTTTCAAAAGCACATCTAAGTCTCAGCTTTGTGAGTTTATTTTTTTTCACTATGAGATTCCAAAACTCTTTTTCCCTTTAGAAATCTTTCTGCAGAATGAAAAGGTTTCCAACGCTTAGTGATAAATCAAAATGTTCTTCTCTGTGAGTAGTGGCAACACTTGAAATGCTGGACTCATAACCCTTGTAAAAAACCAAAATAGCTGTGTGGAGTCTTCTACTCTCTCTACACAGCCTGCTCATCTCTTATTAACTCATTTATGAAATTGTTAACGAAGATGTCAATCATATTGATAAGGGAGCAGTCAAAGTACCATTGAAAAGAAATGACATGATCTCTCCTTTAATGTGTCAGTTTGGGAAGGACCTCACGCACTGTTTAGCTCTCTGTTTTAAAAGCTCACGGCCTCTTAAGTGACCAGGAGAAAACAATCTTACAAAATCACATTAAGTAGAAGGCAGCCCAGGCCTTGCCAGAGCCAAAGAGAATCCCAACACCAACAGTTTTGCAATCAGCTCTGGGTTCAAGCTTTGTAACTCTTAGCAGATGTCCTGCTTGGTGATTAGTCAAGCTCAGGTGATCTCTCCAGCAGCTCATGTTACGCAATAAAGAATTTCACTTTCTAAAGGGAAGCAGGTTATCCGTTCGTATCTCGATGAAACTTATGCTCATTCAGATGGTGCTGACACAGTCTTTTACCTTTTGTACCCCAACCTGTTTGCAGTGATGACTGAGTTGCTGCTGCTGGTTTAAGCAAAAGGGACTAAATTCACCCTGCGCATCTTCGTCGATTTAGCCAGGAAAAAGAGCATCTCCCCTGTTTCGTAACATTAAGCATAGAACCTCTCCGGCTTTAAATTAAATTTATTGGATTATGAAAGTTGATGAACATCTCTCACTTTCTTGGCAGGCTTTGGGAAGCATTCAGCCTGCAACCGGGTTGGCTTTTTTGCCAGCATTTTGCTCTATTCCCTATTTCTTGCTCCTGAATTATAAAGACACTTACGCAAAAGAAAGGCTGGGCCCTGGTGCAGCAATTTCATGGCAAGTAACAACCTGTTAACTTTTATCCCAGCAGAGCACAGAAGGTTCACTTTTCCACATGAAAGGATTTACTAATTAACCAAAGAAAGAATAATTCAAGAATTGCTCAGCAGTGAGATGGTCTATGGATTAATTCTGTAAGATTTGTTTGGTGCTCAGATATCAATGCTGGAAGAGTTGTACAAGAGGGAGGAGAAGCTTGACTTGAGACCAGGGTGTATCAGTGGTCAGCATGGAACTCGGGTCATCTTTGTGTCATCTTTTGTGGGATATAATGGACCTGAATATTTTGCTTTTCCCGTCCATGACATTTATTTTTCTAGGCTGTAAATCACATCCTGCTTTTCATCAGTGATGGAATCAGCATTTGGAAGAATGGGGGTGTCAATGTTGCCAACTCTGCCCCTGCCACCTGATTACAACATGGAGCTACAACCACACTTACAGACACCTCAGCTAACTCTCTAATCCCTGTGGATTTGCACGTACGCGCCTTGCTAACGTGAAACCAACAGCTCCAGGGAAATTGTGCCTGCGGGAACAGGCTCTTCCTGAGCCATCCACAGAGCTGACCAGGACGGAAGGTAGTGACATTGTATTTCCCATCAAGGAAGCAAGTGGGACTCTGAGCCCAGAGCAGGAGCAGACCTGTAGGGCAAGAATGGACATAAGTAACAGAGTACTGCTTTAAAGGAGAACTAGAGAATCTGAAAAGAGGAAAAGAAGCTCCCAGTGTTCTTCCATTGTGCCACAGAGAGAACTCTAGTGTGATTGCACTCCTCTGTGTGGACACCTGTGGCAGATCTCCAAATACCACCACATTGCTCGGTTACGTTGCCTTCCAGTGCCCCTCATTATAACATCACTCATTTTCCCATCTATCTGAAATTTATCAGTTAAAAATAAAGACAAAGAGAGTGGACACCGGAGCTGCGCGGTCAGTGAAACCTAGACAGTAAGCATTTAAAAGGCATCTTCCCAGGCAGAGGTTTATTCTGTTCCATTCCATTCCAAAAGCCGAAGTAAAAAACAATATAGCCAAAAATCTAAAAGATAATCATGATAAAACCCCCTGACAGGCTTAGGACAGACCCTCCAGCACGAATACAGTCGAACAGAGTGTTCTGCGGTAACGATTCCTGCACCGAGCACTGGCCAAATTGCTTTATTCCAATGGCCTTTGGTTGCCAAACCATGCCTGCTATGTGAAAAACAAATAAATAAATAAATAACAGTTTGCAGTGGTTAGCTGATCAAAGCTAATTTTTGTGACCATGTCCTCAACAGGAAGCAATGTTACAGCCTACAGACCAGATAGATTTGCTTGTGTGAGGTCTGATGGGAACTGATAATTCTGCAGCCCAGGGATTTGAGGAGGAAGAAGTAGATGGATATCAGGTTTTTGCTTTGGGGGATATTTTCCCCTTAGGGCTTCTTCGTTGTTTTTCTGAGGTTTGACTTTCATACATCCCACACGAGAGTTTCTCAGTTGGTGTTAGCAATAAATATCTATATCAGACGCCAGAATAGAAACAGAATTGAATGGTGTCACTATTCTGTCCAGTGCCACTGTTTGAACATGTTCGTCTTAGAAGTAGATTTGGTAACTAAAATTCAAACTGGAGAGGGTGTGGAGAAAGAAGGTTAGGATGGGAAACAGACACCAGAGTTATACAGTGCAGGCTGCCATGTGGGAGAGAGGTCATCTTTAAATTCGATGGCTTGAGGGTTGAAAGAAGAAAACTCTTTGTGAATTAATGTAGTCTGTTCCTCTTCCAGTAGGAACAGAAAGAAAGAGGAAAAACAATCCAATGACTCTTTATGATGATGTTTGATGTGTTTCTGAATGGGGTTATGAAAAATATGAAGATCTATACCTAATGAGTTGTGATATCTCGTGTCGTCTCTTCCTGAGAATTGGTGCTACCTGTTTGTGCTTTTGTTCCAGACTGGAAGGCCTTGAAGCAAGGACTGTCCACTTTTAAAAGGCATAAAATAACTGAGCCTCACCAGTTCCACAAACCAGCAATGATGCTGGAGTTTCTGTTTTATCACGTACACTGGTGGGCAGAAGTGGGGTGTCTGTAGAAAGAGAAACATGAGTATCAGTCGCTGATGCTGATGTCCTGAGAGTTTTCACACGCGCAGATATGATCTCCTGTAAGATGTCTATGGCCAACCTGTCAGAAAAATTCAGTAGTCCCTCATTATCACCACCTTCCACCCTTGTACCTTTGCGAAGGTTTGTACCTTATACCAGCTGCAAAACCGGACACAAACTGTGGATGGAAATGCGGCTTTCAGAGAGAGATGTGACCCTCTGAGCATGCCAGGAAACCGAGCTCTTCGACGTCTGCGCTGTAACCTTTGGGTCTATTCACAGCCAGAAGTGAAGTGACACATCTTTATCTTCTAATATCGGGAGAGGAGGCAGAGGAAAAGGGTGGGTGTGTGGCTGTGTGCACACAACTGGTGGAGTTGTGGGCTCACGTCTGTGTGGGAGAAACACAGCCCATTCTGGTGGAAGAAGAGACTCTTGCTAGCAGACAAGAGGGAATGCTGTCTGCAGTACAAGTAGTGTAGGGACCAGCAGCTCATCCCTGACGAGGTGAGGGGGTCAAAGCCCAAAGAATCTAAACCAAAAGAAGGAAACAGAGGAACTGCGAAGTCAGCAACACAATGCCCAGGTTTGCACACAGAGGACCAGTGTTACAGGAGCAGAGGCAGATCCAAAGGCAGAGAGATGCAAATGCAATCCTGGTCATTTCAGAGAAGAAAGCAAAGGGAAGTGCCCTCCTCATTTCCTTCCACCCTACCTCACCCCTTCCCCCAGATACATGCATTTATGCCAAGTTTTCAGTCCATTCTTTGACAATTATTTCTTCCTTCCCAAGAGTGCACAGAAGCTGGTGGATGTATTAGCCTGGGCCGCCAGAGCTGGAAGTGGAAGGAGTTCAGTGGATTAGCCCTGGGACACAAGCACATCTGTTAAAGGAAACTTTCTGAGTGCAACAATGCCAGGAGAGGGACACTTGGGTTCGATGGCACTGGACCTGTGGGAATCATGCAGTGTCTGTGTGCTTGACAGACGAGTGTTAAAGAACGGTTTGATACGAAGCTGCAGCTCACGTTGAGCGTAGTGCAGTGCACTGTAATCCCAGCTGGAAAAGAATGAGCTCTCACCATAATTTTTGCCTGAAGCAAACACAACTGATATCTCAGAGATATATTGCTAGAGAGAATCCTGGAAAGAACAGCCTGTACCATTAATTATGCCTAGTGGAGTGTAACGCAATGCAAGGGCTGAGAACTCAAGTTAGAAAATGCAATGCAGGGTTTTTAGTAGTGGGGTGGGCAGCCTCGGAATGGTCTGTTAAGAGGGAAGTTGTTAATTTTTCAGCACTTCAGATAAGTAAATTAGGACTGTGAGCTTATATAAATGATATTCTCTATTTCCATGAGTAGTTACTGAGCCTGATGAGAGTTTATGTGCACAGTAAGGCGGACTAAATCCTAATATCCTTCACTGCAGGTGTTACTGGGCAAAAGCGCTACAGCTTGTGTCTCCGATCAAGTGAGATACAGTGGCCTTCTTCGCCCTTGAAGTATACAGGAGGGGTAGGGGACAGGCAGAATGCAGAGGTCTATGTTTCCATGGAATGGCTACTCTTACAACAGGCAGATTTTCATCACCATGACAGGACATGAATAAGGAGTACGATAATGGGCTTGTCCTAGCCAGTATAACTGTGTGGATAATCGGAGCCAGTTAGCATATCCCCAGGAAGCTTTCACAATAGATTTTGGATCCTCTGAAAGAGCATTAATGACTGTGTTAATTACACAGGGTAGAAGCAGCTTACAGTGACAGCTACACAGAATATTATGATGGCCAGATATTGAAATATTCCTTCCCACAATGTTTTTTGTAAAAGCTCCATCAATTTGATGAGATTTACCTTGTGTTTCACTCTTTATGAAGGAGTTTGACTATGGTGGCTCTGAGGAGCCTCAGAGGACCGTGATGACCCAGGTGACTCAAATTTCTTCTTGCTATGTTAGAAGAAAATAAATTGAACAACAAAATCTCTCCTTTCTGTGGTCAGGAATGGTTGATTGATCAACCACATAAACAGGTCACTATTTCATAGATAAATATTGGGGATTACAAACCTCGCAGTCTGGGAAGAACAGAAGTTCCCCTTATCTTGTGTGTTAATTTGTACCTGCATATTTTGGAACCAGTGGAAATGGTGTATTAGTCATTCTCAAAACTATTGATACAAGCAGACCAGAAGTCTTTCCCCGTAACTCACTGCCCAGATCACTGCAATCATGTTTATCCATTTTTAGAATCCATCTTTCAGTGACTTTCAGAATGCCTTGATGCATTTCCTACTTCATCGTGTTGGGAGTGTGGGCTGTTTAATATTGCACCTAGGCAGAGGAAGAAGCAGGATTACAGTGTCTGGAAATACAAAGAGCCCATGAAATCATCCATTCATCCATCTGTCTCTCCGCAGCTAACGTTATGATGTTTGCTTCTGAAAGGCTGCTGCATGGATTTTTCAACCACTTTAAATAAGAGATAATTCCACTGTCTTAAAAACATTGATAGGGAGAGCTCCCAGATATTCAGGCTTGACAGTCTTCTCTAGAAGAAATGCATCTTGCACCCACTTGTGCAAGTTTTATGGACAGAGACTGGAAAAAGAAGTCTGATTTGCCAGCATTCTTAGCTCAAGAGAGGCCCAGAAGAAGCCCTCTGGGAGCCATCAGAAGAATTGTGAAGATGAGTCAGAGAATGATAAACATGCTGGATTTCTGTTGTTTAGTGGCCTGAAGATTCCCGATTTCATCCCAGTTCACAGTGTGAGTGGTACTTCAGGAAAGTTTGAAATCTGCTGGACTTTCATGCTGTAGTTTTCCCTTAACGTGTCAGCACATCTCCCTGGAGCCACGTGTCGAGTCTGTGCGGATGGGCAGTGAGGGGACCTTTGTTTATATTTAGACTTGTTCCAACCATGAAACGAGGAGAATAAATAAAGATAGAAGTAGAAAGATTAGAGAGATTTTAATTTGGTACAGGCATCATTAACGGTTTATTTGCTTTTTGATCTTGGAACTTGCACCATCTCCTAACAAATAAAAATGCTCCATAGCAGCTATGGAACAACGGGGAGATGAAGCCAGAGCCAAAAGCAGTAGAACCGAAGTAGCCTGGGACAGATATTAAAGGCAAGAGCAATGGGCCATGTCAACACGCTGCTCTTTTTGACTGGTGGAGGTGGAAAGTTGCAGATCATGCAGAAAGGAATTTGGGCATGAGACGTGACAGAGGCTTTCCTTCTTCGTTTTGTGTGTAATTACCACAGTAAAACTGAGTTAAACGATGCCGTATAGTGGATAACAACATAGGCGTCTAGCAAGTGAGTTGGAAAGCACTTCCCCGGCCGTGACAGAAGTTAAGGCAGAGTGAATGAAGCATGAGCTCCAAATACATATGTAATTTCCATGGCTTGCCCTGAGATCGAGAAATGCTTTCTTTTGCAGAAGTCTGGTGGGTTATACTGGGACTGGGCTCCTGGGCATCGTTTTCTGAACTCCAGCTTTCAGCCTTCGCTCTTTTCAGGGCAAGACCCAGCATCACTCTCACTGAAGGCACAATCCTTATCTTTCACAAGACTGGTGATGTTTATTTATGGATTGCACCATAACACAGGCAAAAAGCATTACAAAACTGCCAAGTCGTTACCTGTCATCCTTGGAGGGTTTCCTGAGTGGACACAGATTTGGGGTCCCTTGTCTTGCTCCTCTCACCCACTGTAGCCATATCTGGACTTTCTGCTCACATTGCCTCTTTTGCACTCTTTTTGGCCTTGATTCAGAACAAATGATTATTTGCAGCTTCCATTGTTAGGACAGAGAAGGCAATTCCTAGAGGCCTTCATTACTCACAGAATATGCAAATGTTCTTCTCTCTTGCCTCATTTCCCCTGAGTTTCCCACAATTCATCCACAGCTTAAGCACAGCATTAATGCAGCATTGTTTTTTAAAATATTCTGGGTTCACAGCATTCCAAAACACGTCAGATCTGACATCTTCCTGCTTACCGGCTCGCACACTGGTGCTTTCCTGCCTTTCATAAATAGAGGTGCTCTCCTGAAGAAGGCATTTTCCCGAGGAAAACACAGAGATGGTTTACCAGGACAGTCAGTGCCGATGCCTGCAGCACATCAGGACACTGACCACAGCTGCTGTGCTCCAGTTTTATGTCAATAAAACTTTAACAGGAATGGCAAAGAAGGGATGCTTTTCGTACTTCTGCCACCGAACCACTCCTTCACCTCTGCTGATGTGTTCAGGCTTTCCGTCTCTCAGTTATCTCTCATTCAAAGGGATACGTTTCCTCAGAGCATTCAAAGGACGTTTAGCTAGTTCTGGGTTGTGAAGTACTTTCTCGTTCTTGTTGGGAAGTCTCTGTGGAAGTGTTCATGCCACCCTGCTGGTTTTCAGTCTTGTGCTACCTGAACTTACATGAATTCAGGCTTTTGTTCCTGTTTTTATTTCTGTATTTATTTAACGTATTAATTAAGCTTCATTTAGAAAGTTGGATGTAATTACAACCAGGATTGCGAGAAGTGGCATTTTCCTGGGGTTTTGTTTTGTTTTCCTTTGCACATACTGGAAAGAAATGCTGGCTCAGTTCTGGCTTTAGAAGTTTTGTTTTTGTTTTCAGTCAAACTAACATTCCCTTCCTTTTAATGTTATCTTTTCCAAGTCTTGAGAAGAAATCAGCAGATATTAGCAGTCTGGCCTGCTTTATGTCCTCTAGGGAATGGCAGTGAGCTCTCTGCAGGGCCTTGGGGTGGTGATGGAGATGGTTGCTTTCTTTCAAAGATCAAGATCTTTTCTGGCTGACATGTAGAAAGAATTCTCAGAGCGCAGCCTTAAGCACTTATGGAAACATCCTGTCAGGAAGGAATCGATGACTGGAGATCAGTACCCAGTACCTTGGGAATTGCAGTCCTGTGGAATAACGAAGATGCTTTCATTCATGTGTTTAGGTGTAACTGAGTATATCTGATACCTGATTTACAGTTAGACCAAAAAACTGGACCGAGGCAGGCTGAAGAGGAATGGATTAGAAGTTCTAACTCTGGTGACCACTTGTAAAGCAATGAGGGAGGGTGCCGGTTCCTTAGCATTTTGGTTTGCGATTCCTGTGAAGGCTTGCCCAATACTTGATGAGGAGCCTCAAAAGAAGTCACTCCTTGATCTTGGAGATCTTTGCCAGGAAAATCCAAACAAAGAATTTCTCTGCTCTTCAGTGCTTACAGTTGCCTGCCAAACAGATCCTCTTCCCGTTCTTCATGGATGTCCTAGAAGAGTTCCAAGCTGAGGATTTGGCAATGTGTAAGGTCTGAAGTTCGTTTAGGCTGTTGGAGTTCTCTGCGGGCTTCAGTGAAAGTCTAGGTCCTCTCCAAGGGAGCAGTTTGCTGCCAGTACTTCTCCAGTTGGATTGGTGTTATTTTCTGATTGATTAATGCGTACAATCCAGAAGAAGGATATATGACAATTGCGTAACCGTTCATTAACCTAACACCGCAAGCTGCATGAAGCAACGCTATACAGAGTAACTCTCTCCCAATAATCTAAATAACTTAAAAGCTCAAATTCCTTTTCATATAGAATTCCTCTACTAGCATTTTCTCATGCCTGTGATTGAACTGCATCCATGGAAAGCAATACAGTCGACACAGCCATTCCAGGGGAACGTGCCACAACAATGAACTAGTCATGGATCCATCATTCCAGACGTTCGAGGGGGAGGTTATTAATTAAGTCTCTTTGTTCTCTGCTTTGCCCGGGATAATCTCAGGTGATTTTGGCAGCTTTTCCAGCCGACGAGTCTTGGAGTCAGGTTGATGGATAGGTGCTGTTATTGCTTGTTGCTACTAAGACAGTAGTTCCTGGTTTGCTCAGATATTCAGATATTCAGATATTTTCTGATACCAGCACCATTTTCTTGCTTGCAGAGAGAATACACAGTAGTGATGATTTCTCTTTGTATTACAGCCTTTTCCCCTCTCTCATTTGTATACTAGCTGCTCTCTGATATAATCATGGTTTCTTGGATGTAGATGGCTTAGTTGCTGTTTTGGAATTAGTTACAATCCCCTTTGCTTTGCATGCTGGGGCATAGAAATATGACAGATTTGTGTGAAGAAATGAGCAGGCAACATCATATCCAGCTGAAGTCTAAGAACTGCTGGGGCAGTGATGTGTATGTAAGCACCCACAGAGAATTCCGATACCCACTAATAGTTATGGTGTTCTATTGGAAAATCGTGAGCTTGGGTATCTGACTGAGTATCTTTTAAAATATGAATCATTCAGAGGTGTCTAGCAACGGAAGCTGTGTGAAATTAGCTCGCATCTCACTCAAGAGCAGATTCCTCCGGTACAATGAGCCATATGGAAGTTGACGGTACAAATGCAGAGGACAAAATTGCAAATTGGAAGAAAGGATGAATATTCATTATTCACCAGTAAGACTCCCCAAACAGGAGTCAGAATTCTCAGAGGAACTAATTTTCATTATCTTGTGGATCATCTGCTCAGAGCAAGACTTGTTGGGCTGCTTCATATTTACACAAAAATGGCTTTATTATTTCTCCTTCAGCCTGGTTTGAGACCAGCACAACAAAACCTCGAGGCCAGCATGTCCATTGTGCTGCTCACCTGACTTTTAAAAACAGTCACTTGACTTTTTGAAATGCCCGACTTCTAAGAAATCATAGTTATTAAAACACCTTCAAAACCAATTGAATCTGCATACAGATTCACAGGGAAGGAAGCAATTTCCTGACCTTTTTTTTGGAATACATTCTTGTGGCGCTTGCCTGGGGATCTGAGCAGACCAGGCTGGTCCAGGAACCAGGCAGGCGACATCTCATTTGTAGCTTTACCAATGAACATCTGTCTTGGTTTGTTCCTCCCTTCTGAATCCAACCACAGATTTCTAGAAATACTACCTGAAGAATCTTTGAGCTACCGTCCTCCAGAATGCCCTCAATAATACCAGCTAGCGGTGCTAGTACAAGGTAGCTGGATACACAAAGTTGTGAGGGTATCTTCCTTCTGTGTCCAGCGTGTAATGGACCCATGGCCCTAAAATTGTTCTGAGTTCTGACACTCTCTTCCTTTTGCTGACATGGAAAGTCTTGAGCTGGTTTTGCATCTGCCTGTGTAAATGCAGGTGGTGTCATCTGACAGACAAATCCATTAAGGATTCAGACAACCAGAAGCCAAGTCTTTTGCACCTTTCTGCTGGCTTCCACCTGAACCCCACAACATATTTAAAAAAACCCCTTGTAAGTAACTCCCAGTCACTACAAGAGCAAAGAAATAAATAATGGCTATTTTACAGATTAGAAAATAATATCTCAAAGCAACAGCATGCAGCATTTTTTAATATTTCACAAGTGAAGACATATCAAAGAATCATAGAATGGCTGAAGTCAGAAGGGGCCCCCTGGAGATTATCCAGTCCAGTGCTGCTGGCCGATAGCAGGATGAGCAGAGCAGGCTGTGCAGGACAACATCCAGGTGCGTTTTGAATGTCTCCATTTTACTTAGGTTTAAATGTGGTTTAATTTGTACCCCAAATCTGTATCAGATCTGAGCACATGCAAGCTGAGAAACACTGACGTCCTCAGGTCTCTAAAGCTGGGATACAGAGGCGATACTTTAGAGAGTTAAGAAAACAAAAACCAACCAAGATAAATCCAAAAAGAGTTTTGTACTAGCAGAGTGGCCACAGTGCCGTTACCATTTCAACAGCTCCCTTTATTTCCAGCCTTCTGGAAGGAAGGACAAGAGCACAAGCCAGAGGATGATTGAAGAGTGAGCCAGGAAAACACAGACTTTTCAGAATAAATATGAGTGATGAACAGCATTTATTACGTCTGTTTAAAGGCAAATTAATAAGGACAAAGGGTAAAGCTACGCTAACAATTAGCTATGAATTCTGGTTTGTATTTGTGACTGTGCCACCCAGCTACACCCATGCAAGCTCTCTGCACTTGCTTGCCAGCACAAGTACTTTCCAAGACCATGACTGATGCTCAAGCAGGAGGCAGAGGCGCTTCAGCCGTTGCCCACAGCCACAGGCGGTAAGGTGCACCCAGCTTGCAAACACAGATAGTTCTTCCCAAGAAAAGCTTACTCAAAGAGAATTCCTACTCTGATATCTTCTTGTCTTCTGCCAGCATCAGCTCTCCCAAATGCCAGCCTCAACTGCCCCTTCTGCCTACCTGGAGATTTAGCCGGCTGTTTGTAAACCTGTGTTTTGTGTTTAACCCTTATTTGCCGTGCAGACTGCAAGCCCAGTGTGGGCTCAGCAGATCAAACCTGGTTCCTTCCAACCAGGCACTTTCACTGTGCTGTCAGAGGAACACAGACAGTGCTGCTGGGTCAGCCCTTGAAGGGACACGGTATGTCCCTCACTTCCAGCGGCAGCGGCCTCGGTAGCCCCCGTGCTTTGTCATTTGGAATGAGCATTCAGAGCAGGGCCTGTCCTGGTTAGAGAGCAGCGTGGAGAGGGTCTCAGACATCACTCTTCTGAAATGTCAGCGGGGTCAAACTTGAGGTGTGATAATGCTCAAGATATGTCCTTGCTTTGCAGAGCACAACGAGTGTTTGTCAGCAATCCACAACCTCAACCACTTCAATTTTCCACTAACTTTTTCACCAAGGGGAAAAACTTTGAATTACCACATTATTTTACGCAGGGAAAACTGTGACACCGTGCACATCTTGCCCTGTGTTATTGTGATCTATTGCAATGGTGCAAGCTCCCAGGTAAATATTTTTGCCATGAGATCTAGAAGAAGCCTGAGCTTAATTGTCAGTGCTGGGTATGTTCTGCCACTCAGACTGATCTCTTGCTCAAGGACTTGCAAAGCTATGGACATCGATTGTCCCTGGACAAAAGCTGTCATTCAACACAGAATGTCAGCAGTCACAAAGAACAAAATTGAGTGATGCTGAGGTCCAAACTCGCCTCTAGAGAAGTCACAGCAAAAAGATCTGTGTAACCAGCTGCCTACTGGACAGAAGTTTTTAACACAAAACCCTTTGCGTACAGTACCAGCCATTTTGTCAGCTCCAGAGGAACATCACCCACATCCTTACAATGGTTCACAACTTCCTTCACCCGGCAGTGGTGCATAAGCTTTTGAACAGAAAGCTTTGGTTCACAACATTCTAGCATCTGGGTTTGATTACTGAGTTGTGTCAGCTTTTGTTGGACAATGGAGCTTCAGAACAGCCCGACAGTTGTGTTTAGTTAGAGTGTTGGAGCAGCAAAATCTGCAACTGGACTCTGTCAGAGTTCAAGTCCAGGGGTGCTTTGTGTGGATGCAGACTTTCAAATCCCATTACCTCCAAAGGTATCCAGAACTCAGTTTTCTGTTTGAGTCTCTCTCAAACTCTTTGTCTGCAAATAATGTCACATGTGATCCTCTCAGCATGATTTGTTGCACATGCTGAAGAAGAAGCAAATATTCCCTGTTTGAATTACTGGATTTGTTTTCCCAGATCAAACTTTCATCCACTTTTTATCGTGTGACCATATGTTTTCTTTTCTCCCCCTGCTTTTTCCTGACTTGCACTATTACTTACTAAAGCTACAGCCGGTCGGCAGCAGCGCCGGGGCCTGCGCACGCCCCTGTCCTCCGAGCCCTGGGGTGGATCACCCGTCTGTGCAGGCTGGCGGCTGTTGCCAGTGTTCCAAAATACCCCCCAAACTGGAAAGCTTTACCTGTCCCGTTGAATTTAGTAGCTGTCTTGCAGTAACTGCAAACCAGAGAAATTGCAGTATTTGCTTCTTTATTTACTGTATCCATCTCTGAGCTCGGGCTGGTTACCCTTTGCTGCTCCTTTCAGGTGTTTAAGTGGTAATCCAGTACAAAATTAGAAACTGGATTCCATTAACATAATTTTCCTGGACACAGTAGTATTTCTGTCAAAGAACAACAGCCACAAAATCCCCCGATCAAAGGAAAAAGATGCTTCTGTTTTCCTCTGTAATTGTGTGTACCACGCGGTGCCCGAGTGCTCAGTCCTGATAGAACAGCACGAACTGTATGACCTTGCTGCCTTGAGTTTTGGCCAACATTTTAATACCATTGCTGGCTCAGGCATCTGAGGTTCAAAAGCTTTTGAGGGTTCTGTCTTCAGAGTGTGTCTGCAGAACAAAAAGCTGGTGATTCACTGAGGGAGGAGAAAGGCTGTTCCAGCTACACGATATTGTCAAATGCCTTATTCCTCTTGTCAGTTTGTCACGGGGCCTCTATAAGAATCCATGAGTGTGTCACCAGCTCTGAGGTTAACAAAACTGTTGTAGAGCAGATAGTCCTAGGAATGTGCAAAGGCAAGAGAATTTTGTTATGTATGTTACAACCTCTGCAAAAGATCATGAACTTCAAGTCCTATTGAATTAATTTTTAATCAAAAAGACAATAGAGGAAGGAGAAAAGAATTCATAAAGATTTCTTTGTGTAGCTTATATGCCCCATTCCTGCCTGGTCTTTATTACAACAAAGTGATTAAGCTCTGTAACAGATGATATCAGTAAAGAATGAATTTTCTATTCTTGATGCTGCATTCTCACTGGGCTTCTTTTCTAGACCATGGGCTGAGCTTACTGAGATTTGGTCATTCATCAAATACAGGTTGCTGAACTCAGTAGAATAAGAGACACAGAACATCCCTCCTGATCATGAAGATCAGGAATCTATGGTTCATCATTATGAGAACTGAATATTCTGAGTTCTGGATATTTTACATCACTGTTTCTCACAACATTTCTTAACCAGGAGTAGATTCATTTTAAAAAGGCAAAGAAAAATCTTAAAATACATCTCAACATATCTAAGACCTTTTTCTTTTTCAGGACAACCAAATTTACAGAAGCCCTTGCATAGCTGAAGGAGCATGTGAGTCCTTCTGGAGAAGAAAGAACATAGGATCATAGAATGGTTTGGTTTGGAAAAGACCTTAAAGCCCACCCAGTTCCACACCCCTGTCATGGGCAGGGACACCTCAGGGGCTCCAAGCCTCATCCAGCCTGGCCTGGAGCACCTCCAGGGATGGGGCTTCCACCCAAATATCAATCTGATAAACTTTTCTGTCTGCTGCGGCTGTGAAACCCTGCTGAAGACCAAAAGCTTTGTTTGCATATTAACTCTTTTATTCCCAGTTTCTGCTGACAGTATCTCAGAAGAGAATTTTGCTGGCAATCCCGTTTTCAGAAGGAACTGTGGTAAGTTCCACAGTCAGAACTTACAGCTGACGTGAACTGCAGTTACAGCTCATCTAAGGACTGTGCTGATCCAGGGACTGTACTAAACAACAATGAATCTTTTGCGTATGGGTTCTGTGTTCCAGGTGCTGACTTAGAGGAGGCAATGAGTCCAGGGCCTTGTGCCACCATGTCCTAGGCCAGGAGGAAGGCTTGTGTGTCAGACTGTAAGGCTGTTGTCCTTTGCAGAATTCACATAGTGACTGGAAGCTGCTGTACCAAACCCTGCCTGGGGCAAATCTCTGTCTGAAACAAGGTGCTCATCCTCCGAGCTCCTTCAGTGTTTCACGAAGCTGAAATCCAGCTTCTTTTGAATTTGTGAAGGTGCAGAAAATTGTCAAGGGAAATTCAGATTCTATAAGAAAATTAATATACACCGTCCTCTGTAGGTAGTGCTGCTACATCGGGGGCAAGTAGGAACTTGTGCTGCTTTCTCTCCGTTTGCATCAGCTCTTTTGAGTTAGGCCCAGGATTTAGGAGGGTGTAAAGGCCACCAGTTTGAAACTCCTGCTCTGGAGAGGTTCCTGTCTGGACACAAACGTTCTTGGAGTGTTTCCATCAGCCCCAGTAACAAGGCCTCCCCGGCAGTGACACGGGTTCCCCCGCTGGGCTGCAGTTTACCCCTTGTTTAGTTCAACAGAAATGTCTTTCTCGCCTCTTTGCTCGCCGTTCCTGCTGTGCGGCCTTGCTGTGACCGCAGGCTGCCTTGACACGAACCGCTGGCTGGAACCATGTGCTTTGCCAAGGTTGTCTTTATTTAGACAAGGTTTCTGCTTTCTGAATTCTCTTGTAGGAATGCAGGGATCCAATTGTGGCGCCTGTATGGGGTGCTCAGGGAAAGGACCTTTGCCTTTCCTACCTTGTCTAGTTTCTTCTTGCAGGTTTTTTTTCAGGGAAAGCAGGGACTGAATAATTGAGCAGTGTAACAGACAATAAGGATATTTTTGCTTTGGATATAAGCCAGGGTTGTGGACGATCCTGCTTTCTGCCAAGACAGATAGGCAGGACAGCAGCTCAGACAACCCCCAGGTGCTCCTGTCTAGAGCAAGACATGAACTGTGGCTCGGTTTTTCCACCCTTCCCTGTGTGCCAGAACACGGCAGAGTGCAGTACAAATGGTGTAGGTGTTGAGCGTGTGTACGGTGCCTGGCTTCGAGGCACTGTACCTGTGGGCAGTGTTTGTACTGAGGTGTTTGCATTCAGAGACAGAAAAAGTTACAAACGAGATGAAAAGAGCAAAAGAAAAGAGATTTTCCCAGACCAGTGCCAAAATCAGGAATGGAGTTTCAGTTCCTGTTAAACTTACAACCTTCCCTAAACAGGCACAATAGATTGAGGTTTATATGGTGAAATTCCGTACATATTGGTAAGGTTTTCTCGTTACCTGTTAAGCTGAAACCAAATCATAGGTACTGCTTTCACATCCCCACACAGAGGATTTGGGATGAATATTTCATCAATTCAGACAGGTCTTGAGAAATATGCATGATGAAAAGTGCCTGTTGGTTTGAAAGAGGTCAGCATTTGTTTAGAGTAGAGCAGACTTCACGAGGCTTTCAGCTAGGTATCTCCAGGCGTTCTTCCTCCTTTTCCTTTCACAGAGATGGGAAACAGAGGCCTCAGACAAAACAGATGATGTTTGCTCAGATAAGCGTTTAAACTGGCCAGCCCATGTCGCTGATAATACTGCCTTTTTAAGAACTTTATGTGCTGCAGGGAAATATTTTGTGATAGGCAAGTAATTTTTAGCTCTGCAAGAGAATTTGGATGCTAGGGCAGATGCTGTGTTCCCAGTTTCAGCCCCCCTGGAGAGATCTGTCGCTGTGTATTGCCCGTATTGCCTGTCGCTGGGGCCGGTAGCTGCCTCTCGCAGAAACAGGCTTCCCACTGTGCTCGTGTGTCTTAGGTGACACAGATTCATAGAAGGCAATCCATAAACATTAGTGTGCAGTCATCTCAGAGTGACAATGGTGCAGTCACAGAGTCACAATGAATCATAAATCTAGGACTCCCCTTAAATGTAATACTTTTCTCGGCTGCATGCGGATTCAATGTACAGGTGGTGTTTTTACCTTTAGCTTTACTGTGACTGAGTGATCAGACTGATTATGTGCATGACCCTGCTTTTCAATACGTCTGCATGGTGATTTGTGAAATGCTGGGACAATTATTTACTGAGGGCTAACTAGACCTGCAGGCGAGACTCAGTGACTCTTTAACTCTTCTACTCTGGAACCACTCCCACTCAGTGCAACTGCCTGTGGACTTGTTTGAAAATGTGAAATATTTGAGTTTATGAACAATGAATGCACTCTAAGATTTAAATTCTGTGCTACAGTCTCTGCTGGAACATCTGTTGAAAGGACAAAGTTTGCATTTGGTATCCTGACTTGTTTAACCCTGAGGAATTGACCACATCACCTAAAATCAGCAGAGCCATTCCCCCACAATCAGTAGAGGTAGTGTCTGGTCTGCTCTTGAGGTGTGGATGTGGTTGATATTCCAGAAGAGTTTGAAGGAGCTGGTGCTCTCTAAGTAAAGTGTATTGAGGCAAAGATACAATGTGCACCTTACCAGGTATCAGCGAACAAAGGATTCTCAGAAGTGGGAACTCTCGCTGAAGCTTTTCTTTCCCATGTTTAGGGAATGTTGAATACCTTTCCCT
Source organism: Neomorphus geoffroyi (assembly GCA_033558235.1). NCBI lineage: Eukaryota > Metazoa > Chordata > Aves > Cuculiformes > Neomorphidae > Neomorphus > Neomorphus geoffroyi. Next base: position 22,744,286 of record JAUMJM010000045.1, on the reverse strand, counting down.
TACATGAGTTCCTCAGCCTCTAAAAGGCACCGAGGGCACATCAGTCGTTAGTAGGTTCTCCAACAACTGTAAATATACTTTTTGTACAATAATTTTGGATTTTTAACTTCATGGGCCCCATGGTCCTTCTCTATCACAAAAATAGGAGGCAGAGAAGAGATGCCCACACCTGCACGTGTGTGGACATGCACGCAGACTGCATGAAAGCACTGACCCAGTTTCCAAAGGAAAACACCCTGAAAAGAGGAAGGAAGAGGAAATATCATCTGACCTTTGCAAGTCAGTAATTTATGAAATAAGCAAACGTGGAATTAATTTGTTTTGTACTCCAACATGAAAGCAGAATGAAATCTGTGTGGGAGTTTAGACTGAAACACAAATAGACTTAAAAAAAAACAGGCTGAAAATTGAATGGCAAAAAACCCCAGAAGGAACCTTGGGTGTTTAGCATTATTCCTCAGAAGAGCAGGTACCCCACACAGCTCGCTCTGAGCTGCAGCCACGCTCAGATGTGAGGGCTCACTTAAACATGGAGGTTTCCAAACTGCCAGCCCTAAGGTCTGCCCCTTCTTGCTGTGAGTCTGTGGGCCGGCTGCCTCCGTTCTCTGCTGACAAAACAAATGCCTGAAGAAGCAAACAGGCAAGAAGCTGGGCAGCTAGAGAGCTAATGAGGTTCAGCTGATAAATATCTCAAACTCTAAATATTAAGCACACGTCATGGTTGTCTCCTTCTTCAGTGATTTTCTGTTTGTTCTCCTCAGCAGACCTTTCACCGACAAGACACACATTTCCTGACCCGGCTTTAGCTCTTTGTCTTTCAGCCTGCAAACAATTTTGAGCAGAAGGTGTTTATAGAGTCAACATTTGTGTGTATCTGGATACCAGCAGGGAGCTCCTTACCCTCTCCTTCCTATCCTCACCTCTGGCAGTACCACAGCACAAGTCCACAGAGCAAATGTTGTTGTCTCCATCCATTCCCACATGCACCAACTCTGCCCAACACGGGTCATGCACTGCACAGTTGGGGATTTTGGAGATGTGCTCTGTGGTTCTCCTTGACCTGAGTCACTGGTTCGGAGGAGAACCCTAAGAGGCCTCACTCCAAAACACAATGGATACCTGATAGTCATTCGGCCTGAGCAGAGGGCGTTCGGCAGTGCTGTAGCTGATACAGCTCCAGTAAAGAGCTGGCAGTTAGGAAGCTGAGGTGAAACACCTGGCAGTGGTCGGCTGTGTCGTTACCAGTGGGCCCTGTAGGACTGGGGTTGGCACATTCACAGGGAAGCAACAAAGAACGTGGTTCTGCTGCTCCATCTCTGCCGCCAGCATTTCACCTGGCCAGCCGGGTAGTGCTGATGAACTTTTACTGTCCACCAGCACTAGAAAGAACCTTTTATTTGCCTTTATATTCTAAAAGAAAACATTTATTTACAAGCAACCTGACGGCTGTTCTTCCCTGAATGCTTCTCCACACCCAGGTGCTATGGCATCACTGGTGCTCGCCAGGAAGCACGGCTTTCTGAGACACCGAGCTCTCGTTAGGTCAGCCAAGACAGATCCACCTGGCCTGTCCCATCCGCTGCCAGGCTCGGCATCAAGGTTGCAGACAGCTGTGACAAAATATTTGTTTTATTTTAACTTGGTTTACAACTTGTTTAAATCTTCTTGCTTTCCAATGAAAATTGGACATCAAAACTTCTCCGGACAGCAAAAAGCACAATGGCCAAGATTACCAGAGTTTTTCCCATGAGCAGTTCTTTACGTTATCTGCAGCTTTGCACAACAGATTGTTATGTTCTGTGGTATTTTCAAAGGAATTTAAATTTCAAACAAACCTGAAGCTTGTGCCATGCAAGTAATAAATATCCTCATTAGGAGGACTTGAACAGAAGATGGGGAAGGGGCTGGGGCACAAGCCCTGTGAGCAGCGACTGAGGGAGCTGGGCTTGTTCAGCCTGGAGAAGAGGAGGCTCAGGGGAGACCTTATTGCTCTCTACAGCTGCCTAAAGGGAAGTTGTAGTCAGGCAGGGGTTGGTCTCTTCTCTCAGGTGACCGGTGACAGAACAAGAGGACACGGTCTCAAGCTTCACCAGGGGAGGTTTAGGCTTGACATTAGGAAGAAGTTCTTCACTGAGAGGGTGATTGGCCATTGGAATGCGCTGCCCGGGGAGGTGGTGGAGTCACCGTCCCTGGAGGTGTTTAAAGAGAGATTGGATGAGGCACTTAGTGCCATGGTGTAGTTGACGAGTAGGAGTAGGTGTAGTTTGGGTTATAGGTTGGACTTAATGATCTCAGACGTCTTTTCCAACCTTATGATACAGTGATACTGTGATACTGTGAACAGTTCATGGGATGATCAAGTAAATGAAAAATGCATGCATTCAGAACAGAGATACTGCTTTTGCTGAACCGTGTGCAGTGGGTGGCACTGCGAGAACGCCAGCTGCAAGCCCTGCCTCACACAGAAGGGGTCCCTGCCTGCATCATGTTAGGTTATCAACACTGTTGTAACAACATAGGCTTCAGCGTGTCCCCTGCTTCCAAATGTGCTGTGGCTACTGAATCTCAGAATTGCTCGTTCTTCTAAACCTGGAGCTACATTTGGAGTTAATTGTGCAAAAATGATTACTAATAAATTTCTTAGCAGATGGAAGTCCAACAAATTCCATGCAGATGAAAACTGTACAAAAAACCTGCACAAATTTGAGCCTAAGTGTGAATAGGGAAGGAAAGAAGGAACCCCCAGTATCCGAGCACGATGGCTTGGAGAACGTTCCTTGCTAATGAGAGGCACTGTATCCCAGGATCTTTCCTCCTGTCTCTTCTGTAGTGATTGCTGGGTCATGCGGGGCATTTACCTGTGATGTGTGAGGAATGAGCTCTCTGGGTACCAGCATCCAGGCACTTGCAGTGACAAATCACAGCATCTTGCCAGCACAAAATGGGAATGACCTCCGCGCTGGCTTTGCAACCTCAGACTGCTCTAGCTGACTGAAAAGAAAGGATAGGCAAGAGCGGGGCCGTGGGAGCACTCCCAGGGGCAGCCCTTCCGCTTGATGAAGGGCTGTTTTTCCAAAAGGCCAAGGCAGGAGCAGCAGTGTTGGAGCTGGAAAGGGGCTGGTGCACTCGCAGCTTTTAGCAAGGCTGGACAGGGCTCACAGCTGGCAAGCAGCAGCGCAGCCACCCTGCACTTTCCGACAGACTGGAGCTGACCTGGGCTCTGAGAGAGGGTTGGAATGGGGGCAAGCCTGTCAGAGCCCAGGACTGAGGAGGCATTTAGCAAGAAATGCTTTACTTTTGTCCTGGAAATACCTGGGGAAACTTCCAATGCACCAATGACAGACAGAGAATATCCCAGTCTCAGCAGAGTAAGGGCCAGGGCCAGGGCGAGTGCACAGCAACAGCAATGATGATTTGCTGGTACAGAAAAGTGTCTCTAGAAAGTCCCGGTCTTGCAAAGAAACTTCTGTAGTGGATAAAATCTCAAAATCCTGAAAATTCACATTAGGAATGGCTAAACGACTCTCAGTCATTTGTCACTCTACCTTCATACAAACACAATATTCACTTTTTTCTCTGTTTAATTAGATTCTTGACCAGAATTTCAATTGCATCTATCCATTTTTTTAAGCACAAAGAAATAGTTTTAAACCTTTTGTAAGTATCTGAATGGATTGTTATCGATAACACACATACACAGAGAGCTGTTCCTGTATTCACGCCAGAAAGAAACTAGAAGCCAGACAGAGAAAGGAGCTGGAATAATAAGACCTTCGTGCTCTCTGCTGGATGACAACTAAAAGCCCAAAGCAGCTCACCACATACAGCCAGTTATGAAGTGCACGTCATGTAGCAGCATCTGGGAGGCTGAGCACGCCAAGCTCTCTCCTAGCTCTGTCTCTGACTCCATCTGTGGACCCAGCCTGCTCGCCTCCGTCCCAGCCAAAATATGAGCAGACATTAGTTGTTTAATGCAGATACTGCAGTCTAAGAGGAAGGGAAGTTCCACCTCAGCATCCCTTCAACTAGGAAGATGCCTTCCTTGACCTGAAAGCTCCTGTGGACGTGTGCAAGCCTGGTTCTGGGCGAGACAAACTGACCCAGCCCAAGAAGCCTGGGCACTGAACTACAAATCAAACACCATCTGTGTTTATTTTTGCAGTGCTGGCAGTGTGCTGGTTCTGCTGGGTAACATGTCATCCCAGCGAAAACAGGTGTTCCGGGTAGGGCAGCTGTTACACTTACCTTATCCCATTACTATTAGCTGTATTACACTTGCAATTATTTCCTAGCCTGGAGACATCCAATCCTGTAAGAGAGGACCACATCCCCAGATCTTATCAACTAACCTTGCTGGTTACAGGCAGAAAGGAGCAGCTTCCACTATTCCTGTTGATTCCTCTTCTTTTCCCAGAAACACATGCAAGATTTGCAGAGAAAACAAAACACGTTGATAGCCTCAAGAACAGCAACATTGCTGAACGGCCCTGAATGTCGGCCTCAGTTCCATCACTGTTCAGGAATTTTCTTAAGCAACACTTGAATACAACCCAGAACTCTCCTGCTCCATTTTCTTCCATTTTGGTCCACTCTCCATTTTTAAACGGTCCACATACCTTCCACAGTTTCATTATATGCCTTTTGTTATTTCACTTTGTGACGGTTGCAACTCATTATTGCCATAGATCCCCTAAGCACGGGGAACTCCGAGCCACTCACATCAGATCACTAACAGGCTCTGTGAAAGGTCCATTTGTCCTTACAGAATTCAAACCGTAATGAAGGCCTTTGCTTTTGTTTTATATTTTGGGCACAACCCAAAAGTGGAAATTTTCGGGGTTTTTTGGTATGATTGCTTTTTAAACTTGATTGAAGATCAGTAGAGTTCTAGATTATCCATTAACTTCAAAACTGTTTTTCCTAAAGAACAGACAGAGGTATTAAAGATAAAAACAAAGGAGCACTCTCCAGGTTATTCCCTGAGTGGGAATGAGTCATCTGCAAAAGTTCAACCACTACACAGCACAGGATCCTGTCTGTAACAAGTTTCTGAATCTTTTGAAATTTGGACAAGGATTTTCAGTGCATCAGCCAGATCACTTACTGCTAAAGAAAAGAGAAGTAAAGAAGAAAACTCTGCTGGAAGGACGAAGCCTTTGATTGCAAGTTTAATTAATTTAAGGCTGATAAAACATGCTGTAGTATCAGTCTCAGGCAGCCACAGCCCCTGTTTGTCCCCAGCAGCGGCACGGTGCAGGGGTCTTGTGCGGGGCTACCTGAGGGTAAGGCAGCTGCTCCCAGGGTCTGCCTGGAACTCTGTCCTCATTGGCGAGTGGTTGCACAGGGCACCTGAACCTGAGACGTTTCCTGAGCCGGAACTGCTTCTGAGACAAGCCCCCCTCTGTACCAGCCCTGTGCAAGGTCACCTCATGTCACCTAATTCCCCAAGTTTTGGGTGGCACAGTAGGGCTCTGTTCCTCCTCCAAAAGGAGACAGGGATCCAGTTTAGCCTGAGCCCAAAGGAGCCCCCTCGGCTTTGCCCGCAGTGACAAGAAGAGATGCTTGTATGCTGGCTGCAAGGGGCAAGAGCCAGCGCGGTGCCACGGGGCACGGCACTCCTCTCTGTAGCAAAGGATTGATTAGAGCAGAGCAGCAGCTCTGCTGCAGCTATGGCTGAACATTTGCTTAAAGCTGTGTTCTTACAAGTGTTCTAAAACCCTTGTGCCGACTCAGGCTGCCTTGAATTTCCGGTGTTTCTGCAGTGATGTGAGACAATGGCTCAGACAGGGTCATTTACAGAAAGGCTTTGTGAGACCCAGCCCCTGAAAATGAGCTGTTCTATGAAAAGTTCTCGTAGCATACATAGTGTTCAGCACACGAACATTTTCTGGGCTGGCTGTACTGGATACCTGTGATAGCAGCAGCTTTCCAGACATAAATAATGAGAGATCGTCAAAAATCATGGGATTATGAGCTACCATGGAGGGAAATTGCCTACCAGGTTGCGTCTGGTTCATCTTGACAGTTGAGTTGCAGACTGGAATCCACAGACCTCCTCCAGGCAAATGTCTATCAATCTATCGTCAGATTGTCCTACTGCTCAGATGGAGTTAAAGCACAACTGATCGAATTTCTAGCAAAAATGCATTATATTGATTTTGTAGAAGGCACAAAGCAAATACTGAAGTGTGTTCATACTGGCTAAAGAGCTGAGGCTCCCCACTTCAGTTTGGAAACAAGTGATGCTGTGTGCAGAGGAGAGCTGCCACCAGTTTGTGTTACAGACATTGAAAGGAGGAAAGAGAAGAGAGCTGTTCAGGAGTTGTGTTTGCCTCTTTTGAGGACACAATCTCTCTAGCAGTATGTATTGGAGAACATCTGGTTCACAGGGCATACACATATCAGACTTTCCCGGTTCCTAAATGGGTGTTTTAAGATCGTATCAATGGGATCTATTTCTAAGAGAAAAAAATGCTTATAGGTTTAATCACTATTGGTAAACTTCTGCGTTTGTGAGTGCACGTCTATGCAGACGCAAGTGTGTCCATCCGTTCTGAATGGGGTCTGGAAGCAGGAGGCTGCTCCACCCGACTGAGGAAGAGGTTAAGGTATGGACAAGCACAAGAAAAGCTCCAGGAGGACAGACAGCTGATTGGAAAAGAGAGTAAATCTGGGGACATGGCTGGTGCACGAAGGGAGGAGTATGGAATGAGATCCGGACAGCAGCGGAGCCAGACAGCCCTCCGAGCGGGAACTGGAGGAGTCAGAGCACTTACAGAAAGGGATCAGAGCAGTAGAAACACTCCAGCAGAAGGGAAGGAGGGGGAGATTTATTTCCATATGGCAGATGGATGTGTGGGATCTGATCAGCAATGAGCTCATGAGGAGAGAATTATTTTGGGAAATGTCTGTGACCTGCTGGTGTTCAGCCCTTGGACTGGCCTTGCTGTTGGGATTCGGAAGGGCAGATCTCAGAGGAGGAGGGAGAGTGGTTGAAAAATCTTGCCCAGAGGGTGGGCTGGTGGCTCGGTCTGAGATTGCCTTGTTCTGGGGCTGGGTGTTCCAGCAAAGCTTCACTGACACCCCAGGCCTTGATGGAAACAGTGAGGGGGAAGGGGCACAGGGCAGGGAGAGGAAAGTTAGAAGCAGAAAAAGATGAAACAACTGAGGCTTGGAGGCTTGGACCAAAAGGCCTGAAAAGAGCCAGAGAAGGTGAAAGAGTGTGTCTGGATGTGTGTTCACAGTGCTAAGTAAGAAAGGTTATGCAGTTCCCGCCCGCTGTCAGTAGGTGTGAGGGTCTAAGTGTTCCTCAAGGGCCCCACAATGCACCCAGAACTGAGCTCACCCTTCTGGAAGTGGTGGGTGCAGAGCCAGATCCAGGTGCCAAAGGGCTTATTGGGAACCACGTGTCACTCCAGCACAATTCCCGGTGACCTCGTCTGCTCTCCCTGTCAGGAGATGGTGCCATCAACACCTCAGCTCTGCCCATGCCGAGAGCTGCTGCTGGAAGCGCTCCCAGGCTCAGGTATTTCTGTTTCAACATTGCACACACATAACCTTTTATTAAGCAAAGCATTTTGCTCCACTCTTAAGGAGGTGTTTTAGTGCGCAACAAGCAGCCAGCGTGGGACTGCGGTTTGCCTTTGCCTCCACAGGCACAGCCGGGCAGCTCTTTCCTGAAACTGAGTGGAGAATGGGAGTGCCCATTAGGAGGAGGAAAAATCAAGGATGAGAACAAGCTGCAGGATCTTGGCCCAGACAAGAAATGCATACAGGACTCCAACTGGTGATTTTTTTTCTAGGGGAGCTAAATGTCAATGACCTACTCTAACCCTGGTTTCTCTGCTTGCATTGCCAGCAAGAACAGTAACCGTGCAGGTGGGTCCTAATGCGTGGGATCCTGGTCATCAGTGACCGCACTCACAGGCCAACACCTGGGCTTGTGGATAATTAATCCTTCTCCTAAGGAATGTGTTCCTCAGACAATAGCTCACTCACAATCTTTTTCTGTGCCTGCTTCGTAGGGTTGAACGTGCTCCCTGTGTATTCTCCACGGTGCTGATATTGATCTCCACCAAAATGGTCCAAGAAGAATGAAAAGACAATCGCAGTGATGGATAGAATTACAGCGCAGTGCCTCGAGGCTAAGCAGTGACAGATTAATAGACCCGCAATAAATGAACGGCAAGACAAAAACAATATGCTGTGGGAACCATTGATATGTGGTTATGAAATAACAGACCAGGATTCCGTAAGTGCCAACAACCTTCTGGCATTCCATTTGAACTCTATAAATCTGCCACGGCCCAAGTTAAGTAAATTCCCCTCAGTGGAGTAAACTCTTTGTTTTATGGGAAGGGTAATTAAACAGGATCTTAGTGTGAATGAGGGACGCCCACTCCAGAGCTTGTTGTGTCAAACCCTAGAAACACCTCAGGATTGTTTTTTGCTAATGTCTTAAAAATATCTGCTTGGCTGTAAGTGATTTTAATTAATATTTGTTAAGTATCCAAACTCCATGATGCTATTAATAGTTCTTGAGCTTTTGTTCCTAGAGCCTTGAATTTCCCTGGTCTCAGAGAAATCTGCTCCTTGTAATTATAGTCTGTAATGAGTTTTCAAGGCATTAGAAGTCATCCTGTTGCATTGTACAAGCTGGCGGTTTCTGAATTACCATTAACAAGCTGGGAATCTTTTTTAGCTGCCTGAATGCTCTCCAGAAATTGTCCATCCCGTAGAGCGAGGAACTCCTTGGCTGGTTCATGTGAACCCTTCCTGGAATGTTTCTGGGACCAGAAGCTGCTCCTTTTTAGCCTCAGCCATCCCCAACTGAGATCAGAGGGTGAAGAAAGTAGGAAACCCCTATTCTTTTCCCTTTCCCACCTATATCGCATTCAAATTCCCTTTCTCCAACAGCGCAAGGGGACTGTAGTGGCTCACAGAGCACCAACCAGAGTGCCCACTCTGGCAGATGCGCTGCTTTGGTGCTGAAGCCGAAGTCCTGTGGTCCTGCTGCCAAAGCCCATTGTGGAATCAGGCAGAGGAGAGACTGCCAGACTCCAAAACTCTCTCAGATGATTTGTCACTATGTCAAACACTAGAGAGGACCTTTTTTCCATTGGAAGTTCTCTCTGATGGGCATGCCATAAGAAGGAATTTTGCTTTACACCCAGCTCCTTAATTATGATTATAGTTAATAAGCACTTTTGCCTTTACCACATGGCTGTAGCAAATATCAGAGCTTTCCTCCAGAAGGCTTCATGAGATTCCTTTGAAGGAACCCACAGGGACAGGTTTGGGAGGGTTTTTAACAAGCACAACCTGCAAAAATGGTTTTCCCCTCTTGTTCCCCCCCCACGGCTGCACACCAGCTGCTGAACTGCTCTCATGGTTGTGACTGTGAGATGGGCTGAACAAGGGACAGTCTGACCTCCAGCTGCAGAAGCACCAGGAACAAAAGTTATCAGATCTGTAAACCACAGTACAAGTAAAAATCGAGAGTGGGAGTAGACAAAACTGAGACTTCTAAACACAGGCAAATTCTGGGCATAAGATCTCAGCACTAGGCTAAATGAAAATGAAGATTAAAGCACAACTAGTTTGATATTAATGTGCCATTTTTGGAATGAAGGGCTCTGAGACAGCACCATGGGGTCCTGCATCGGGCAAGGTCAGCTCCATCACATGGGCAGGGCAGGGCATGACTGACTGCAAAGGCGATACGAGCAGGTTCTGGATGCGAACGTCTAGCAGCCACTACAATCACAACTCCGCGTTGCACGCTCTTTCCCTGTTGTTACCAGCCTACACAGGCTGGGGATTTGTGAAGGAATTAGAAGACAAGAAACTCCCTCTTGAGAACAGCTTGGTTCTGAAAAACACAAGGAAAAGAGGTTATAATCTCCAATACTTTACATGCCTGGAGTCAGATGCCTAAATACACATTACATTAGCTCAGTGGCCAGAGGTCTGGCTGAATGGCAACATCCTCACTGCAGCTGTAGGTCCAGGGCTCACCCACTGAAAGAAAAATCATCTTCCTACCAGTGCCTTTCCATCCATGTCTCGGAGTGCTTCACAGAAAGGAGTGGGAAGATCCTAGATGCTAAGTCTTATCTGTCTGTTTAACTATCTGCCTGCTTACCTGTCTCCATCTATAAGCTCCCTGTTCACTCACCTGTTGGCTGACAGCCTCTCCAAAGGATTTCCTGGTTTTGAGTTAATTTATTACTGTGTTTTTTTATTCTTCTAGTGAGGGTAAAAGCCTCATCAGCTTCATTAGGCAACGCAACATTTGAAGCATATGAGTGACAGGAACCACAGGCAATGAGAAGTTAGCAATGTGCTGTCCACATGAGCAACAACTGCAAAAAGCAGTTGCAGAAACTTTTTCTTCCTTCGCCTGCTTAGGTGAATATCAGGGGCACTGCCAGGACCTTTTGCAACTTTTAAGAGAGAAGGAGTTCAGGGAGCTCAGCACAGCACGAGCAATCAGCACTGTGGTGGCTGTCTGATCTGTAGGTCACTGCAAAAAAAAAACCCCTAAGTTCAAACCAGAAAGCTCTTAAATTGGACTCTTGAGACCATGGGCATAAATGCAAGGGTGACGCAGGTTTTGGGGAGAATCCATGCACGTCCTTGGACCCTCTTCTTTTACACAGCAAGTGGAAGCCAGCCAGGACATGGTGCTTTGCGTAGAAAGTGCTTGTGTGTTCCAGCTTGGCTCTTGCCGGAGTATGGTTCCAGGGGAAGAGCTGTTGACAGAGGCAGAGGGGCTGGCCCGCTCGAGGGACTGGGTAACTTCAGAGAGGGAATTCTGTCTCTCAACGCCAGTGGGTTTACACAGAGGAAAAGGAATTTTCTTTCTACATGAAAAGATGTCACTTCAAGATAGCAACAACCTGACCATTTGAAGGAAGGGCAGAGCTGACATGGAAGATCTATGTTGGGTGTTTGTGGTTCTTTCACCAACGGTTTTGTCTTTTCTCTATTATTATATTGTATTCTCTGCCGCTGATGGCCCCCCATTTTCCTCTCAAAAATTTGCAATTTGGTTCAAAATCAGTAAGGTCCCACCCTTAAAAATGCCTGGAAGCATTCCCTAAAACTGATTGCATGCAAAAGGTTATTGCGTGGCTGAGAAGAGAGAGCTGGATAAGGAATTGTATTTCACTTTGCCAAATTAGTTGACACAAAAAAGCCAGCAATCAGTCAGAAAACATGAGGCAGAACCTGGCACCTTCTTGCAGAAAGACAGATAGATAAGGCAGGATGAAGGCAACGAGTCCCATATTACCCAAAAGGCAGCTAATACGGATTTGCAATGTTGTTCCTGCAGTTTGGAACAACAGATAGTTTGATGAAAAGAGACTTCTCAGAGGAAAAGATGGGTAGGAAATACCACATTGGCCCACTCAATACCTTTGAGAGACGCTGGAAATTTCCAATGGGATTTGAAGTATTTGCTCTGGCACTGGGAAAAGCAATTGATTCCTTTCAAACCATTGTTTTTCTGAGTCTTCTTTTTCCCAAGAAGATGATGGATTAGACTTCAATTCGATCTGCAGCATTATTACACACTCTGATTTTTACTTCTTGGAACCAGACCTCTGATTCTTCAGGCCTGACTAGGTTCTACCGAAAAGTACAGATGGTTTGGACTTTACAGGATCCTCAGAGAACCAAAAATACTGTGGAGGCTCTAAGACAGGCAGAAATCTCATTCTCACACTTCCCTTCCTGGCCTTCATTGTCTCTTGACAAATCCCATAATCCCAGCATGGTGGGGATTAGAAGGTCCTTCTGGAGCTCACTCAGTCCAACCCCTGCTAAAGCAGGGTCACTTCCAGCAGCTGCACGGGAGCATGTCCAGGTGGGTTGAGATTTCCCCAGAGGAGGAGATTTCACACCTCCCCGGGCAGTTGTTTCCAGGGCTCTGGCATTCACACAGGAAAGAAGCTTTTCCTCATGTCCAGGTGGAACTTCTGTGCTCCAGTTTGTTCCCGGTGCCCCTTATCCTGTCGCAGGGCATGGCTGAGCAGAGCCTGGCCCCTTCCTCCTGCCCCCACCCTTTGGATCAGGATCAGCAGTGATGGGATCCCCTCTACGCCTGCTCTTCCCTGGGCTGGGCAGACCCAGGACTCCCCCCCTTTCCTCATAAGAGAGATGCTCCAGGTCCCTCATTGTCTCCATGGTCTCCACTGGGCTCTCTCCAGTTGTCCCTTGTCTTTCTGGAGCTGGGGAGCCCAGAACTGGACACAGGACTCCAGATGGAGCCTCACAGGGACAGAGAAGAGGGGGAGGAGAACCCCCTCACCTGCTCCACACATCCCTGGACATCGCCAGCCTCTTGGCCACAAGGGCACAGAGCTGGCTCATGGTCAGCTTGCTGTCCACCAAGATCCTGAGTCCTTCTTCGCAGAGCTGCTTTCCAGCTGCCAGTGCCCAGCCTATCCTGGTGCGTGGGGTTGTTCCTCCCGAGGTACAGGACTCTGCACTCATCTTTGTTGAACTCCATGAGGTTCCTCTCTGCCCAGGTGTCACCAAATGGCAGCACAGCCTTTGGTGGGTCCACCACTCCTCCCAGTTTGTGTCATCACCGATTGTGCTGAGGGTACACTCTGTCTGCATCAGTCCCGCTGGAGAGTGAAAGCAGCCAGCTGATGCTTCCCTGTTGTTTGTCATGGGGCTCACTGATCTCTTGCTCCAGGTCTGACAGGATTATTTCTACATAAACCAGCCTCATTCTTGTTTGCTCAGAACAATTTTCTCATTGCATTTGAGTCCAGTTTTATGACAACTAAATTTTAGGGCTGGAGAATCTTATGAGCTCCACTGGATATGCAGCAGGATAATTGCACCTCTGTGTCTGTGAGACGAAAGCGTCTGACACACATGAGCACAGTGCAGAGTACGAGGACAGCAGCTGGGCTGCTTGCACGGGGAGAACTGCGGAGAGCTGTCTTGTCTTATAAAAAGCTCAATGCTCTGAAGGCTTTGAAGGCCTTTGTGGGACTACAGCCCTATTGCAGTGCTGTAGGAACATCAAAAAAGGGAAAGGAAGGACTAACCACCACTAAAAGAAAAAGGAGAGCCACCTGTTCATTTGACTCTCAGTTCTTCAGCTGCCAAAAATCATATGACTGTATGCCTTTCCCTTTTCCCACGGTAAAGCCATGGACACCAAAGGGGGAAATGACCTGCTTGGCTTTACTGGGGTCTTTGGGACACCCACTGTCTTCATTTCTTCTAAAGTTGTTTCTCTGGGGCTGAAAATATTCTGAGTTGGGGGTTTTTTTGCTACCACGTGAATACAAGCTCAGTTTGGGTCATGTTCAGCAGAAGGCATGGATTTAGGGTGGTCAGAGAGGAGTCGTGACCTGAAAAGTCGCTTCCAGTTTGAAACAGGCTGCTTATTTTGTGTGTTTCTGCCTTACCCTGGTTTGTTAGCACTGAAAAGGGTTTTGTCTGAGGGAGCAGCAAACCAGGTGCCCTGAGGAGCTGGGCATGCCCGACCCCAGCGAAGAGGAAGGAAGTACTAAATAATTGGTTGAAACTGCTGGCTTGCCAGCAAATGATATAAATGAGGTTGCCAAACGAGTGACAGAGATCCCAATGCAAGCTGTATTTTCTGTAGCACTTGGTGCTGCAGATTTACGAACGCAGCGTGCAGCCTCCAGCAAGGCAGATCCACTAAATCCACAGAGCTGGCTTCCCATTTGTAACATCTTAAAAGCTCCACTTTCAGCAACACTGACGGGCTCTGTGGAGCTCCAAAGGATCTCAGAATGTGCCAGCCTGAAAGAAATGTTGATATGCTGGGCCAGCTTTGTTGTACGTTGGGCCTGAGCGGCGGCAAGGAAAATCACAGAAGTGTTGTGTTCTCCATGGCTCAGCAACAATCACCTCCTCGGTGCAAACAGGAGCAGAAAGTCCCCGTTTCACTGGCTCTGTGCAGGTCAGGACAAGGCAATGCATCACTTTATTTTGAAGAGTTACAGCTGTATCTAGATGGAATAAAAATATGGAACAAAATCCATCAAAACAAGGGAAGTGCGGCTCTGTAGGGAGCTCGCGGAGCTCCAGAGCAGGGCTTATCCACCTCACGTCCAGCCAGCTATGGTCTGAATGCTCCCAGATCCAGGGGAAGCAGAGGAGACCTGACACCAGGAACGGGATCCATTGCTTGGATGCTGAGTGAAAAGGAACAAGAAGCAATCAGGGCTCCCATCAGTCCAGGGAAAGTTGTTGGCTTGCTGCAACTGCAGAGGAGAGGGATTGCAAACCAGTGGCTGGTGGGTCACAAGGGCGGCAACTACAGAATGTATTTGGCAGTGAGTGGAGCTTTCTGGGGAGGGGTGGACACAGGCTAGCGAGGTCTGCGGTGAGGGTAGGTCAGGATTTCAAAACCTGCCTGGACAGAGAAGGCATTTCGAGTCAATGCTTTCAAAATAGGTCTTGATACAAAACGAATGGATTCCCTGAAGGTAAAATTGAAGAACAGCAGAATATAAATACGTGCAAGTACTGAAGGCTTTTCTTGTTTAATAGGGAGCTACAGTAACAACAACAATGTTCTTTTTTTTTTCTATATTAGCAAAGCTGCCAGTTTCTTGATGTTTCAGAAAAACGAGACATCTGCCGATAATTTACGAGCAGCACGTAAAGACTCCCCAAATGAGCTTGCAACAACAGTTTATGAAAGTACCCAGAACATCACATGATGAACAATAATCAACACTAAGGCTTTGGACAATACAGTTCCAGTTACAATTATATAAAATTCTGAAGGAAATAAATGTCAGTTATTGGTTGAGCAAGGCACGTGCCAACACTCAGCATCGTTGTACTTCTGTTCCCTGTTCCATCCTCCAAAGCGTAAGAGAAGGGCTGTAACCATGATCAGCTTTCCTTATCTCTGTTCCCAGCACGGGACAACACTGCCGCTGCTGAGTTGCAAACCTCGCGTTGGAGAAACAAATTTGAGAAGGTTTTGACTGTTGAAGCCTTTCCTGAGATTTCACCACATTTTAAAGCCTAGTAAGATATTCCTCAACTACGTATCAGAGCTAGGGTTGGTTGCAGAGTCCTGCTGACTGTACAGCTCCTGCTATGTCAATTGCTCTGGGCACGATGAGACAGGCGTGCCCCGCAATGCTTGGCATTGCAGTTTTCTCATGGTTCAGAGCAGGAACCTGTCTGAAATGAGGCAGGGTTGGCTGGCTCCTGCACCCACGCCGCCTTTCCAGGGCACAAGGACGCTGGTGGGAGGGCACTGCATGCACCAGCTTTGTCCTGCTGTGGGGTAAGGCACTGCCAGAACCAAGAGCTGGGAAGTGCTACTGAGAGCAGGAAATTTACTGGTGATAGGGAACCTGGAACAAGGTGCTTTGTCTGGTCCAGCCATCTCCTGTAATGCATACGCAGGCATCCACCTCGTTCATTGTTGGGATTCTTGTCATTTACGGGGCTGAGAGAGCCCCGGTGCACGTGTGTCTGTGTGTTTGTGCCTGTGTCTCTGTGTGTCACCCTCTGTGTGCTGTTAAGGCTGGAATTGGAACAGCAAAGACAAAGCCTAAGAAATAAACACAACGCAGCCCTCCCCACGGGAACTGTACTCTAGAAACACTGCTCAGGATGGAGAGAGGCTTGAAGTCTCTGTTGCCTCCTTAAACCAAGATTTACTGCCTTGCAATGATGTTGCTAACAATTTTTTGTACTGTAAGCCAACACTTTTCAATACGAATTGAAGGTCAGCAGGAGGCAAATCACCGAAACTCTGTCTCACCAGCAGGTTCCTTTTGTACTGCAGAAGAACGCTTGGTGAACATAAACCTACCCAGCCTCTCAGAGTTTTCTTTACGTTATTCCTGCCTCTGCTCAGGGTAAGATGTTGTGCTACATTTGACCCAGTCACTTCAGATTCTGGCACCAAAAGCTTTCTTTACTTTGATTCACCAGGGACTTTATGCTGCCTAGAGAGTGATTTTAACTCAACAGTATGTTACTGTTAGCAGGACAAACCTATTACAGGTTCTTAGGGCAATCTATCTATGCTTGCCCCTGAATAACCTGATCTTTGCCTTCCTTACATTTCTCCCTCCTTTCTCTGCAGTATCCCCTTGGGACAGGCATTAGGAAAAATCAGGAAAAATTCTAGATGTTAGGAAAAATTTCTTCACTGAATGAGCTCTCAGGCACTGGCAGAGGCTGCCAGGGAGGTGGTTGAGTCACCATCCCTGAAGGGGTTTAAAAGATGCGTAGATGAGTTTCTTAGGGACCTGGTTTAGTAAGGGGACACGTATGGTGGGACTCGATGATCTCAGAGGTCTTTTCCAACCAGATGATTCTGTGATACCTCTGTGGTGGATTGTACAACTTGCTGTGCAGCATGAGAAGAATTCAATTACAATCTTTAAGAGGCAGGACCTCGATCCATGAGGAGCACATAACTCTGCAGTGTTCTGATCTTTCTTATGCTGCAGGAAATTTTCAAAATTAAGACTTGATACCAGTAGGAACTTCAAGGAGGTTGTTACCTGCAGCAAGGGATTGCTATGGCATCAGATCTCTTTTGTACATCAGCACACGACATCCTTTATTAATGTCAGGTCTGGAGGCAGAACCTGTGGTGTCTGCTGGGATGCTGGCCTGGTCCTGGCCAGTGAAGACAGAGGAATGTCAGTCCTGTTCCTGGTGAACAAATGCCCCACCCCAAACTCGTCTTCACAAGAGGGTCTGTCTCATCAACAGCCACCATCATTCTAATGTTCCACAAAAACACATGGGGGCTGGACCAACCGTGGGGCACCGTGCTCTCACATCACCCTCGGTGGGTGTCCCCTCAGAAGAGGTGGGGTGGGAAACAGTGGACACTGTTGCTGCCCAGATGTGCCTGTTCTGGGTGTCAATAGCTCTCTAGCGGACTCGCTGACTGCTTTCCCGTCATTGTGCTTAGTAGCTGTCAAAAAGCAAAAGTGGGGGGGGGAACAACCCTCTACACCTGTGTGTTACAGTCATTTTGCTATTTATGGGTTTCTTTTCCAGGTCAGCTAAGTGAGGTTTTCCTTGCCAAACGCCTTCCATCTCTACTGTCTCCCCTGGGGATGCACTATTCTAGTTTTCCTTTTAATTTGTTACACAAGCGTGGTTCTTCCCTATTCTGGAAGGTCAGGGCTGTTCCTTGGAAAGCACATACAAGCAGAACACGCCAGCCAGCCCTGGGTTTACCTGACTGGGGCCAGCCCAAGGATACGGCTGATCCACGTTGGCTTTATGCCGGGATGCTGTGTGGTCTGCAGTGTGGAACCCAGCGGCTCGGCTGCTCCAACCCCCTCTCAGCTGCCTGCGGGCCCTGCTGCAGGCTGGACGTTGTCAGCAAAGGAGCCACGTATGGAGAAGAACGGGGCAGCCAGAAGCCGTCTGCTTCAGCCTTGCCTTGCTCCATAAGGGACAAAGCGTGCTCTCCGTGCTCATCCATGCAACGTTCTGCAGGAAGAGCTCTGCGCTCGGTTCAGGGAGGCAAGGAGCTCAGAGAAAGCAGTGGCTGGGGAGACAGCAGAGGGCTCAGGGTTGAAGAGGAGTGGCTAAGAGCTGCCATGGGAGCGCTCCCCTCGATCACGCTCTCAGCTGAGCCAGGACACATCTTTCCTCTATGCTGTTCTCTAACTGTGTTACAGGATCTGTGAACAGCGGTGTTGGAAACAAGAATTTAAAATGACTTCTGAGATGTGCTAAGGCAGAGCTGTGTCTGCTAAGCTGGGACAAAGACCAGAACATTAGAAACTTCAGGTGATGGAAACTGTTCTGCTGCTTCTTTGAGATCCTCAGAGAATACAAACAAGCAGCAACAGCCCAACATCAGCTACGTAGTTAAGTCTGGATGAAATCCTGGCTGAAGGCAGCAGCAAAGCCCCCATGAACTTCAGTGTAGCCAATGAATCTCCATCCACCTCCGGTATCCCACCTCAGCTGGTCATCCTTGTCCAGCAGTGGAAGTGGCCTTATCCCAGGCTTCTGCCAGCTGTGCACTGGGAAAATGGATCTGTCAACATCGCTGCCTTGGACCGAATTTCATGTAGGAATTTAGAAGTCGCAACCACTTGTTGTCTCCCCACCTCCTGAGGAACTTCAAACTCTGCCCAAAATGCAATTGTGTAAGACATGATAAATGATACAAATGTGTGTTTTATTAGGAAGGAAGTTTCTTAAAGTTCCCAGCACTGCAGTGGTTGGTGCTGGTCAAATGGACTGAGCACTTCAGTCATTTCATTAAGGTGCATAAACAGGCCGTTCTGAAAATCTGCCTCCAATTTGTGAGAAAATGAGACGTGAGTGATCCTTCAGAAGTGACAGGGATGAATGTGGGCAAAGAGAAGAACAACACTTCAGGTGATTGTAACCACTCCAGAAAAATCACTGAAGATATCTGCTTAGTCCTGTGTTTAAAGCAAGATTTTTTTCAGAATATGCGAACAAAGGCATTTGAAAGCCACCGGGCAGGTCTGCTGCTTTCTGTACAAGGATGCTGCTGGTTGCTGAGCAACCTGGCGCTGGCCTGATGCTGCTTGTGGGCAGGGGACTGGCGGGACGATCCTACCACATGCCTGGAACTGATCAAACCCAGCTTCTTCACAGTGACTTCTTCCTGAGAGATAATGATGCTCAAGAAATTCACCCTCTTGCTGGGACAAGGCACGCAGAGTGACCGATGGCCAGAGCAGGATCCTCTCATTAATCTGTGCTGTCAGGCTGATCAAAACCTGCTGAAGGCAGCGGCAAGGAGCCGGGCAGTCCCTCTCCCAGGAGCACGTGAGCTTGGGCTTTCTTGGGTAAAAGCAGTGTGAGAGCAGGACATCAAGGGGAGGTACAGGGGAGCATTAAGCAACCTGTGGTCCCGAGTCAGAAGGATTAAACACATCAAGCAAGAAGAGATGTAGGGTGTTCTTACTGTTTAGAGCTCAAATAGGTGAATATGAAAATGTGGTTCTGCACCCATCTTCCAAGACATTTTTTAAAGCCTCTTAACGCACCTGTGGGAGCTCACACATCTGTCTGACAGACCAGGCAAGGTTAGCAGCCCAGGATTGACACAGATGGCCAAAATATTTAACATTTAAGAACTGTGCTACTATAGCACCAAGCAGTCTAACAGAGTCGATCAAATGCTGAGGGAAAGCTGTGGGTGGTGGATGCGAGGAAGTCTGGTTTGTGCCAGGCTGTCTCACTCCTGTCTGTAGGTGCCAATGTGTGGGAGTTCCCAGGGGCTGTTGGCTCTACCAGCTCTCTGATCACCCAGCAGCCCTCACTGAGGTTCTCTCAGCGACAGCACCTGGAAGAGGGACAAAGAAGAGCTCTCTCACCCACTTGCATGTTTCTTTCCCCCAGATTGCCTGGCGTTCATTGCAGCTCAAGAGGAGGCTGAGGGGAGACTTCATTGCTTGCTGCAGCTCCCAGAAAGGAGGCTGGACAGAGGTGGGTGCTGGGCTCTGCTCCCAAGTCACAAGGGACAGGATGAGAGGAAATGGCCTCAAGTTGTGCCAGAGAAGGTTTAGACTGGATATTAGGAAAAATTTCTTTACAGAGTGGGGAAGCACTGGCAGAGGCTGAACCCCTCGAGGGGTTAAAAACCCATGTGGCTATGGCACTATGGGATATGGTTTAGTAGTCACGGTGGGGTTGCACCGATGGTTGGATTTGGTGACCTCAGAAGCCTTTTCCAACCTTAGTGATTCTATGATTCCAGGGCAGGAAGTGCCCTCAGGCAACCAGGCTGCCTCTGCCCCAGCAGGGCGTGGGATGCCGCTCGTACTCCCGGTCCTTTTTCAATATTTGCCATTATTTTAAATGCATCACAGGAACAATTATTAATTTTCCATGCAGGCTGCTCGGGTTGGAAAGGACTTCATGATTTGAGCCTTTATGGGGCATTACTAAGGTAGGGTTCCCGCAGCTTTGTCACGGGTAGGTTAACAGCCTTGTGGCTGGGATCACACAAAGGGAGAGCAATCAAGATAACACTGTAAGCAAGCGGCTGTTGGATTATGTCTGCAGCTTGCCTCAAATGAGTGGAAGCAAACCTGTTGAACTGTGTGCTGTTGGCCATATTTTACTGGCAAAAATGATTGATTCTGCTCCTGGCAAGCTCCACGGGAGTGCGATAACATTTGTGCTCTCAGTGGCTGTGGGTCAGTGCTCTTAAAGATCACCTGGAGTTGAGGGTGGTTTTTGGGAAATAAAACAAAGGGACACCTGCTAATTTTGCATTTAGAGAGACAGTTTTTAGTGAATGTCCCTTATATATCTGAAAAAATGTTATTTGCTGCAGTTCTGAGCTCTCACATGGGATATTCTGATTTTATCAGCAAAGGTGTGTTCATGATGTCTGATGTATTTGACAGGACTTTGTAAATAATCATTTTGGCACTAAGCCAGCAAAGCACTTAAATGAATGCTTAACGTTGAGCACATGAGTGTTTCCTAGCTGTCAGTGGGACTGTTTATATACTGGAAGATGAAGATGAGTTGGAGTGTTTTGCTGTCTCGGGGCTCTCCAGTGTCTCCCCGGGCTCTGCTCAAGTCTCATTCTGCTGCAGTCCGGCAAAGTGCCCATTCAGTGACCTACCCAACCCCTTCCCTGCTCCCCTCCTGCTTTCAGAGCCCATTCAGTGACCTACCCAACCCCTTCCCTGCTCCCCTCCTGCTTTCAGGGCCGCTGTGCTGGGCCAGGGGATGTGCATTCCAGCCCTGCTGGCTGCTCCAGGGAGCTGCCTCTGCGGCAGAGCCACCCCAGTTCCCCACCTGCTCCCCAGAAGAGAGGAAAGAGCCCCCCCAGCAGAAGAAGGGAAACTTCCAGCGTATACGGGGGGCATGATGGGGGGCAGCGGGGCAGCAAGGGTGTGAATTCCCATCCCGTTCCTCCCAGGGGTGAGATCTCAGCAAATACCACTGATGTGCTAACGTGAATTTCAGATTCCTCCCAGTGGCTCAGGGTATTAGTAAGCTGTAAATGTTCAAGAAACTACCGTGTTCAT
This sequence comes from Neomorphus geoffroyi, assembly GCA_033558235.1. NCBI lineage: Eukaryota > Metazoa > Chordata > Aves > Cuculiformes > Neomorphidae > Neomorphus > Neomorphus geoffroyi. Next base: position 22,723,254 of record JAUMJM010000045.1, on the reverse strand, counting down.
TAGAATTGCTCTTTTACCTTTTTTTAAAATAATATATTTCCAGCTGGCAGTTTCAATGAGGGGCAAAGCACTGAGCGGGGCCGTGGAAATGAGCTTGCCTACTGCCCAGGAGAGCTGGCCCTGGAGCACTCGTGGCTGTGGAGGAAGCCGCGCCAGGCTGTGGTGCCTCTCTTCTTATTTTCTCCATTGCCTTCAGCTGGACACCCCTGCCTGCCCTTCAAACCCCCACCAGCCCACTCCCCATAGCCAGGTGCTGCCGATTACATGGAACAGAGGCTGTAGGGAGTTGAAACTTGATTTCTGAACTGCTAGGGTGGGGGCAGGAGCAAGTGAATTATTTCTTCAGCCCCTCCTGAACTGGCAGGTCCGGGTTTCCCTGCAGAACCACAGAATCATGTTTTTAAACAGTCACAGTCTTGAACCAGTGCACAATGATTCTCCTCAGCCAAAGAGCTCTCCACATTCCAATGGCACCGTTGGTTCCAGTGGGAAGGGGTTGTCTCAGGGGATGAATCCTGAGTGCAGCAAGTGAGCACGGGGGGAAGACCAGGACAGAGCTGCCCTACAGGACTCACAAGCCAGTGCTGGATGCCATGTGTGTCACACCCCAAAGAACGAATGCCTGTCTCACCTTCTTTGCACTGTTTTCTGCTGTGGCAAATCACTGAATATATCCAAATCCTCTCGCAGAAGGTAAGAAGTCATCCCTCATTATCCCATGAAGCTTGGTGGGCACACGCTGCATTTGAAGCATAGGGACCCCATAGACTTGAATATAACTTCTTTTGCCCAAGTTAACAGCATATAAATACTATTTGCTATACCAGGGCTTAAGTGGTTTGAAGTGAGAAGATCAGCACAATTTTCAGTTGAAATCTTGATGATAAAATCTAGAATATTCAAAGACAACGATGGTTTCAGTGCTGAGACAGAAATAGAATTGTTACTGATGGGCTGAACAGATTTCTGCAGTTAGTTTAAAGGCAGAAGTTTTGAGAGGACTTCTGTGTGCTGTGGACAGGCAAAATCAGCTCACTGAAATGTGCAGCTTCAGAGTAGAAAAAAACTGGAAATTGCGTGCAATATAATCTTCTGTCTGTGGTCAGAATGGCAGAAGAAAATCTGTTTTCCCATGCCAGCTGCGTGCAAGAATAATGAACCACCCTCGATTTACTGTTTGTTGTCCTTTAGCACAGCCTGAGGAGTATTTATAGTTGTTGTCCTATTGTGTTGACGGAGCATGGAACATTTTGAGCCAGACTCTAACACATGGGGTCACGCTGAGTAGCCGGGCAGTCAGCTCTTTGGAGTGAGCTTCTGCTTGGACTCCAACCCTCACCTACCCAGGTACTGAAACTGCTGCCAACCGCTCTAACACACGCAAGTCTTACAGAAGGGAAAGACTAATAAGATTTCTGTTTAATGCCAAAGGGTTTTATTACTGAAGCAATTGCTCTGGATACGATGGCATGGATGCATGCTGGGCCCCCCCTTTGGACACTGGTGGCCAGTCCCAGCTCTTGCCACACACTGTTGTTTCCAGGCTGATGTTTCTGGCAGCTTCTCATCAGTGTTTAATTTCACTTTTAAGGTAACTCTCTCAGCCAGCTAAAGCACTGTGCAAGGAGAATCTATTTGAAATCTGCAAAGCTTGTGTCTCAGCTGCAAACTCACCTCACCAGGTCTCTGTGATCTCCTGCTGATCCATTGCTGCTGCCACAGCCGGCAAGCAGGTGCCAGGCTACGGCAAGAAACCCTGGTGCTCCTCTCTTCCCGCCATTCTGACAATGCAATACCTCCTCGATCTTTCAAGGGATAAGCAATTGTAAAATGTCTCCAGAGAGCATTTGTATCTGTTATAAAGCTCCTGATGTAATTTAGCCGCTTGCCCCGGAAAGCAACCTAGAAGAATTTCCTCCTCTGACTTTCAAGAGGTGTGCGTTCCACATAAATAGAGAAGTCTCTGCAGGGACATTGTCACGGTCACACCACGCAAGAGTCACAGGTACACGGGTGTGATGAGCTTCTGTCTCCTGGGGGTAAGAATCCACCCGCCTGCCCTCCCCGCTGCTGGTGATTCCCCCACCTCCTTCCTGCCTGCTCCCCACGGCGGCCGCGCGGTGCGGCTGAGGGATGCTGTGGTCAGAGCCCAGCCCAGGCCCTGTAGGCAGCGGAACATAAAGCAGGACTTCGAGAACTGAATTTTTTGGTAAGGAATCAAAATGGCAAATGCCAATACGGGCTGGAAGAGTCAGGCTTTTACCTTTGTGAACACATAGCTATTACTGAAACAGTGCTCAAAGCCCCTCTGGTATCGGTAGTGCTGAAGCAGCTATGGAAGGATGCAGGAAATGTTTGTGTAACAGCAGGAGCGATGTTACCCACACAGTGAGGGCATTTGTCTCACTGTCAGGAACAAGTTTTTCTGACTAACAACCTGCGTTTTCTTCTTAAGGCACCTTCCATGGGCAAGTGAGGTTGATCTTTGCAATGTGGGTACAGCTTGGGTTGTGAAAGCTGCGGATGCAGTGTTAGCAAAAATACTGTCACGCTTCTGGTTTTAACACAAACAATGTTTTTCCAATTTTAGCTCTCCTCTCGAGTCTGCAGCACTAAATAAAAGAATGGAAATGGGAAGAGAGAAGTTGTTCACTTAGTTGTTTTGTCCTGGAGGCAGAGTGCTGGGAGGAGGAGGAGGGAAGGAGGCCCTTGTCATGGAGAGGGAGTGGATGACAAGGGGAACACTTGGAGGGTTTCAGCAGGAGGGGAGGGCACAATGAATCTGAGTTTCAGAATGTTCCAGCTGCTCCCCTGACTCCACCCAGGGCTCCGCAGTGCCCGAGGCTGACCCTACATCGCACAAGGAACATCGGGGCACTGGAAAGTGCATGGGGCATTCAGAGAAAGCATGCTTAAAAGCTTGGGATTAAATGGGTATGTAATCCCATCTGTCTGTGTCCCAGTGCCCGGCAGCAAAGGAATCGGCAGGTGGGGTCCTTCTGAGGCACCCTGGCTCGGCAAAGCGAAAGGACAACGTGTGGCTGGCAGCCTGCTCATCCCTCCAGCAGGGCTGAGCCCCGCGGTGCTTCCTGCCTCTGGCTGGGAAAGACCTGTTGGGAAGTGATGCTACACATAAAAAATTGCATTTTGTAGATCTACACTTTGTCCCCACGAGATCTGCTCCCCCTCCTTTCACCAACAGGTTCCTAACAAGAGCCACTCGCTGCTGGAAGCCAAGGAGGCACCAGCATGCA